>JAOEGL010000005.1:130243205-130728974 GCA_034509955.1 Urosaurus nigricauda
ACTTCCCCCTCGTTGGGGGGCTCCGGGGAGAACGCCAGCCTCCTCCTCGACGAAGTGGAGCCCCTCAGGCCCGAAGAGATGGAGCGCCTGGCCGGAGACCACGACGACGACGACGACGACACCGGATGGTGAGAGCCCGCCCTCCTTTTCCCGGACACACTGCTTGGCCCCCCTCCACATTAGCCAGGCGTCCTCCTTTTCCCGGACACGCTCCTTTCCAGGGTGCCCAGGAGCCCTCCTTTCCCCGGACACACTCCTTTTGATCCAGAGTAGCCAGGTGTCCTCTTTTCCCTGGACACTCTTTTTTTTTTAGTGACCAGGCGTCCTCCTTTTCCCGGACACACTCCCTTCCAGGGTGCCCAGGCGTCCTCCTTTTCTCAGATACTGCTTTTTTCCCCTCCAGAAGAGTCAAGCGTCCTCCTTTTCCCGGACACACTCTTTTTTCTCCCCTGGACACCTTTTTTAGGTGACCAGGCGTCCTCCTTTTCCCTGACACACCCCTTCCCCCCCCAGAGTAGCCAAAAGCCCTCCTTTTCCCGGACACACTCCTTTCCAGGGTGCCCAGGAGTCCTCCTTTTCTCAGATACTGCTTTTTCCCCCTCCAGAATAGCCAGGCGTCCTCCTTTTCCCGGACACACTCCTTTCTGGTGGCCAGGAACCCTCCTTCCCCCCCCCCCCGGACACTCCTTTTTACCCACAGTGGCCAAGAGTCCTCCTTTTCCAGGACACAGGCACCCTTTTTTCTACAGAGCAGCCAGGCGTCCTCCTTTTCCTGGACACACTCCTTTCCAGAGTGACCAAGCGTCCTCCTTTTCCCGGACACACTCCTTTTTTCCCCCCAGGGTGCCAGGCATCCTGTTTTCCTCAGGACATACCTTTTCCCAGGATGGCAATGTGTCCTCCTTTCCCCCTCCTTTCCTGGAGGACACTTAGCCACCCTGGAAAGGGCGATGCGTCCTCCTTTTCCCGGACACACCCCTTTCCCAAGATTACAAAGTGTCCTCCTTTTCCTGGACATAACCCTTTGCCCAGGTTGACTCCTTTTCTTAGCAGTTTATCAGATGGAAGGAATTTCTCTTTATTTCGAGTGGAGCCAATTCGAATTCATATGAATTCACTACTTTAGCGAATTTATGCGAACCCCATTGCGTTTGGAATGCGTTCAGAATGACTTCCCGTTTCCCAAAAATGACTCCCATTGCCCAAAATTGAGTGAGATGCTTTAATACGCAATAACGTAAAACCCATGATTGTGTTCGCAATGACTTCCCTTTTGCCCGTAATTGCGTGAGATACTTTAATTCGCGATAACGTGAAACCCCACGATTGCGTTCAGATTGCCATTGGATTATACTTCCAGTTTCCATTGTCGTCTGATAAACTTCCTTAGACTCCAGGCTCCTTTCCAGGAAGAATTCCAAAACGTCTGAGCAGGACCAAGAAGGAAGCGTGGGTTTCTGTGAGCGTTTCGTTTCGAGCATTGCTTCTGATGCTGCATCTACATTGGAGGAATAACTGGATTTGGCGCCGCTTTCATTTGCCTGGCTCGAGGCTATGGAATTCTGGGAGTTGGAGTTTGTTGTGGGGCCCAGAGCGGAGCGGAGCTCCGCTCTGGGCCCACAACAAACTCCAACTCCCAGAATTCCATAGCCTCGAGCCAGGCAAATGAAAGCGGCGCCAAATCCGGTTTTTCTCCCCTTGTGGCAACATACCCCTCTTGCCTTTTGTAGCAGAGATGTTGCGTAAGGAACCATTGAATACCTCCTCTTGCAACGCTTAACCTTAGAAAAAACAGAGTTGGAAAAGACACCCCCCCCCCCCCGAGGGCCACCCAGTCCGGCCCTATTCTGCCACGCAAGAACTCCCAGCATCCCCCGTGACAGACGGCCATCCGGCCTCTGCGATCTTGTCCTCCATTTTTTCCCTTTACATTTTGGGCTGCCGTGTCCTCCTTTGCGGTTAGGAGGACATCTGGTCACTCCGGTTTATGGGGTGGGCGAGCGGTCCCAGGTTGCGGAGGGGCTGGAAACCGAATTATAGTATTTACATGCTGCTGTACGATATTATTATATGTGACGCCCGTAGATATACAGTAGAGTCTCGATTATCTGACATAAACTGGACCGGCTGATCGTTGGATAACCGAAAATGTTGGATAATCCGGAAAGTCCCAAGAAAAGCCTTCAAATCGCTGTGAATTGCAAATGTATTGAAGTTTTATTGCAATAACAGTAAAAGTAAGTGTAAAGAAATGACTGATCAGCATTGTGATGTACAGTATAAGCAGTTCAGTCCTCTGAAAATTTAAAGAAATCACGGAAAATTTAAAGAAATCACAGCAGCTGCGACGTTGGATAATCTGGAATGCTGGATAACCGAAGTTTGGATAATCGAGACTCTACTGTATATGCCTTTGTGCCATAAAGGGTGTGTGTTTGTGCGATCTTGAAGGTTTAGGGGTCCATTTGCTTCTGATTTCGGTGCTCAAGAAGACATTGGGTGCCTCTTCTTATAAGAAGCAATGGCTCCTCGACTACCTCCGGCCAAGGAAAGCGTGAGAACTAAGCTTTCTGTTCTTTCCTTTTGGGCTCTTGGATGTCATATCTCACATGCAAGTAGTAAGTAAGCAAATTCATTTGCGTAGCGTAGGCCTTTACCAAGAAAAGAAACCAAATAAAGCACAAAGGGCAGATGCATTACAAACACATTACATCACCCATTCATCCAAAAACATCATTCTTATAGGCTCAAATCGATCCGAAAACCTAATCGTCGTGCTGGTTTGCTTCAGGCAAATCCATCTTGTAGTCTTTACCCTTGTTAGGGTGAGAAGCCTTTATTATATTTTATCTTTTTGCTTCCCTTATCTAGTGGAGTTGAACAAAATATATCATTGTTAGGGAAAGGGTTTGGAAACGGAGACTCCCTTTGTCCTTCTTTCTCTATGGTACTAAGTGGTGGCTTTTATATACTTTCGCTATTCTTTCTTTCTTGTTATTGCAACCCAGAATCCTAGCAGTGAAGCATATATTTTTTTTGCTGGGCGGTGCTCTCTGGCTGTTCAGTATACTATATCTTGAGAGCTGAGGTTTTTAGAAAGTGTGTTGGCACTTATTTTTATAGTTTCTAGAATGATGCAAATAGCTCCTGCAAAGTTCAGCTCTGGTTTTTAGGATAGTGTGCATGAAATCCATACATTCTAACTTAATTTTTTTTACATATTCTGAGAGAAAAGAGTTTTGGTTTCCATTAATGCTGTATTTTGAGTATATATTCTATGTTTATAGTGAATTTAGTGTTTGTGTTCTTGATCCTTGGCTACCACGTTTCACAAGCCTCTAGGATTTTTTTTTTTATCAGAGTTCTCCATCATGAGAAGATGCAAAGCACAGTTTTAGGTTTTAGTGTGAAGAATTCTCGAAAGAAACGGAGAATATGGCTATAAAGAAGCCACAAGACACAGTAGCAAGATGGATCAGTATTTTATAAGGATACTTGAACCCTGCCCTAAACTCATCCATGTCTCCTGAATTAATAATAGAATGATTCTCAAAATAGTGACTGAGGACAGGCAAATGTGAAATAAACCTTGTTCATGAACTGTCAAATCACTCTTATCATAGGCTTTCTACTGTGGCACTGATACCTGACTACAAAATATTGTCATGTTTATGCACACACAAAACCTTGGCTTTCCAGTTGAAAACAGATTTAAGAGATGGCATACTCCTTTCCCATTCATTGCTTGTGCAAATTTTAAGAAAGAAGCTGCAATATATATGTGCATTAATCGGTCATAACTCATGTGATATGCTTGTATTTTGAAGTAGAGAAGGTACCATATAAAGTAATCCTTATGAGGGATGCAGTACAAGAAGCGAACAGGATTTGTGCTGCTGCTGACACAAGCTTGGTTCATTGTTTCTCTAAAAAGTTTTTGGAAGTAGTGTGTCTGCAGTAGAATTATATATATTATAACCCGAAAAGTAGGGCAGCTGGAAAAAATTAGTAGGATTGTAACTGTGCAAATGAAGCAAAGTTATAACCAAAGCAATGTGGTTAGTGTGGGTTTGGTAATGTAATACCTACTTCTGAGCTGTTGAGACAACATAAAGAATTTGTCTATAGTGTCTTGAAATGGAATGTAGGAAGTTTCCTTGCACCAAATGAGATCATTAGTCTATTTAGCTTCAGCAATTCTCCAGAGTATCCAACAGCTGTGTTTCCAGAGCCTCATAGAGATATTGCAAAACATGCTCTTTACCACAGAGCTGCAACCTTTTGTTCTTGGTGGTGGTGGTGTATGCCCACTAAGTCATTTTTGACTTACGGCAACCCTAAGGTGAACCTAACATAGGATTTTCTTGGCAAGCTTCTTCTGAAAGGGTTTACCATTGCCATCCTCTGAGGCTGAGTTAGTGTGACTTGCCCAATGTCACGCAGTAGGTTTTTATGCTCAAGCAGGGAATTGAACCCTGATCTCCAGAGTCGCAGTCCAGATTAGCAGAATCTTTGGTTGTCCAGGTGAGAGGTCCTTTCCTAGCCCTTCTCACTATACAGTATGTCTGATTGAAGTCAGATATTACCCTCCCCTGCAAGCAAGAGAGAGCCCTTGTTTTTCACAACAATTATTTCCCTTCATATGTCTTTTGCTTGGCATGTGTGGTTCTGTGTCTTCAGTTTTCTTTTGAGCAAAATTATGTGATTGTTTGATCGACAGAGCCTTCACATAACTACTTCATGTAGACTGGCCAATTTTTCTTGCTCTTGGATGTTCAAATAATGTAATATAGATGTTCAAATAATTTAGATGTTCAAATAATGTAATATTCCATATTTCTAGAAGGTGGTCTGGACATTATAAAATTAGCAAGTATGGCACTCCCAGCAAACTTGTGCTATGGTTGCAGAGATGTTACCATAATTGCAGAACAGTCTTTGGTGATACTGATTAATTTGGCACAGTTCCCATGTGAATTCTAGGTGAAGAGCTTCCAAATCAGCTTGCCTAATAGTGGCCACCCTCAGTGCGAAAATGTTGGAGGGTTAGAATGGCATGCTGTGTAAGTCAGGCCTCATTCCTACTACCTTTTAAATCGGATCGTGAATTGGTTTGAACTGGTTCAAACGACCATGGTTTCCACTTAATCCGAATCACTGAAATGATTTCAAGAGGGGGGCCATGCTGTAGACCCATTTAACACACATCTTTCTGACACTGATTTTCCCTGCTTCTTTTTTGATAAATCGATTCAGCACAAGTGTGAACCACAAACGGGTCAGAATTGATTCAAATTTCCCCTTAAGCAGGCTCAAACCGAATGATTTTGAATCTATCCATTCATGAATGGGAACCACAAGTGGGTTATTTTGGCGGCAGAAAATTACAGAAAATGTGATCGGGATAAGTGTACTGTAGTGTCAAATCGATCCATTTCAAAACCTCTTTTCAGGGTCCTTGCCGATCTTTTTGCATGGTGGTGTCTCCTACACTTTGCCTGTCTGTGCAAGCTTACTCCCTTAGCCGCATCTTTCATTGGTGGTGGTGGTGGTAACAGTTGGGAAACTCTTGTGAGGCTTGGCTGCAGTGCATTGCTTCTATGGCTCAGAGCAGCACCGTTTTGGGACAGACTGACTGACTGGAGCAAGGATTTGAAGCATGTGCAGTGAGGGATATGCAGCAGCAAAAAGGAGCTTTCAAATTTGGGACCCTACTTAGGCTTTGTGAGCATTGTTGGGACTTGTCTGGCAGGTCGGAGCTGCTCTGCTGCTCCTGTTTTCTTTTATAGGATAGGCTGAGAGAAGAGGTAACAGAAGAAATAATGTTTGTGCATGTCTGTGGGGGACACTTGAAGCTGTGTGGGAAAGGCATGTCTCGGTTGAAGGAGAGTAAGGAGTATCTAGAGTTGGTTTCTGGGAAGAGTCCTTCACCTTGGAGCAGCTCCTGTAGTTAAAATGTCTCCCTTTCCTCATCCCACCAGTCTACAGTCCAGAATATGTGGCCTCTGTAAACCCCCTACACATACACTGGCTACGCTCCTCTCTGCTCCAATGAAGAAAGATTGGGAGTCCATCTTCACCAGGGAAAAGCTTTTCCTTGCTTCTGGTCACCTTCATCAGGAAGCAGCTGCTGAACAGTGATCAAGAGGCTTCTTACCTGCACTAGTCTTTTCTGTGGTGTGGCATGGGTGAGAGGCATCTCAGTTGCTGCTCCCAGGTTAACCAGGAGCAAAGGGAGCCACAACTGAGATTGGCTGTTTTGAATTTGGACAGTAGATCTAATATCAAGAAATATACAGGTGAAGCACTAGGATCGTTGCCCAAGATTAAAAGTAGCTGAAAAGTTTGGGGACCACTGCACTGAACTGATGTAATGGTTGTGAAATGATATGTGCATAGGCTTATTTTAACTTTATTTTGTAATTTTCTGACAGCATAGAGAATTGTTGTCTGTTCAGAAGTACATTCAATCAAGAAAATTCATAGGTGGAGAGGGATGTTCTTTCAAGGTTCATTTTGTCCCTTTGGTATTGGTCCTCATTTCTCCAGTGCTAAGTTTGTTCTGTCACAGCTATAGACATTTTTAGTCAGCAGATTTTTAAAATCCACATTTTATTTTCATTAGAGCAGGGTACAAATACAGTAAGTAAATAAATAAATAGACATATGTGTTGTTATGTGCATTTTAAAAATATATGCATTTTAAGTGATTTTTTAAAATAAATGAAATATTTTCATGGTCATTTTTTTAAAAAAAGAAATCACCTGCATGTATGTGCTTGGAATGTACACATTTTGTGCACATTTTGTGGACTACATCAGAAACTTTGGAACTTAAATTCAGAGGGCAAACTGTGTTCCAGTATATGTGTTTAGGAAGTTTGGATTTGGTAAAATTGAAAAGATAGATTATCTGGGCTAGGTAATGTTTTGAGAGAAAAGTCCGTGTGATGATGTTTTGTTACTATTCATCTTGGACAACTTACCTGTGGGCACCTATGATTCAGCGCAAAAACAGATTTTGGTTTTTCAGTGGACTCATCCTGAGCTTATTGGCTTGTTTTTTAAAAGATGGTTCATAAACCTTAGGACCATAATGATAAAAGTCAACAGGAAATATCTAATGAAATTTCAGAAGCTGATTTTCATGTAGGAAGGCTAACCTATGCAGTGGGATACACTAGGTGGAAATGTATTAGTGCTTCATTTGATGTATTAGACTCTCCACTGCCCTCATTGCCATTTGTCAGCATGGTTCCTGTAGAGATCAACCCAGACAGGGAAGGTATTGTGGTTTTTTGGTTTTTGTTTTGTTTTTTGTCGTGGACCACTACTTTGCTTCTAGAGAATATTTACTTTCCACTCTTTTTTTCTAACTCTCAGAGAGGTAGCACTAGAAATGTCCTATGCCAATAGATACTATTCTTGAAGACAAAGATCAATGGACATCCAGGAAGAATGAGGACTCAAGGCTTGAGCATGTGGGTTTCAGGAGAAAACAGGAGCAAAGGACTCAGACAAAAGCCTAAGGATGACAGTTATGCTTGTGGGGAAACCAGGCTGCCACAATTGTAGCAAAAGGGTATCATTTGGGGGGGGGGGGGTTATATTTATATCCTTAATCCATGAATGTTCTGTGGGGAAACAAAAATTTTGATTACTTCTGATGGAACCTGAGAAGGTTTCTGAACTGAAGGGTTTGTTTGAATGTTTGGAAAAATGAGAAGTTATAAATGTTTGGGAAAATGAGAAGTTTTAATTGTAATTTATGGAGCTTCATGAACACAACACTTAGACAAGAGTTGGATTCCCAAAAACTAAGAGGACAGGTGTAGAGTACCGAGGAATACGGAAAAGATAAAAAGGGGTTTTGGTGTTGTTTGATCTCGCAGAACTCGTCCGTAGATTGTTTCTTGTCAGAAATGCAGAGTAAGGTGGGAGGAGGTGCAGCTGTGCCATTCCTCATGACTGCGGTTACATGCAGTTCACATATCCCCAATGTCCAGTGTGATATTGGTCACCTTATACCATGTCCACTCATTCTTGTGCTTTTAATATGTCAAATAATATCTGAATTGATAAATGTCCGAAGCATTACAAATGGTACTTTGGTTGTGTGTTTAGGATCATTGTCCTGTTGGAAGATCGATATCCACCCCAGTGCCAGGCCCTCTTGTAGAAATGAAACAGGTTTTCCAGTAGAATTTATTTGTATTTAGATCCATCCATCTTACTTCCAATCCTGACCAGACCGTCAGTACCTTTTGAGGAAAAAAATCCCCATAACAAGTTGCTGCTATTCCAGTGCATCACCACAGGGATGATGTTCTCAGAGCAGTGAGTATTGTTAGTTTTGTGCCACACATAACATTTTGCAGGAAGGGCAGAAAGGTTGATTTTGATCTCATCAGAGCAAAGAACCTTCTTCATGTCTGCCATGCCTCCTGTATATCTTTTGGCCAACTCCAAACAGGATTTGATATGCATTTGTTTCAGCAATGGCTTTCTCCTTACTATTTTTCCATGAAGCCCTGCTTTGGGGAGCATGCAAGAGTGATAGCCTCATGTGTCCCTTCTTCCTGCGTCTGCTTCAGCAGAAGTAGGACCCTGTGAAGGCACCTATCTTACTGCCCCTACCCATTGGTTTGAATTCTTTTTGTACAGCAACACAGTGGAATGTGACTGGGATTCTTCTGTACTGTGCTTCCCATCTCTGATGCTGCATAGTTATGCTGGATGGCCCCTGGGGCCTCTTCCAGCTCTGATCTCCTGCCACCGAGTGAGGAGATGAAACCAAGCAAAGGCACATAAAGGAGTGTGAGAGAGAAGTCCTTTAAAAAGGAAAGGGTTTATTCTAAGCAGGAAACCTACATTAGCAAAAGGTATCTCTCTTCATGAAGGGGCACCTTTTTTTCAGGCAAACAGGAAATTTACAAGTTACAGACTAGTCTAGATCATTTTCAACCAACTCAGTAAAATAATCAAAACTTCCTGATGTGACTAGTTAATACATTCTCCTGTTCTACTCACACCTAACTGGGATCATGAGTCCTTGATGTTCATGGGAATAGCTAGGAACCTGGATGTTTCTATCCAATCTCAACCAGCTTCCCTGGTGTGGGACAGGAGCTCTTGCCCCAGGTATCTCTTTGTTCTTGTTTGTTAAATTATCTCACTTTATGGTCACCCGAGGCTTTTATAACCTCTGCTGAAAAGGATCTTGAAGATTCACACTTCTGCCCAATTGGCCATCTCATTGGGCAGTTGTTCTCTTGTGATGGTGAGTCTTACTGAAATGTAACTTAACCTCACCACGTCATTAACTCTTTGTTATCGGGAATAAAGACTATTTCCTGAGCTGTCCTGCCCTGATAATAAGAGCAGCCCCATTATCACAACAGGTGATAGATGTCCAATGGATGGGTTCGCCCATCTCAGCTGCATCTCTCTCCAGCTCCTTCAGAGTTAGAATAAGCCTTGTGGTACTTTGCTGACACTACTTATCCAGTCACTGTGTTTTAGTGGACAGCCTTCCCTAGGGTGAGTTGCAATTGAACTATATTCTCTTCATTCTGTAATAATGAATTTAACAGTTTCTGAAGAATGTTAATCTTTTGGGACTTCTTTAAAAAAATAACCCAACTCTGGTTAATGTTTTTGCACAGCTTCATCCTGGAAATGTTTTGATAGTTCCTTAAGCTTGGTGCTGCTGTTTGTTTGAGTATGCTCCCCAACAAACTATGTGGCCTTCCAGAAACAGGGGCATTTACTTAGAGATCATGTGTCATTGGACTTTTACACCGGTAGACTTCATTTAAATGCTTGTGTGACTTCTGGAAGTAGTGGGTTGCACCAGAGCTTGTTTAGGCATGCCACGACAAAGGCAGTGAATGCTTTTGCCACCAATACAGGGCTGTTTTTGTTTATTTAATTTTGGCATCACAGCAAAGCACCTTCAGTGTTGAATGTGTTGTGTATATCACATAGTGACAGTACCTATAAAATTCATTTCAATTCCAGGTTGTAGTAGCACAACATAAAGTGGAAAGGTCATGTGTATTTGTGTGTGCTTGTGTGTGAGAGAGAGAATAGTTCACAGCAAAGCATTGCACCTATAGCACGAATGCTTCCCTTTCCTCAAGGCTGTTTTCACTCATATAATATCCAGAAGACATTTGTACATTTATCTTTCCAGGAATCATGTTATGGAAACAGTTATTGTCCTAAAAAGTATGCTGAAAACAATTCTAGCAAAATGAGAAACAGATATTAAAATCTTGTTTGAAATCTTGAATATTCATTTTTCAGCTGGTAGTATTAACAAAAAGCTAAGTGTAATTTTTATGAGTTAGTTGCACCTTCCTTCTCTGTTACTTTGATCTTTGGTGTCCCAAAGAACAGCAGAACATTTGTAGAAAAAACCAATGCCAGTCCATCTGTGCTAGGATTGACTTCGTTAAGTAATGACAGCTGCAATTATTATTTTGATTATGATGATAACATGAAATGCCTTGTTACTAAAAAAAAAGTTACATCAGTTGCAATCCAGTGTATCTGCTGTTTGAAACTGCTGAGTTTACAGCTTATGAACTGTGTAGGAAATGCATTGTTATTAAAAAAATAATATACAAATTATAGTCTTCAACTATTGTTCTTACATATAGGCTTTAATAGATAATGAACCTTCTGTTTGATATTCCGTAAGCCTTGACAAAAATAAGGCTTAGGCTAGCATTTCCCCCCACATTTCATATTTAGCTTGCAATCCTAAATACACCTACCAAAGTGTATGTTTGAGATAGTGGGAATAACCTTTTAATACACACACACTGTACTGTATATATTTTCGTTATCTTAATAACAAACCAAATGTTACGTGCAGCTCTGAGTAACATTCTGTCAGAAAATTACTCATCCCACAGTCTTTTCTTGTCGTTGGCTTCAGCCATACAATAACCTCAGAAAGAGGGGATCTGGAAGCTAGAAGTAGGACCTGTAGCCTGCAAGGCCTAGATTTAAGGAGAAAAATGACTAACAAGGCAGGATTAAGTACTCTTTTCTCTACCGCAGCTTTTTCATGCTCTTTTTCAAGGTGTATAGTACAAGGGAGAAGTATCAAGATAATGTTACAGACAACTGTGGTGTAGCACCTAGTTTGCCTCTAACTATAAGGATCTAATGTAGACATTGGTGTTACCTGATACCAGTAATTCAGAGTTATGCTATTTAATTTTTCTTTAAGGACTGTGTTAAAAACTTGGCTAGAATCATACTGCTATTCTCAGTTAGAGTAGACTCAGTGAATCAGTGGGATTTATGTACCGTAAGTGAACAGTTGATTCAGTGGGTCTACTCTGGTTGGGATTCTCAATAAGACTGAGACATTTGAAGGGTAAGGACTGTGTAAGAAGGTATTTTAAATCTGATCCTAACCAGTAGTGTTGATCTAGTTAATGAGGTGAAAGTGGCAGGATTCTTAGGTGCAAATGACCATGTTGTCCTGGAGTTTGCTGTACAGTGGAAAGGGGAAGCCAAGCATAGTCGAAACACTGGGTGTGTTCTCATAGTCAGGAATATTAGACAAGAAGGGAATTGATGATGGATGAGAATTTCTGAAAAATGAAATATTGAAAGTACAATTCCTGCCAATTCCAATGAGGAGGAATAATGGGAGGTGTCTAAAGAAATCAGGAAGGATGTCAATAAAGAACTTTCAACTGAGCTAAGATTGGAAAGGCCTCTTCCAGTTTTACGAGTCTATTATTCTGTTTCCCTGTGAGCAATTTTTAGTTAATAGCTTAAAATTAGATGGCCCATTTGATGTTTTTGGACTGTAGCTCCCAGCAGCCCCATTTTAAAAAAAACAGTGCTGAGGAGTGCTGGGAACAACAATCCAACAGTCTCTTGTGGGTCACGCAATTCCCATCCTTGTTTTAGCAAAATCAGCCCAAAGATGTGCATCAATTGTTCTTTTCCTTCCTTAATGGATTTTCTATAGAAATCAAAAAGGCAAGAAAAATGGAAGAGGGTAAGCAGTTTACAAGTTGAAAGCAGTGTCATCTGGACCCCTGTAAAACTCTTTGTACAAGACATAACCAGTGCATGATGAAAACACTTCATAGAAACAAATAGTGACTTTTAACATGTAATCATAGTTCTAGATAATTTGCTTCTTGGCAGAGGGCACTACTGATGTCTGAATCAGTGGTGTGGTAAATCTGCTCTGGATTTTAGTGTGAAAAATAAAGGTTCTGTCCAAGTTGATGAACCCATTTTGATGACAGGGTTCACTGCTTTGTGTAGCTGCCTTACAGTTTTGTGTGTGCGTGCATACATAAATTCCAATTTGTTACATGTTTCTTGATTCATTGCTCGAAATACCAGTTTCTGTGAAAAAGGACTTTTATGTGGCTTTCCTGGATTACTCTACTTTCAAATATACCTATTCAAATTAAGGTTCTTCCAGTTTTACTTTTTAAAACACACCTTATGCCCTTAATTTTAAGCCATTTCTGCACACTTAGTGCAAGTGACATTTAGTATCACAGGTTGCTTTTATTTATTTATTTATTTATTTCTGTGGTTACAAACTCACAAATGGACCTATTACCTTTATGCTTGCTTCCAGACTTGTACAAATGATTGTCTGCTTGTCAATAGAGTTTTTCCATTCCTTTAATCTAGCTTCTGTTTTATGCACCACTGCCTCAAAGGTTTCTGAGGTTTAGGAGATCCTCAAGAAAACCATAGGATGTGGCTTGAGACTTCAGCAGAAAGAGAATTTGAAAATTAAGCAGAAGTTCCTCTCACTCTGCCAGTTTACAGCAATTTCCTAAGCCAAAACCTGTGTTCCCGAGGGTTGCCCAGCCCACATAAAATTGTTTTGACTAAAGTTGGGAAAAGGGGGTACAAAAAGCATTGCTGCATGAACAGACTTTTGATTGTGCAGTTTTGGAAAGTGCATATAAGTGTACATATTCATAAAATAAAAGTATGTCCCAAGAGTTAAACCTCATGATTTTGAATTCTGAAACTATTAGTATACATCCAATGAAAGTCACCTAAGATTCAGAATGGGTTACATACTTTCTAAACCAACACATTCAGAGTATTGTTTTAGACTGGGATTTTTCCTTACTATATTGTCACTTGATAACCATTGTTCCCAGAGAGCAGGAATGACCTGCTGTAACATTATGCACTGCTTGCTCTCATCATATACAGTGGACCCTTGAGATTTTGCTTTCACCGTGGATACCAAGTCCCATTATGCACAATGGCACAGTAAAATGGTGTCCCTTATATAAAATGGCAAAGTCGTGGTTTGCTTTATGGATATATTTTTTAAAAAACATGTTCAAGCCGTGGGAAGTGGAATTTGTGGATGCAGAATCAAGGGGTATGCAGGGCCAACTGTAGTTTGAATGAACGTATTCTTTGATATGCTAACTTATTTTCAGCAAAAATGAGAAGGACATACTTTGAGAATAACATGTCATGAACTGTGCTGTGTTCTTAATGAAAAATATAACTTCAGCTCCAAAGTTCTAATTTTTTACGCATCTTCCTCTGATATTGGCATGCTTTTCTTTCCATTAGGTTGTATACATCACCAAAGAAGAAAGTGACTCCAGTGCAAAAATCCATTAGTCCGCTAGTTTGGTGCAGACAAATACTGGATTACCCAACACCAGATATTGAATGTGCTAAAAAGTCATTGATTCACAGGCTTGAACAGACAATGTCAGGTGAGTATTCGAGTCAGTGTTTACGTTCATATATTATACAAAAGCAGTTTAATTTTGAAAAAAATTCTAACGATTCAGTGACTGCTAGGTAATTTTCAATCCAGTCTACTTCAGCATGAATATTAAAAATCTGGGGAATGTAAGTGCTTAACTATGTATTATACATATCACATCTCTAAATTGTAACTAAGATTTTGGAATGGAAGTTGTATGGGATAGTCCTGAGGAAACACAGTTTCTTAGTAAACAAATCCCTGTGTAGCAAATGGCATGGTGTAACATATGACTGTGACATCAGTGTTCTTTTTAGTCAACCAGAAGTACACAGATGAGGCAGCTGCCCACATAGATTAATCTTTGTTCATGCTCTTTGAAGTAATACTCAGTCATAACTTTTTAATGAAAAATTGTTCTCATTTAGGCAAGGTAAAGTACTGAAATGGAATACATGAGAGAATGTGAGCTAATATCTTATGTCCAGATATGTAATCAGGAACAGAAATTTAAAAGAAAAAAAAATGATGGAATTAGAGAGCCTGTGGTCCCATCAGATTTAAATGTTTAATTTTAAACAGCACCCTGAAAGCTGCTGTTACTTTACTAAATTTTCACAATAGATTCTTAGGGGCTTTCTAGATTGGCAGGAAAGTGTGACATGAAGTTGCCTTTTCCTTAATGCTTAGCAGCTGCACCACAGCCTTTAGATGGAGCTGCGCTGTTCCGCAGTTTTTAAAAAAGAAGCTGGGAAAACCAGCACCTTTTTAAAGGCGCTTCTTCTCCCCTAAAATGCAAAAAAAAAGCATTTTCATGGCACACTTTCCCTTTTTCTCATCTAAAGGCTAGAGTTTCATGCAGCCATGAACACACTTCTTTTTGCCAATCTAGAATAGGCCTTAGATAGAAAGAAAGCTAAAGATATAAAGTGAAATGTCCATATTAACTGTCCATATTGAGATGAGAACTTGTAGGAGTTTAGATTATTATGCTAAGCCTTCCTTTCCTTATGAGGTAGTTACTGTCTCATTATCTCTAACCCCTTAGATCTTGTCCACTTTGTGAAATTTAATTGCTTTTTTCTTTAATGCCATAACTGTTCATATTTGAAGCACTAAGGTCACTACTTTTCATTAGTTTTGTTTCACTGAGCTCAGGATAGGTTGAACTCAGGGCATGACTAAGCTAGTTCAGAGAGAGAGAGAGAAAGAGATTCATACATGGATGTTTCTGGTTGCAGAGGCAGTGTATGGCCTTCAGTCTATTGATGCCATATAAATTCAGTGGATGAAAACTGGCATACATCATTTTGGTCTGTCTTGACATTGTATTGCATTGGTGATGATTGTCATGACATAGGTTCTCGCTTTGATTTTTTTTTCCTTTGAAACCTTTGGAAGGTAGTTGACTGCAGAGTACCACAAGACTCCTTTGCCTGTCTAGCTGAGGGTTTATGCAAGTAGAAGCAGGCTTCCTCAAGTGAATGTCTAGATGGATAGGGACTCCCCTCACTAAATCCACAAACTGTGAGTGCAGAGAATTGAGAGATGTGGTTGCATTGAGCACCTCCCATAATTTACTGAGTAGGGTCCATTTCACGATCTGTTGTTTTACCTACAGTACAACACATCTTTTCTGCTAGAACAGAGGAATTGCTTTTTGATACATCATAATTTAGTGCTAGCGGTATGAGCGTGTGGCATTGTGAGCTGCATTAAGGTGATGAAGAGATGTAAAGAGTAAGTTTTAGCTTTGTTTCTGTGAATGATATATTCTGCACTAAACCTTGTATCCACTTTGCTATTTGATACCTCAGTTTGTCAAATAAACGTGGGATCCTTCTGAGGAAGAACATCAATTTCAGCGTAAACAAAGCTTCTGAAACAATATGTGCTTGAATTAAACACTGATAAGGAATACAAATTAGACCCTGTAGAAATAGGAATCTGTCATGATGCAATGTGTTCTTGCGTCAATCAAGAGCTAATGAAGTGAAATGGGATTTAGGAGTTCAGAATACATTTTGTGGCTGTGAGTGGGTTGTTCATGATCCTGAACCTACATGGCTGTAGGTAAACTGGTAGTAGTGCTGCCAGTTTTGAGATGGTCAAAGATACTTTCCCCCTTGGCTGTGTTTCTCCACTTTCATTGCATCTTCTCTGCACATACTGTTCACATGTACTCCAAATTACACAAATGCTTACTGAATTATTATTTTTCTGTAATGCTCTGTACATTTGGGCTTCCAGTAAGCACAAAGTTAAGATCTATTTTTGTTTGTTGTTGACTGTCCTCAACTTGATCTCGACCCATGGCCACCCTGTGGATGAGACATCTCCAAGACCCCTGTCCTCTACTGTGCTGCCCAACTCCTGCAAACTCATACCCGTGATCTCATTAATAGAGTTCATTCATTTAGCATGTGGCCTTTCTCTCTCTCTACTTCCAGCCACTTTTCCTAGCATTATTGTTTTTTCTAGTGAGCCCTCCCTCTTCTCCAGCAGCACATCAGTGGCTTTTATGATTCTAACTTTTGTGTGGAATTATATATCTTTGCATTTTATAATCTTTTCTAGTTCTTTCTTTTCTTTTCTAGTTCTTTAGATTTCATAAGATCTATAGAATCATACAAATAGCAATTAGGAACAAGAAGCCACATTGCATAAGAGGAAATAAAAAAGGTAAAGGTAAAGGTAGTCCCTTGATGTGAATTTCTAGTTGTAACTGATTGTAGAGGGCACTGCTTATCTCCGTTACTAAGCTGAAGAACCAGCATTGTCTGAGGACTGCTTTGGCAGTCATGTGGCCAGCATGACTGCGCTGAACGCTGTTACCTTCCCACCAAATTGGTACCTATTTATGTACTTGTATTTGCATGTTTTCAAACTGCTAGGTTGGCAGAAGCTGGGACTGGTGACAGGAGCACATCCCATCATGCAGCACTCGGACCTCAAACTACCAACCTTTTGATCTTCTGATATGTAGATTATTCTGAATATTTCATTAAAGGAATACATGTGATTAAATGCCATAAAGTTGAAGTCTGATTTTAAGTAAACTATGTTTGAATTCATTTTTCTTGTTTTTAAACATAGCCCTCAAGAGACATAGCCTCTATAACAATCCATTCAGCACGGTCAATTATGCAAACTCCTGTAGTCCAAATTCAGGGAGTCCCTACAACAGTAGCTTCAACTCTCCTTCTTCCACACCAGTGAAGCCTCCTTTAGTAAAACAACTCATACTTCCTGGCAACTCAGGTAAGATCAGATCTAAAGTTGCAAGTGATAAGTATGAAGAAGAACATAACTATGAATGATTTCATTTCTTACAAGAGTTGTATGTTGACATGGCTGTTTAGAGAGAATTATTATTTGCATATTTGTACAGCTACATATAATAAACTATTACCTATTAATGAAATCAGTATATTTTCCCCTTTAACAGTAAACTAAATTGTGTTTGGATCCAATTAACAGATTAGAGCCTAAAGACTGTAACTGGGCTGATAGTGCTAATGGATAGCATAAATAATATAAGGACAATAGGACCAAAATAAGGACAATAAGACCAAAATTAAGACCCAGCAAAATGCAAATGATATTGAAGTAGGTAACTCTAGAAACAGTGACTGGCTGAAGTGGGCCATCCTATGAATCTTGGCATATTCAAACTTCTGTACTTTTACACCAACTAGAGATAGTAAAAGTCATCTATAAAATGGTTGTTAATGTTTTATATTGAGGTCAATGATACCTGCTGTTTAAATTTTTTCTTTTAGCTTGTGGAGGCATAGTTTTGTCTGCTAGTTTTGTTTTTGACATCTGAAGAGAAAAAATCTAACAAAAGTTGATGATTTTGAAATGTGCACCCTCAAGAACAAATTAAATGTTCCACTGTTACATCCCAGTTACTTTTGGATGTACTTCTTGGGATGAGAGTTAAATCTTCTTTCATGTGCAGTAATCAAGGTTACTGATATCTGACAGACTGTAAATTGATCTGCACTTGAACTAAAGGAAAGTAAGTTTCTGTGTCAGCTAGTCTGATATCCGTTCTCTTTCCCCCATATTAAATTATTTGCACAAGTAAAGTAATAGATGTCTGTCTTGCTTTTTTTTCTGTCTTCCCCTTCTTACAGGTCATTTCAAAAGTTCAGCAGATAGAAATCCTCCACTAAGTCCACAGTCTTCAATTGATAGTGAATTAAGCGCTTCAGAAATGGACGAAGATTCAATTGGATCAAATTACAAACTGAATGACTTAACAGATGTTCAAATTTTAGCTCGGATGCAAGAGGAAAGTAAGTGTTTTTCACAGTAAAAGGCAAACACTGTTTCAAGGCCATTGTCTTTAAAAAAAAATTCTTGTTAAACTATGGAGATTAAAAACGGGACTGGGGGACCTATGTAGCAATGCAGAAGGTGATTGGCTTGGTTTTTCTAATGGGTGGAGCAATGGAAGACTCGAAAGGCCTAACAGAGGAGGATGCAATGAGAAGCCATTAAGCCAGGCGAAATGGGTAGGGAGGCAGAAATAGAAAACAAAAGCAAGCAAGGAAGGAGAGGTATAGATGATGAGGTGCTGCGGATGTGGAAGATATGTTGAAAATAAGAATTAGCACTTCAAGTCTTAGATGCAACTATTAACTTCTCCACCCTGCAGACTTCATTTATATGATGTGGCGTAAATCTTTTACCCTGCAGATGATGCCTCTCTCAGAGCCTATCTTCAGTGTTCCCACTGAGTTCTTAGGAAGTCTTGCAAAGAACAGTCCCCCAGCTTTTTATATGAATACAACTAAATTGTATTAACATGTTGATCTATGTTTCTACAGAAATGTAGTGGGTTAGGAATGTTGAGAGTTTGAGATGGCGTTTTCTTGCCTTTCCTTTGCTCAAAAGAACATCAAGCTTTGAAATAGGTCCTTTCTTTGAGCTGTAGAAGCATTCTCAAAGAGGAAAGGTTGCAAACCCAAATGACCTATGGTCTGGTTCTGCCCCACCCCCCCCCCCAGCAGATGAGAAAAAGCATGCATGCTCAAACCACATAAAAGTCAATGGGCAGCAATGTGTATGTGGTCACATTGGTGCAGCCACATGTGCATGCCACTTATAATAATGGGGTGGGGTGATTTGTGGACACTCAGGTTTGCGGATAGTTTCTGTATTGATACAGTGTCCCGCTCTATTTGTCTATAGTTCTAAGTTGTGTTTACAGAATAATAAAAAAGCAAGTACATATGTGAGTAGTCAGACTAAAGCTTCAATTCAGCATCCTAGCAATGTAGCATAAAAAGCCCTGAAACATCACCATACCGTTCCATGCTTCAATGTGAGTAGGCAGGATAGGAGAAAGTCTGACTACACGTCCCCATAGCTGGATGCTCAGTGCTGAGATCCATGGGGGATATCTGGAGTTCCTAGTATTTCCATAGGATGCTGTATGAATTATTATTATTATTATTATTATTATATTATTATTATTATTATTATTATTATTTAATTGACTTGTTGGTCATTGACCATAATAAAGTTATTCATTCATAGTCATTGTACATCTGGCCTGGGATGGGGGATTGCCAGGTGCTTCTTTGATCTTGCCTATTTGTGTGAAAGCATGAAATGCCAGTATGAGCTTGCTTCAGGGCTTTAAAGTAAGTTTGGGGGTGGGGTTGGTATTTGGGCACTGCATGGAGAGGATGGGAATACCAACAGCTGCAGCACTGGAAAAATCACATGTGCACATGTAAGGAACACATATGTGTTCCTTTGGATGTTCCCAGTCTGAATTCCAGCCTAAATGCAGGTCCAGGTCCAGTGAGCTCACCAGAAAGGAAATACAAATTCTGTATCCTGTTTAGCATACAAATTCTGAGGCTATTTTTCCATCCCAAATTTTCAACATCCCCTTCAACTTCTAAGCTTTTCATATCAGTACTACCAGTTTCTGACCCACAGTTCTATCATAATGAGGAGAGGCAAGTATTATCAGTACCAGATTCAATCTCTATTGAAATTTTAAGACCCAGTTACAAAACACTGCATTTCCCAGTGTGGACATGATTTGCCAATAGGATCACATGGCCGAGCCTGAGCCCTTTTGCTGATATTGAACTTTGCACCTTATGCTTTGTGAGTGAGTGGCTGCAGTACAGGCATTTAACCACTGCGCCACCAGGACTCCTGACCTACAGCATGGATGTAAGATAGTGGCAACAAAATTTAGCTTGAGACATGCCATTCATACCCAATGCATCCTTTTCTGACAGCAGGATCCAGAGAAATCCTGGGGACATATTGCATCAGTTTGGGTTTGGGTGCCATCAATATGGAAATGATGCCCAACTCTATTTTTCCTTTTAATCAAGGAAGTATTGGAGACTGAACTAATATTCAGTACTGAGGGGGCTAATAAGCTGATGATTGTTTCAAACAAGATTGAGGCATTTGTTAGTAGGAGACCTGAACTGGGACAGTCTCTAGTTCTGGACAAGACCTGTAGTGCTGGCTCTAGTTTGATAGTACTGTACTTTGTGACTTAGTTTTATGCTGGTACGCATGTGGGTAAGAGTGCTTTGCAAAATTTCAGCTAGTGTACCAGATACTCCCTTTACTGTATAAAGAAGACATGGCCACTATCACACACATCCAGACTGGTTTAGTGCAATACATTCTATTTGAAGTTGTGTCTGAAAAATATCTAGAAACAAGCTGTAAAAAATGTGAATGCCAGATTGGATTATGGAGCCTGTTTCTGGTGTTATATCATCCCCGTTTTGCTTTAATTGTGCTAGCATCTGGAAGGCTTCCATGTACAATCCAAAGAATTGGGATCTGGATATTTGAAAGGCTGACTCCTGTATAGTCTCAACTGTCCACCGGGTTCAATACCAAGGACTCTATTCTCCCTGTACACCTTCAAAATTGATTGACTGAACACAGAATGAAACCCTTTATGTAGCAACACTTGTGTTGTTGAACCCCTCACGAGAAATATTTGATGGTAATTTCTCTCAACTAGTTTCAGGCAAGCTGTGAGATCCTTTTTATTTCACTAAGCCTTTAGCATTTCTTCTCTGTTTATGCTAAATTGTTTTCTCTTACTTTGGGTTTTAATGTATTTATGAAATTGGTTTTTGTGATTTAAAAAAATGTAATATGAATTATTTTATTGTATTTATGGTGTTTTCTAAGTTATTGTGAGTTCCTTTTACAAAGAGAAGGATTTTTAAAAATACATTTTCAACTAGTATCCCCTCCTTATCATGGAAATGTAATTAAAAGGTAAGCACTGAGATCTTTGTTAGTACTAATTTAGTGTGAATCATATGCAATCAGAATTTCAAACAGAACTGAACATTTAACAATATTCTTACTACCTTTAGGTCTCCGGCAGGAATATGCCGCTACTGCTTCCCGACGTAGCTCTGGTTCTTCATGCAGTTCTATGAGACGAGGTACATTTAGTGACCAAGAACTTGATGCACAGAGCTTAGAGGATGAAGATGACAGCTGTCATCATGCAGTACACCCAGCTGTTAACCGGTTCTCTCCATCACCACGGAATTCACCACGGCCTTCACCAAAGCAGTCTCCACGGAATTCTCCTAGATCTCGATCTCCTGCCAGAGGAATAGAGTACAGTAGAGTATCACCCCAGCCTATGATTAGCCGCTTACAGCAGCCTCGTCTTTCACTTCAGGGCCATCCTACTGATTTACAGACTAGCAGTGTCAAAAATGAAGGTAAAAGATTGCATCTCAAATTTTGTACATTGAGCATTAAAATAATAATAGTGTGCACCTAGTAAATATGTTGCTCACTAAGTTGTATTTAAAACCAGCTGCATAGTATGCCATTACTGCTGATTTCCTGAGAAACACAGAAGAAAAGGTAGAATAAGCATCTTCTCTATTCATTAGAATGGTTAGAAATCAATATGCTGAGAAAGCAGTTGAGCTAATTTCGATTTAAGGAAATGTATATTACAGGTTGAGTATTCCTTATCAGAACAGCTTGGGATCAGAAGCGTTTTGGATTTCAGATTTTTTTTTATTTTGGAATATTCTAAACATGAAATTCATTTTATGTTTCATATGTACCTTATACACTTAGCATGAATATTATTTTTTATATAATATTTTCAATAATTTTGTGTAGGAACCAAAGTTTATGTAGATGGAATCATCAGAAAGTGCAAGTGTCATTATCTCAGCCACCCATGAAGAGTTTTGGATTTTGGAGCATTTTGGATTTTCAGATTAGGGATGCTCAACCTGTATTGCCATGCTACAGTTGCATAGTCAAACTACTCTAGTGGTACATAGTATTATTGGCAGAATATTCACTAAAAGAGTGTGAAGGCCAGCTTGGCAAGAATAGGGACAGTATATACTCCTTTTCTCATTTTTGTTCATTAATTGTTGGGAATAGAGTTGGCAATGAAAACTGTTGTCACTCACCAGTGATACCCATTATGTGATGCTCTGTCATGCTGTTTAGCTGGGTCAAATGCTCTTGGGGAGATAAAGGGTACATCAATTTTTTTTTTACTGAGTTATACATTTATAATGAATATTTAATTACATTTATTTATATATAATTTCTGTTCTGCTTTTCCTTTTGAGGAAAAAACCCAATGTGCTGATAACAAAACAGAAGAAAACATAAATTGGAACAAAATAAAGAACACCATTTAAAAATACATGAAATATTGGCTGTACATAATAATAAAACTAAACAAGCAGGCAAAACAAGCAAAAAACAAGTCAAAAACAGGCAAAAAAATTAGCAGATACATACTAACACTAAAGTTTGCGGGCCTCAGCAAAGCTAAATTGGGTAACCTCCAATGGTTGTCCAAAATGTCTTTTTAACTGGACATAATGAGGCAATGTGTGAGGCCAGGCAACTTTTCCTGGGAAGGCATTTCCACAGCGTTGACATTATGACTGAAAAGGGCCTTTCCCTGGTATTCAGTCACTGAATCTGGGTCATTGTGGGGGAACATGGTGTTGATTTGTAAATAAAGTAACAAGATCACACACACACACACACACAAAAGGTTTTCCTCAAGTTCATAATAGAGTAAATATTGAAGTTAGAACTGTCTGTGCATTTCAAAAATCATGAGTTCATTACAGAATAAAAAATAACCTGTATGTATATTCCCCAAACATTTTCATTTAAAGGGTTTTACCATTTTGTATGGCGCTTAATGAGGTATGTAAAACCAACTTTTGCATGGTAACCACTAAAAACGTGGCATCTCACATATTATGGAGAACATATGAAAATGGAGAGTACATTAGGAGAGTCCACAAACATTGTTTGGCACTGTTGTTCTTCTGTTGTTGTTGGATGTTCCTGTTCCTCCTCAATGCTTCACCTGCTTAGACCTCTTGACTCATGCTTTCAGATATCTTGCATTGCTAATCTTGCTTTGCAGAATGGGGTGGGTTCAAAAGTGGCATATAGTAAAGTTGGCTACAGTTGGCAACATTTACTGAAGTCCTTAAGTTTCTCATGTTCCCATTTGCTTCCTTGAATTCCTTGTCCAGTAAGTCCCAGCTAATGTTGACATACGCTGAATTGCATGCTTATGAGCTACATTTGTGCAGGGTATTGTCTTAAGAACTAAAATCGGATGAAAATGGGTATAATTGAATAACAGTCTTTCACTGTCCATACCATCCATTGATTGGTTATTTCTTTTTTCTTTTCTTTTTAATGTGAAATGAAAGATTCTTTGAGTCTGTGGTTATAAAACATGGACTATATTTAGATGATGCCTTCCACCACCCCCCTAAGGTTTGAAGGTGAAGTTATTGTTCAAAATTGTATTGTTCAAAATACCAAAAAAAATTCTATATCTCTTTATGAGACAATAGACACTCGTTAAGTCTCTTAACAACGCCTGTGCATAATCTAAGTCTAGAATGGGATAATTTCATAGAATGTTATGGACACTCCTCTGACAGCAGGCCTGTAGTAAAGAATTTTCCAGAGTAAGCAAGTTTGTAGAAGTATGAAATTTTGATACTGGAACCTTTTCCTTCATAGATTATGCCTATTCTTTTCACTAATACAGTGGTCCCCCGGTTTACGAAAGTAATCCGTTCCAGCACCACTTTTGTAAGCCGAAAAAATTCGCAAACCGGGGGACCACTGTAAGTATAGGGAAAAACTTTTCAACTTTTGAATTTCGCGTGTTTTTTTTCCCGCAACCCGGGTTTTTTTTGTAACCCGGGGCCGTTTTTCCGGCCCCAGCTCTTTCGTGCCCCGGGGTTTTCGTAACCCAAGGGACCACTGTATTGCCCACTGATATTGAATGAAACATGTTAATCTCTCCAGGGTCTACAGGTAAAGTTTTTCTCCCCTCTTGTGTGCTGTCATGCTTCTTCATCCACCTGCACTGCACTTTCTGTCATCCTTCTCAGATGTTCTGCTTGCCACTGACTCTTAATATCATGCCACTAGAAAAAAAGTTCCTGGGGTGGTGAAAAAGAGAACAAGAAAGGAAACTGAGATGATAAAATGAGTAGTGGCAAGAGCACTGAATTATAAGACCAAGTCTGTTTCATAGAAGGGGGCTGGTAGTGTTATTCATTTTCTACAAAGGGCATCAGAGCATGTGATTGTTACCACTTTTTCTTGGTTCACTTTATGGCTCTTTCCAGTCCTGTAGTAGAAGAAAAGTTGCTGAAAACAAACACATCCTGCGATTTCTTTTAAAACTCTGCTAGTGTATCTCAAGCTTCCTTGCATGCTCTTATACCCATGCACCAGGAGTAAGCAACTAGTTGAAAGGAAAGAAAATACAACTTCTTTGGAAATGGCTTGAAAAATTAACAGTGGATTCTGTTGTCTCTTCTTCCCAGGAAGAGTTGACAGTGTGTGAACATAGCACAAATGAAAGAATTGCAGCTGCATTTTATATCATTGACTCAAGTAGTGTTAATATGTCTGGAACTGGATAAGATTTTTAAAAAGAAAACAACTTTGTAGGATGTGAGGCCCAACACCTCACCTTCTTTTTACACTAGGTGGAAACTAAAGAAAGGCTGACAGCTGCTGGTTCTGGTATCGGGCTGTAAAGATTCTAGTACTTCCATAATGATATGCCACAGCCCCTGCTAACAGTACACAAGTAGCTTAAAGAACCAGAGCTTTTATGTGGGTATGATTTCTGTCGTAGTACAACCGCATGGAGTAAGAGGGTCATGACAGGAATTTTATGTGTGCATGCATGTTACATAAATTTTCTTTGGTTCTGAAATAAAGCCCTGGCATATTTTCTTGAATAGAATAAACCATGCTGCTTTGAAAAGTCTTGCTCAGCTCCTGCACCTTGCTTACATTATTTTTCTTACTTTGAAATTTTCCTTTTGTTTTCCTTTGTGCTGCCCTGTATGACAGAGACATACCAACAACCACAAGAAAATCACTCAAATCAAAAGATAATGCAGTAGATGCAAATGTGCATTGTGATGTGTGAAAATTTGTTAAATGTTAAATCTAATATATTTGAAGAAAACCAGTCTTCTTGAAAGTTTAGAGATACAGCAATAGCAGTCAAGGAAACTTGGCTCCATTGTTTGCAAGCCTGATAAATTTAAGAAAATATGTATCTGAGCTTTTATCAACTGAGGTAATTCATCTAATGGCAGCTGTTACTTTTGAGGAAGCAATGCTTTGCTTTGTACTACTTAAGCCAATGAGGACTCAGGTCACATTGAATTTTACTTCTAACTAGAGTAAAATCAGTGAAGATGGAATTGATACTAGTGTTCACAAGTCCTGAGGATTTCGATGGAGTTGAAATTTGTATTTTGGGGCTGAAATTTGTATTTTGTTTACTTTGTTTTATTAAAGGAAGTTGCTGAATTCTGTGTCTTTCTGTAGGCACTTATGTTCAAGTATTTTGTTCTAATAAAACATTCTGTCGAATTTGAGGTCCTTCAGAGTTGACGACTGGTTCAAAACGTTCCAAAATATTTACTCTACATCTTACTTTGAGGTTCAGCCTAATTTCTAAAAAATAAAAAAATTCAGATGCCTTAACAGTTATACTTAAGCTGTACACAAAAGTATTAATCATGTGGAAATCCACTGAATCTTAACAGTGACTGACTTTAATTTTTTTAAATGGTCATTTGGAACCCTTTTGACAACTAACAGTGACCAAAAACTAAAATGTACTCTTCTTTTGAAAAGTGTTGCAGTACAAATAACCTGAAAGTGCTTCCTGGCTAATCAGAAAATAATATAACTGTACTTGGTCTTAAATAAGTGCAAGTAAAGCCACAGTCACGGTCAATCTCAAGAACATACTTTTACTAAACTAATATTGAAGTGCATGCTATTTGGATTCATATCTAAAATCCTGTCTCTGATTTCAGCAAGGGGCAGTATTTAATAACATCTCCGGTGATGTTTCAATATATTGAGTAAATAACTGTCCTAGTCCATCAAGAGGGTGATTGCTAGTGGTAACCACCCTCCTGACACCGTATTAGTATTAGGTTTTATTGTGAGATCCCATTTAAATGCTAAATCAGGAAACATTTATTTTCCAAATCAAGTCATTTTATGTTTAAATAGATATCAGTCTGCCCACAAGTTACTTGTACATCTTTAAAAGCCCTGTTCATATTACTCTCAGTAAGCACTGCTCCATTTGTAGTTATGAAGGAGAGGGCATTTTCAGCAATGGCCCCACACTTATGAAATGCTGTGCCAATTGGGTTGAATATTTCTCTACTGCCAGACATTTAATATGGATGAGATTGGCCTTAGGTTAATTGGTTATCTTTATCTTGTTAATTCAGGGGGGATGTTATATACTAAATGCTGATGCATAATATATTAAATATATTAAAGTTGCATATTTAACTGTTAGGTATCTTCAGACTTTTTAAAGAGAAGACATCCAAGAAATATATTAAATGGAAATAATATATCTGGCCTCACTACTGCAAGCCTCTAAAAGAGCTGTGAGGACTCATTTGTTTTCCAGAAAGGACTTTGTAGATATTCAATAAGGTTTTAGCTGTCATTTTGTGAGGGGTGTTGGATTTTAGTGTCTTCAGAGGGGTAAATGTTTGGGCTAGTATTGCTGCTAATATGTATTATTTATTTTAAGGCCGTGGTTTTTGAAACCATGTGATTGCATATTTATATGTTGAATATCATCTTGAGAAGGGCTTCCTTGAAAGCCAATGGACAATTTTTTGTCTGTTTCTCATTCATAAGTCCTATTTTCCTGACATAACTATGATATATGAAAATTGGATTGTAGGGAAGAGGGTTATCAAGGTAGGCCCTTGTCTATGCATATTCAGTGTGCATGCTGCTAAGCATACTGTTGTGTGTGCTTAGGGCTCTTTTGGCATGATTTGGAAGCGTTGTTTTCTAGCTGTATGTACAGCTGTTCCATGCAAATAGTAAATACAGATAGATACTTGCCCTTCCGTAGACCATAACGACAGTTATTTTCAGAGACCAGTCTATGTTATTTTTTTTCCTAAGTCCTAACTTTTCATACTAGATAACAAAAATTAAGATTAGTTTATCGCTGGATGAAAGGCAGTACAAGTCTCTCTCAATAGACACATTTCAAAGAAATATTTAGAATGTCTCAAATGGCCTTTTTTTAGATAAAAAAATTGTACTGTGCAGGTTTGTAGCAAACTCTTTTTTTCCCTCAGGTGTTTGGGGCTTCAGATTATCATGGTTGGTATAACAGTTCAGTCTCCTGCATCAGTTGGTATGTTGTGGTGTTCTTATCTTTCTTTAATACAGAAAAACTAAGGCGTAGTCTTCCAAACCTGTCCAGGACATCTAACATCCAAGTTGAGTCTGTGAAAAACAGTAGAAGTGACTCAAACTTTCAAGTGCCAAATGGAGGAATACCTCGTATTCAACCTCAGCCTTCAGCCAGTAAGTATCTTTACAGTGATTCTGTAAACACTGCTTTTGAAAGTTGGCTGAAAATAAAAGCTGCGTGTTTACAGTTTCATAGTAAAGGATTACACATTTCATGTGGCTAATGCTAACTTGGCCAGACCTTATATATATTGAGTAATGGAACTCATTTCTGAAAACAGTACATAATTATGTAGTCTGCATTACAGAAATATTCTTACTGTCTGGACATCGTGACGTATACTTAAATGAGTTTTTTCCCCTCCATCAGTTGTTTCTTAATAATTCTTTAAACACCAGATTTGCTAAGTAGGTATAAGACAATTTTAATATCAACTTCATCTTGTTTCCTTGTCATACAGCATTCTTCATCTCTGCAGTGTGCAACTGTACATCTTCAGTTGCCTTAGTACAATAGTGACAAGTGTGCTAACATTGCATTTTCATAATTTGCAGTTATGCCACAGTGCTAATTTCATTATTTATATTAACTGTTGAGAAGAATATGAAGACAGACAGAATCTTTGTGAACTATAGGAAATCCCCTGATGAGATAAGAAAATTGAAAACTGAGAAAGCAACTATAACTCTTTAAAATATCTGTCCAATAGAAAGCCGGATTAGAAAGTTGAAACAAAAGAAATTGGAATTTCATCTGTTTGGTATCACTTTTCAGTAATTACAATTGGAATTTAATCCATCCTGAGAGACAGTAAGTGAGACAGACAGACAGACAAGTCATACTCTTTATAAGCTTGTCATCTGAATGAGATATAATAAAAAAATTAAAACAATGTTTTATGTAAAAAGTTTGCACATTTAAAATTTTCACAGCAGGAAAAAAATGAGAGATCAGAATTGGCACTCCTCTTCCAAATTGCAAATTATAAATCACTGCAGGTAATACTGAGTACATGCTAATATTGAACATGCTAAGCATGGTAAGAACTAAAGAAACTTGCATAAGCATGTAAACATCTGTCTTGCCAAAGAATAAACCGCTCTTTAAGATACTATTTAAAGGGGATATTATAAAAATGAAGATCTGACCTCAGTTCCTGGTCATAATTTCTATTTATGAAAAATGTCAGTATATTTTAGGACTAAGAATTCTTTAAAATTTAGAGGGAAATGGAAGTGCACTAAATAATTTCTTAAACGTTTAGGTACAAACTAGATATAGTATCAATAGCTTAATATTGTTTTCCTCATTTTCCAGCTGCAAATAACAATTGTTAAGAGGCCTTTGACAAGAAACCATGCGGAATGGTTGGGGGAAGTTTAACTTTTCATCAGAGCTAACTTCTCACCTGACTAAGTAACTCCCTGAAGCAAGCAAACATGTTACCATGAAAGGATTTTAGTCAGGATTGAGGAATGGGCAAGTGTGAGCTCCCCCTTCCCACCTACCATTGTCTGTGTGGTCCCAATAGCTGTTGTTTGAAGTTTAAAAATGCATGTTATTCTAAATTGTATATTTAATGTCCCAAGTAAATTGACTCTTAGTGAATGTAGCAAAGAATTATGTATAGAAATCCACCCATTTCAGCTTTCCCTATATATGTGTTTCATTCTTTTTCGATTTGGTGGTTTGTTTGTTTTTAAAATCCTGTTCTACTTTTGTAGTGATGTTCCTATTCTTTCCTCAGGCTGCTGCTTTGCATGAGTCAAATTTGGGAAGGTTGCTTTGATTTCTGACCACTATTGCCTTTTGCTCACTCAGTAAAGTTTGAGAGGCTGCAATAACCTAACATGTACTACTAGTAATAAAACACATTGGAAATCTATTAGTGTAATTTAAATTAATATAATTAGCAGATATGTATAAGTGTCAAAGAAAATACTTCCAAACAGTATAGCTGTATATTCAGAAATGTCATTTTGAGTTTCATTTTTCTGTAAAGTTGTTTAGACTCAGTGGTCATTAATACAAAATATTGAACTATAATATGTTTCAACTATGGTTGTCAAACTAGTCAGGAAAGTAAAGAAATTGTAAAAAAAAAAAAAAGTCCAGTTTTGATTTGATGTATCCCCAGCTCCTGTGCCAGTAACCAGATGATAGCCTGACTGTATTTCTGGCACTCCTAGCCTGTCTTGTCTTCAACATAGCCGTAGTTCACTGACTCAGATTTGTCCAGCTACAAAAATGGAGCAAGGAACTCTCTTCCAATATTCTCTGAACCCAATTACTTTTGCTCCTTTCTAGACATGTCCTACAATATTGTTTCCAGAATTACTTAATCTTTTACTGCCACTCAGTTGGAAATAATTTTTTTCAAGACTCCTGCTTTGCAGCCCTAATGTATTTTCAAGAAAAATATGGCAGTTCATAGAGATAACTGATCCAAGGTGAAGGGACGTATCTTATTGCATGGATGCTCAACCTCCCGACATTAGCATAGAGAAAAATGTACCCATCTCTCCTTCTTTAGCAGTCAGGTCTTCTGCTACCCTTCTGCCAAGCATACCAAGGGAGACCTTTCACAGTTATTGCCCAAACACAGTATGCACAGCAAATATAGGCATTACTTTACCCATTGTCACTCCCTTTGTGAATATCCAGTTTGCAAGTTGGCTCTGAACTCATTAACCCTAAGCCATATAAAATCAACTCTGTATCCTGGGGATATGTGGTCCTCTAGATGACATTCTGCTGCAGTTTCCATCATCCTAGCAAGCAGAGCCCACAATGAAAGATTAGTGGAGCAACATCTGAAGGGTTACACATTCCGCATTGATGCTTTACACACAGATTTTTGCCCCAAATAAGTGATCTTTAACTGCATACGTCTGAATACATCTGGAGCACACTGAAGTCAGTACCAACATTCTATTGACTTCCCAATTCTACTCGCATCGTTGTTATGAGTATCCACTAATCCAATAAAGACAGACAAGGGTTTAAATCCCAGCTCAGCCATGTAAACCCACTGAGTGACCTTGGGCAATCCACACACTCTCGGCCTCAGAGGATGGCAATGGCAAAGCCCTTCTGAAGAAACATGCCAAGAAAATCTCTTAATAGATTCACCTTAGGGTTGCTGTAAGTCAGAAATGACTTGAGGGCACATAACAATAACAGTTGTTTTGAAATTTCACTTTAAATTGTTGAGTATCAGAGAACTCAAGTTGTAGAATACACTATCAAATTGAAATTGCATAATGAAAAAAGTCTTAATCTAATTATTAATCTAGTAGGTAAATATGAGCAATAACACATTCAACCAATTTATTATAGATTCGAGATATGTACAGTGAGCCTGTGGGGTTTCGTTCTAGGACCCATTCACCCCCCGTGGATAGCAGAATCCATGGATGCTTTAAATACAATGGCATAGTAAAATGGTGTCCCTTGTATAAAATGGCAAAATCAAGGTTTGCTATTTGGAATTCATAGGTTTTTTTTAATATTCACAAGCCATGGATGCTTGAATCTGTGCATAAAGAGGTTTGACTGTATGTGGTAGTAACGTCGTCATAGGAGAGTGCCATTTATCTGCAATGTTTTAAAGTTCCTGTATAAAATTTCTAGCCTGCAATTATAATCAGATTTGACATGTTTTGAGTTTCTAATTATAACATACAGCTTGCCAATAAAATCAGTTATTTGCCAGTAAAATTCTTACAAAAGGATTGGAAAGTAGTCAGTGTGGCAGGCTTCTGTGCTGGAACCAATGATGCTTCATTGGTTATTACTTATCTAGACGCAGTGGCATAGACAATTTTTCAGATTATTCCTACCCATTTGAGTCGTTGTTTGAGGTGGGGGAAAACTAACTTCCCATATGTTGTCATGGGATCTCAGTCAGCTGTAACTATCAATAATTCATATTTTGTTTTTAGAATAGGAGGCTCAACGGCTTGTGGAAATTATAAATACAAAGTCAATGTTAGGAATTATGAAATGATTAAAAATAAAATGCAGGCTGTGCAGTTCCACATAAGCTTGTAGTACAATCATATTTGAAAGGCTGGCCAAGTGATATGAATAAACCCTATGCAATTACACATAGCCACTTTGGTTGCTGATCAGTTCCTGCCAATCCATCATCAGCAAAAACAAAAACAAACAAAAAAAACACCCTTTGGCCATAATTAACCATAGGTTTCTGCTATATCCAAACTTGGAAATACTATGGTAGGTAGTTTCCAAACAAGTCAGGATTTAGTAGCCAACCATAGTTCAAATTTGGTTCTAAATACTAGCTTGTTTGGAATCCATTAATCATTGTTCTAAGTTTGGCTATACCAGAAAGCGATGGTCAAGTATGGCTTCCTAGTTTGTTTTGCTTCTTAGCTCATGCAAAAGAAGAAGCTAAAACATAATGGGAAAGCTGTTGTCTGTAGGTAAACAAAACACATACCTGTCATGGTTTATCAAGATGGGATTTGATAATCCAAATACAGCCACTTTATGTTGATCTGTTCAATCAGTTTCCTGACAGATGCATTTATCCAGAAAGGGGATGGTGAAGATGATTGGGGAATTACAGCAAAAACTGTGGAGTGAGTAAAAGACAGTGTATTGTATCTCAAGAGATAAATTACCCAACAAAAATCCTTTGATCTTAAGAGCAGTAAAAAGAGAGAAAGAAGGTATTCTTGCAAATTTATGGAATTCACAAGGTCTGCAGCTTAGATTACTTTAAAATTACCCAAAATATTATATGGCTAGCTAGGCCTATATATGTTGGTTATCTATAATGGTTTAAAATAGCATTTACATATGCACAGGGAATGAACTTATGCTTAACTAATACCAGAGTGGGGTGAGAATGGCATGGTTATTTAAGCCATGCTGATTTTTAAAAGTAAATTATTTGAAAGTTTCTGACTGGCTACCATTAGAGGCAAGTACTAAAGAGATGTTTGGCCTGTCTTAGCAAAATTATTCTTTACTGTGGCTGAATATAGGATTATCAACTGTGTCATACAATTACTTGTACAACATGGTGTATGTATATTCATTATATCTCAGGAGTGGGCAATCATTGGGGTAAGAAGGCTGCACTGCCCCCTCTCCTGGAGATCCTAGGGTCCCCCCCTCCAACCCCAATGTGATTTTTTTTTAAATATACCAAATTGTTACAAGGTGTGGTAGGCAATTGTGTCATGTTTTGGGGATTTACAACAGGAAGTAGCAATAGCAAGTGCGTTTTATACTGCTTATCAGTGCACTTAAGGATTCCCTAAGTGGTTTACAATGTGTAAGCTAATTGCCCTAACAAGCTGGGTACTCATTTTAACAACTTCGGAAGGATGCCAGGCTGAGTTGACCCTGAGCCTCTGGCTGGGATTGAACTCACAATCTTGTGGCTTGTAAGTGAGTGGCTTCAATACAGGCATTTAACCACTACGTCACCAGGAAGTATCATAGAAGTCAACTGCCTGTTCAGTTCTTGACATGAGACCAGATATAAAATAGGGGACCAAAAACATGACGAAAATGCTCCCCATGCCTTCTAGAAAGCAGTGGATAGGAAATAAAATTTACCTCCCAAAAATGGACTGTTATTTTTGTGTGCTACTTTGACAATAATGTTTACTCTGTTTATTTTGATCTATTTCTGTATAGATGCTTACATATTTTAACTAAGTGAGCTATCCATATTTTTTCCTTTCAATAGAAGAACAGTGGTTCTTTTTTAATGGTAGTAATTTTTTAATGGTAGAAAACTGACAGTTCAATATTATACATGTATACTCAGAAGTAAATCCCACTGAGGTTAGTGAGATTTATTCTGTTATAAATATGTGTGGTATTACATCCTAAAACTTAACTCAGTAGGATTTTCTTCGAAATAGAGGATTAGGAGTGCATTTTCAGAAAAAATGTTTCTATCAATTTGTCCAGAAATAATTGCATTTTTCTTTCAAATAATTACATCTCTTCCTTGCTGAAGCGAGATGGAGACAGATCAAGGACAAATGATAGCTACTCTGTATACAGTGGTCCCCCGGGTTACGAAATTAATTCGTTCCGGCTACGTTTTCGTAAGCCGAAAATTTCATAACCCGGGGCCTATTTCCCATAGGAAATAGGTAATCCGTTCTGAGGCCTTCGGCGGGGGCCTCCTGGCTGAGGAAAGGAAGGTCCGATCCCACGGATCGGGCCTTCCTTTCGTCAGCCGCGGGGGCCTCCTGGCTGGGGAAGGGAAGGTTCCCTTCCCCAGCCAGGCTGGGCCTCCGGGCCTGACGCGGAAGGAGGCCCGATCCCGCCGGATCGGGCCTCCTTTCGTTGGGCGCAAAGGCCCAGGCCGGCTTCCGAAGCCGGCCTGGGCCTCCGGGCCTGACGCGGAAGGAGGCCCGATCCCGCCGGATCAGGCCTCCTTTCGTTGGGCGCGAAGGCCCAGGCCGGCTTCCGAAGCCGGCCTGGGCCTCCGGGCCTGACGCGGAAGGAGGCCCGATCCCGCCGGATCAGGCCTCCTTTCGTTGGGCGCGAAGGCCCAGGCCGGCTTCCGAAGCCGGCCTGGGCCTCCGGGCCTGACGCGGAAGGAGGCCCGATCCCGCCGGATCAGGCCTCCTTTCGTTGGGCGCGAAGGCCCAGGCCGGCTTCCGAAGCCGGCCTGGGCCTCCGGGCCTGACGCGGAAGGAGGCCCGATCCCGCCGGATCAGGCCTCCTTTCGTTGGGCGCGAAGGCCCAGGCCGGCTTCCGAAGCCGGCCTGGGCCTCCGGGCCTGACGCGGAAGGAGGCCCGATCCCGCCGGGTCGGGCCTCGTTTCGTTGGGAGAAAAAGGGACGAAACGGGGACCCTTTTTCTCCGAGGCTAGGCCTCGGACAAAAAGGGACAAAACGGCGTCCCTTTTTCTCAGAGGCTAGGCCTCGGAGAAAAAGGGACGAAACGGCGTCCCTTTCGGCCTTTCGTCCCTTTCTCTCCGAGGCTAGGACTCGGAGAAAAAGGGACGAAACGGGGTCCCTTTTTCTCAGAGGCTAGGCCTCGGAGAAAAAGGAACCCCGTTTCGTCCCTTTTTCTCAGAGGCTAGGCCTCGGAGAAAAAGGGACGAAACGGCGTCCCTTTTTCTCTGAGGCTAGGCCTCGGAGAAAAAGGGACAAAACGGCGTCCCTTTCGGCCTTTCGTCCCTTTCTCTCCGAGGCTAGGCCTCGGAGAAAAAGGGACGAAACGGGGTCCCTTTTTCTCCGAGGCTAGGCCTCGGAGAAAAAGAGACAAAACGGCGTCCCTTTCGGCCTTTCGTCCCTTTCTCTCCAAGGCTAGGCCTCGGAGAAAAAGGGACAAAACGGCATCCCTTTCGGCCTTTCGTCCCTTTCTCTCCGAGGCTAGGCCTCGGAGGAAAAGGAACGAAACGGCCTTTCGTCCCTTTCTCTCCGAGGCTAGGCCTCGGAGGAAAAGGAACGAAACGGCGTCCCTTTTTCTCCGAGGCTAGGCCTCGGAGGAAAAGGGACGAAACGGGACGTCCCTTTTTTCGGATCCCGGGGGATACTGAAGCGGTCCCGCCGGTTTCGGATCCCGGGGTTTTCTTAACCTGGGGGATTCGTATCCCGGGGGACCACTGTATATTAATAGTTTTGCAGTTTCTAAAATGTCATTGTGATAAAAGTTACAGTTTTATCTAGGTATTACTCTAATTCTCAGTGCAGTATTCCCTGGCATAAACACATATCCAGAGAAGCAAGGGGCAGATTCTTTTTTAGAAACATGGTTCAAACTTTAAAAATGTTATCAAGGTTTTAGGCATAGGCTTCAAAATCATATGTATCTCAACTTTTGTGTGTAATATTTTTCTTGCTTCTTTTTTGCTTGAGTTTTAGTGCTTGTGTGATTCTTGTCAATGTAGATTAAAATAAAACTGAATATACTGCTAAACCCATGTGAAAAACAAGATTTTTAATCAGGACTGTTAAAGTGATTTTTGGAGTATGTGATTTAACCTGGGTTAGCAATGATCACATGCTATCACAAATCCAGTTAGGAGGTAATGTGTGCACAGGCGATACTAGAAATACAGTTGCCCCTCCTTTCTCGTGGACTTGGGATCCGCGTTCTTGATTACTCACAGAGGGACGACCTCCGTTATCGTCAGTGGGGTGCCCCTCTGCGGTGCACACCTCCATACACTCACGGGGGCATGATTTACCAGTATGACCCTAATTCATTTCCTGTTTGGCAGGCATTAGATTACACTGTAGTTTGCCATTTAAACTTGAGCCTGTCCATTCTATGTAAGAATCTGTAGTATTGGATTTGATATCTTGACACATTCAAATGATAGATGATTTAACAAAAAATATTTGTGGTAAAGTTGTGTACCTAGCATGGTTGTGTGAGTTTTGTAAACTGTGTTTAACAATACTGTACTGTTTTCTTTAGCTTTTGAGAAAAGAAGCTACCTTGCAGAGTTGAATAGCTGATGAAACGTGTCTTGAGAATTAAATGTGCCAGTTGTGCTTGAGTTGAACTTTGCACGGATATGGCTGTGGCATGTTTGGCTGGTGGTTTGTTTTCACTACTGGGGGTGTATACTTTTATCTTCCTAGGCTTTGGCCTGCAGAAGCTCTTTCCCTGCTAAAACACTTAACATATTTTGTACGACAAAACCTTTGACACTTCCCTTTGCAATCCTTCTTAGTCCAATGAACATCACTTCTTTAAAAGGAAACACATCACTGCTACTGCTACTTCTGCTGGAGCCATAACAGCTTTTGAAAACTTTCTGCTTTCCGTTAGCTTTTTTTGCTTCCTGCTGCTTCAAAAGCAGATACAGTGCTAAAATCCTAAAGCAAAATTGAAATTGTAGTTCAAATTCCTTATCTCCTGTCTTTAGACAGATGTAATATGTCTTTGTTTCAACAGCTCTGCAAAGGCAGAAAAAATTGCCTCGTGTTGCCTTCAAAGCCAAACAGCTACTTCCTACTCCAGCTACCAAAGGAGGTAATTAGCTTATAGCTTCTTATTGAGCTCCAGCTAAAATTAGAAAAAAAATTCTCTTGTGCTTGAACATCTGCAATTGAAATAACAAATCTATAGACTATCAGGAGGTGAATTTATTGGTAGATATATCACAGGTTCTTCTATATAAAAAATTTGCTACATTTTTCTAAATAATGACTACTGAGGTCTTCCTTCGTATGTCACATTTCTTTTGGAGATTAATAGTGACATTTGACAAGTTTTGATCTTAACATCTATTTAAAATGTTGCTGTGGAATCACATAAAAATTCCTTCTTAATGAATTAACTTACCAGTCATACTTGAACTTTCGCATTTTATATACTGCTTTAGAAACAGACATAGATCATGCCCTGAACTAATCATCACAATTCTTCTAGTACCTTTATTCTAAAATGTCATGTTTCTAGATTTTGAAATAATGCCTAGTGGCTGCTACTTATATTTTCACTTCAGAACAATAGAGCTGTCACTATTCTATATATTTTTGAAAAATTGGGTATGATTTTAAGGCATGAAGAACTGATCAGTTACTCTTCCTTGAAGTAAAACCCTCTGGATAGTTTTAGCAGTCAATATGGTACTGAGCTAAATTCATTTGTTTACTTTTGAAGAGATCTGTAAAATGTATTGATTATCTTTCCTCTTTATTTGAATTTGAATTGAAATTGAATTGACATTCTTACATGCTGATGACATATATATGTCTGTGCTTGGTTCCACCCTACCAAATGCATCTGAGGAAGTAGACTGAAGTCTACAAAAGCTCATGCTGCCAATTTCTTTCTCTCAGCCTCAAAGGTGCTACAAGATCTCTCCATGTATTGAAATTTAACGAGTTAGACATATTTGGTACAGTTCTAAGATTTCCTAATACCCATCCAATTCTGGAGAAAATCTTTGATTGTTGTTTCCTTAGTTAGCATTTCCATTTGGGCTCTGTTTTAGGACATTTGGAGATTTCAGATACTTCCCAAAAACTAATAGGCCTGCTTACTTGAGAATCGAACTATTCAATTAGGATAAATATTAAACAAAATATGCATGTGAAATATCACATCTTTTTTTATTCAAATTTATAAGTTGTATTTCTTTTCTCAAATGCTTGCAAGAACAAGGTGTTCTTCCACATTTAACATTGAAGCTTAAACATTTCTTAAATGCAGTATGCATTATGCATGTTGCATCTTTCCAAATTATGAGTACAGACTTAAGTAATGTGCAAAATTACTAGCAAATTCATGCTTCAGAAAGAGTTTCATTCTTTTCCTTCAACTAAACTTCCTTCTTTTTCATACTGGTGTGTTCTTACCTGCCATATTTTCTCATGATCTGTGGTCTTCAAGAGCAGAGTTGTAAGGCAAGAAATTGAACTGGATATTTTCAGGACTAAAAATTAGCAAACATGAAACAAGATGGAGCTGGCATCTAGTGTCATGCCCCTTTAGAAATCCTGTGAGATAACATTTTTTAATCCATTGCTGTATTATCCAAATAATGCAAGTCTTACTAGAATTTGCGGAACAAAGTATCAGTGGCCAGGATTTTTACACATTATGAATAATTTAATTTTCCTGGAACCAGATACACCATTGAACCATGAAAAATGTCCTGCTAGTGACCTAGAAAACATCTAAACTATTTTCATCTGTAGTTTCATGATGGAATTTTTACAGACACCCTTACTCAAATAGTTCATGATGTGTATAAAGGTTGAACTCATTTAGTGTTGGTAAGATTGAAGGCACACAACAACAAAATAAAATATTTTCATGAAACACAAAGTCTAGCCAAGAATGAGTCACAGTGAAGGATCTGTGAGGGCAGAAAAATGAATACTGTGTTGCAACAAGTCTTAGAATTACTGTAGCTGAAATGTATCCTCCATAATTGCACCTGTTTAACCACCTACACATGGGAAATCCATACTTGATGATTTCTACTTCAAATGCTGGTAATTTGATTGCATTATTGTTTACCTTATACAGTGGTCCCCCGGTTTACGAATCCCCCGGGGAACGAAATCCCCGGGATCCGAAACCGGCGGGACCAAAAAATATCCCCCGGGATACGAACAAGAAAAACCGCGCGGTCTGGCAGAACTAGCGGTCCCCCGGGAAACGAATACTTCCGGGTTACAAAAGGTAATCCGGGGGACCACTGTATTTAAATGAAAGATAACACTCTCCACAATAATATCAGGCTCACAGACCAAAGCTTTATTCAGAGTCTTGCAGAAATAATTGCATAAACACTCAAAAGTAAAATGCGCTCTGCAATAAAGCACATGGATGGTTACAGATTTCCATTTTATCAGATGCTTGTGCCTGATATATAACAAAATCTTCCTTTTTTGCACGATCTTAAAATACCAACAACAGGCTTATTACATGATTACATGCACCATAGGGCCAGTTATCAACTGGTAAAAACTATTCTGTGCTTATTCTGTGCCTTCTAATAAAAAGGGCAACCTCTTCTCCTACCAAATATCTTCTCAAGTTGAAACAGTGCAGCTTGTAGTTATGGATCAATAGCCTGAGAACCAAGATTCCCCTTAATCTCTTGCTTTATTTTTTTAACAGATGATAATTTTATATTTAAAAAAATCAACTTAGCAAGAAAATAATAATAAATAAAATTCATTTTAAAACAGACCAAACAACAATGTAAATAGTTCATTTCAAATTACTGAAATCATTGTAGGTTGAATTTTAGAAGCTTGGTGAAACAATTAAAAACCACTCCACTGAAAGCATTTAGTAAGGAAGATAGTATTTCTCGAACTGTAATTGTAGTCAAATGGGCAGGATACCATGGGCGAAGCCCATGGTATCCTGCCCCTGCTTCTAACCAGGGTCAGTACCTGGACTGGTTTGGTGACAGGTGGGTGTGCATACATTCACACATCACTGCACATCTCTTACCTGTCACTGCCATGTCTTAGAAGGCCCCCACCACAGCCATAAGGGCAGAAATGAGGTGTTTAACTACAGGACACCCACACGGCCAGAGCTCCCTTTCAACATCAGCAGCCACAACAGGGGACTTCTGAGATGATGTGGCTGTAGATAAGGGATACATGGGGCCATGTGGTGTGCTCGCTGTTGCTGCGAAGTTTGCAGCAAACACTAGGTCTCTTTGGCCTACACTAAAGCCACTTTGAACCATGATTGATCCAGGACCACTGAATTGGCAATTCTGGTCCAGACAGAATGACAGCAGGCTGGGGAAAACATGGGCCTTTTGGCCTGTGCGTACAGGCCCATGGACAAACTGACAGGCCCGTTGGCAAACTTGTTTTTAGAAACCATGTCACAAAACCAAAAGCCCCAGATAGTGCTTATCAAAAGCACTATCTTGACTTCATAAATAACATTTGGTGTGGAATAGAAATAACATTTTTGATCCTCTAATTGGAGTTGGCTGTCTCCTGTCCTATCTACTGGCAGCAAACCTGATTCTCCTAGAGTTGTTGCAAAATCTCCTGAACATTTCAACACACGCCACATCCAATTTGCACTCTATTTAACACTAGTTGTTTATGTTTTGTATTTATTAGCATCTTATTTAGGTCTCTGTCCCAACTGAAACTTGGTAGTTCTTGTCAAATTATATCTGAGGAAGCTTCATCTTGCTCAAGTCACATTGCTTAAATGTGTTAAAAACTTTTCTGTATACAGCGTGCCTTGTCAGATTTAATTTATGTTAATAAGTATAATAGCCCATAGGAAAAAAAAAACTATTCTTCAGTAGCTTATGGACAGTGTCCTTTGGAATGCCCACCATTAGACTCTTGAAAGGAATTCATAGTGAGAAAAATGTCAGGGATCTCTGTTGGCGCAGTTTTGAAGCCCAGTAACTTTTAAGCAGAAAATATCATATGAAGAGCCGGTTTAGACTAAGAAGAGAAGTGAAGATAGGGGAAAGGAACATCAACAATCTAAGATCTGCAGATGACACCATACTACTAGTGGAAAACATCATAGAGTTGGAACAATTACTAAGGAAGGCTAAAGAAGACAGGGAAAAGGCAAGCTTACTGCTGAACATAAAGAAAACAAAATTAATGACCATGGAGGATCTACATAAATTCAACCTAGACAATGAGGAAATAGTAAAAGATTTCTATCCAACGTTGATAAGAATGAAGCCGGTAGTCAAGAAATCAGTAGAAGAATGGGAAGGGGAGCTATGAAGGAACTAGACAGGATCCTAAAGAGTAAAGATAGACAACTGAGCACTAAAGTTAGAATTGTCCAAGCCATTGTATTCCATATCACCATGGACAGATGTGAGAGCTGGACAGTAAAGAAAGGGGATAAGAAGAAAACTTATTTGAGATGTGGTTCTGGAGAAGAGTGCTGAAAATACTGTAGACAGCCCAAAAGATGAACAAATGCGCCCTTGAACTCTCCCTGGAAGCCAAGATGATCAAATTGAGGCTGTTGCATTTTGGCCATATAATAATAATAATAATAATAAATTATTTATATCCTGCCTCTCCAAGCAGATCAAAGTATCTAACAATAATAAAACAACATTAAAATACAGTAAAACATCATAACCTATAAACCCTCCCCTTCAGAATAAAAATACATTTTAATTATAAACTAAGCAGGGACAATTGAGGGGCAATTGATGGGAGGCCAGTTACTGAAAGGCTAGTTTGGGAAAGGCTGCCAGAAGAGGTATGCCTTGACTGCCTTTTTAAAGCAATCAAGACTGACAATATGTCAGATCTCCTCCAGCTTGTTAACTTGAGGGCAGTTAACAACAACTACAACCTCAAGTAGTAATTTTCTATGTTATCACTCTTTCATCTTGTGGCCATAGCATGGTCTTATACACATATATCATGAGAAGCCATGACTCATTAGAAAAGACAATAATGCTAAGAAGGTAGAAGGTAGTAGAGATGAAGATTGCACACATGCCAGATGGATAGATTCAATCAGGGTGGTCATGGGCCTGAATTTACAGGGCCTAAGCAGAGCAGTGGAGGACAGAAAGTCTTGGAGATATCAACAACAACAACCTCAACTTCAAGTAGCAATTTTCTTTGTTATCACCCTGTTTCATCTTCTGGCCATAGCATGGTCTTATACACATATATTTTGAGAATTAGGCAACTAGTTGGTCACTCATAAACCATTTTCCCATGTTTGCCCTAAATCTTTGGTCCCACTATAATCCTGGAATATTTATTTGGGTCTGTTAAACTATTGGAAATTATAACCCTTTCCACTTTGGAATGGTTAATAGGCAGTTAACATATCACTTAGGTACTGCATATGCCATGTCTCAAGATGTTTCTTACACTGAGAAAGTATTCCAGCCTCAAAATATTGATATTGTATCACATAGAAATTTCAGGTTTGGATTATTTGCTCTACATTATGCGTTTCCCTACAAAAAGTTCTAATCTGATTTCCGTATATTGAGTTGTTGCTTCCTGATCACTACACTTCACATGTGTAGATGCTGATTTTGCCTGCTGCTTTAGTTGTGCACGAGGATTTTTTTTGCACATCTGTTGTTTCATTACTAATGTACTTTGTTTTGTCAATGCTTACCTCAGAAAAAGGGCCACAACCCTACCAGTAATGTGCTCCATCTATCTTAAAGCCATTGGAGCTGAAAAGGGCAATGCAGATATGCTGAGGTTTTCTCTCGAAGCTATAGATATTGGGAGATATTCTCTGAGCAAAAAACTTCTGTTCAGAATTGAATTAACTAGGCAGTCTTAATCATTTCATCAGGCTGGCCATGGTTTGGAGCTCAAACAAAGAATTCCTTTTTTCCATCACATTCTTCCTCTTGTAAAGGCTTTATTGTTACAGTCAAATTCACAGCTGTGTACAATAAGTGGGCAGTGTGGTGTGGTGGAAATTGAAGTATCGTACAAAGTCAGTTTTGTTGTGAATTCTTAGAGTATCTTGGCCCATTTGAAAATAAACAACAAGAGAATCTTTTTTAAAAAATCTGTTTTAGAGGCTGCTTGAACATACAGGAATATCAAAGAGAATATTAATCTCTGGCTTTATTAATAAAGCCCATATTTAGAAACTAGTACAGTATTCAAAATTCTTACTCTGTTATGCTTGAATTACGTTTCTTATTTCATTACAGATTTAAGAGCTTTGAAAGTTGTGTTTGAGATTTCTTTTGTACATTTCTCTTCCTTTATTTAGCCATTCTTGCAGTTCCTGCTATTGATATCTTCTAAAAAATCTCATTTGCATTTGGCATTTTCTTTCCATGTATCCATTGTATCAGTATTGTATCTATGTATCAGAATGTTTTATCCCATAATATAACTATGGTATTGCTATCTATATCTTGCAACTCTTCTATTTTGAAATGTTCGTTTTGCCAAAGCATGAAAATATTGAAGGTAAAAAAGCTTTAACTTTCTGTTCAAAGTTTCTTGTGATGCATTCAGTTACATGATATCTCAGGAATTCCCAGTAAAAGAGTCTGCTCACTTCTGTGGAACACTGAGCCCCATCACTTTCCATGGGCTGGTTCTATACCTCTTGAATTTCTTAGTTAGTGTCTTGTACCCCTGCCATAATTATTCTTCCATTGGGTGGTTTTGAATGTCAGATATTGCCTTATATTTAGATCACCTTTATTTAGGTGTGAAATGCTTACAGTAGAGACAGTCATACAGACTTTTTGGGATCTGCTTTCCTTTTTGATAGGATTCCAAGATCTGCCAGAAAGAATCTTTCTGAAGATTCTTAGAATTACAGAAGTGTGGTGCTTCTGTGTATATCCTGATACTTGAGTTTTATTTTTGATAGTAAAACTGAACTGAGCTTACTGTTTTCTTCCCACAAGAGTGTACTATTGTTTACTACAGTGCAGACTTTATCAATTTTTGCTGCCTAATTTACGTGGAATAATAATTTTGTTGTCATCTTTGTTAAGTAGTTGGAAGTTGAAAGCTGTTGTTAATCTGCTGCAAACAACTCAAAGATATACCAATAGAACCCTATCTATCTTCTCCCATGTCCTAACATGCATGTTTTATAGCTTAGATTTTGAGTTAAGAGGTGATTGTCACTTCCAGTTAATTCAGACTTAAATGTGCATATTAAAAAATACCACATTACTTTTCAAACTAACTTGGCCACTATATTATTGTATGAAGACATGTAAAGAGTACCACTTTCTTTTCTTTTTTCCTTCCAGTCATCAAATCTTATCTTATGAGGTAGCAGAAATAGTTTAAGTGGAGAAAGTATTCAAAGCAATAGATTTAGTTCAATTATTTATAAAATTGAGCATCTTAAGTAAGAGCTTAATAAATTGTAGAACAACACTTTTTCATAGGTCTGGGTGAAATTACTATAGTCTTATTTTTTTGTTGAAAATACCACTCGTTTTCTGACGTGATACACAGAGTATCTTTGGGTACCTGTGAACCATGTTTAAAATATTGGTATGTAAAGAACAAACTAAATGTAAAAATCAGTGCTGTACTAACGTGTAGTTGAAGTTACTGAACAAAACAACCATGTCCAAATATAGATCTAATCAGTAATTAGCTTATCTGAATGGGACAGAGAAACACATTTTTTATGGCTTGTTATGAAAGCATAACTCACAGCAATCATAAATGGAAGCAAGCTACATGTTGAAAGTATGAACTAAAAATAGGCACAACAAAACTATCTGATATTATGATAAAAAGCGTTTTATGCTACCAGACGTCAAATTGCTAATCCCTTTGAGTAGAATGTTATAAGCATGTGATAAGTTAAGCATCTTCTCTCTCAGAAGTTATTGTTTCTCTCCAAAGATACTTGAGCATCATTATCTCATATTCTGTGTAAATCTCCAGTATATTACACATGCCTTTCAGTTTCTGTCTGTTTTTAATCTATAAGTATTTTGGTGCTCTGCCATTGAAGTGTGACTACGTGTATTCTGTTTTAATTTTCCAGTTCCTTCTCCCAGTAAATTTCGTTCCCCAGCAACACCGTCTCCTCTGGCTCTGAGGCAGCCTGTAAAAGCATTTAGTAACCATGGACCTAGCTCTGCTGTTCCAGAAGTCATCCAGCTTCCACACAGCAACTCTTCACCAGTGCAGTTAGCAGCTCCCAATTCAGTCTCTCCAAGTCCAGCCAGCAACATCAACAGTGCTACACTTACAAGACCTGCAGGGACAACAGGGATGAGGAGTGGCTTGCCAAGACCTAGTGCCCCCTCCACTGGGAGCATACCAGTGCCTCGCAGCAAACTTGCACAGCCTGTTCGCAGGTGAGTTTGTTGCTTTGATTTAAAGTTTTCATATTGCAGAAGCATTTCCCTTTCAGAAAATAAATACTTGCATACTATGAACACTAGTCTGGTATTCTATATTATTTCTAAACTTAAGGCAGAGTGAAACCTAGAGTACAGATTTATATTAAACAAACTATAAGGTGGATTTTACTGTGAATTATTGTTAAAAACACCTGCTTATGTAAATTCTAAAGCAAATGCAGTGCATTATCCCTGTTGATAGTTAGGGCTGAGGCTGGTAGCACATCTGATGTTAGCCTTTTAGTTCACACTGGAGGCTTCAAATCAGCCTCAGAGTCATTTAAAACAATCTTCAGTGCATTTATTACTATGTATTTAATATATATATATATATTGGCCATCTTTCAAGACTGTGGTCTTCCAAAGGCAGATCACAACATAAACTGTTATAATATTGCAGGTCGTAGGTGGGGTCAAATCTGGTTTAGATCCCCAGTCAAAAATCTCATATTTCTCAGGATATAAAAAGTCCAGTCAACATACAATGTCCTTCTGACATTCTTGTCCTCCTCTACCTGAACATTAATTATAGGTTTGCTGTTACAACTGTGTTGCACTCTTTGTGCAAATACACTAGTAATTTTTCAGTTTTGTGTCATGCAGTCTTTGGTCATGCAAAGCTAGAAATCTCCACTTCACCCTGGCAGATCTGCAGCTATCTTGTTGAGTGAGGGAGTTTCTCATCCCCTTTTTACCTCACCTTATATATCCTTTATATGAGTTTACCTTCAACCTGTCATTCTTCCCTTGCAATTGGATCTAAGTTTACCTGCTTGGCTACACATGTACAAGGCAATGTGTTGAAACCAGAGTAATCCACCTAGGGCAAATGAAGCACAGCCTGTCCTTCATTCAGACGCTGCATTGAGATATATGCAGTTAGGATTTGCTTCACTTCACAATAAATAAATAAATACTTGTAATAATAATAATAATTATTATTATTATTTCTTACCCACCCCTCTGAGCGAGCAATCAGGGCAGGGTACAACATGTTAAAAACATATACAGTGGTCCCCCGGGTTACGAATACCCCGGGGTACGAAAACCCCGGGATATGAAAGAGCGGGGGCCGCAAAAACGGCCCCGGCTTACAAATAAAACCCTGGGATCCGAAACAAAAAAACGCGCGGCCCCTTTAAATTTGCCGCGCGGTCCATCAAACAAAGCGGTCCCCCAGGTTACGAAAATTTCCGGGTTACGAAAAGTAATTCGGAACGGATTACTTTCATAACCCGGGGGACCACTGTACAGTTAAAATCTTCCAACATTCCCACCTCCCTCCCCTTAAAACAGTATTAAACTAATCATAATTAAAACGATCAAGATTTAAAATACATATTCCTTCAAGTCCCATGTAGGCAGCCGGATGGGGGCAGGAAGGGGGTCATCAGACGGTGGGAAATTAGTTACTATCCGGGAAGGCCTGCCGGAAGAGATGTGTCTTGGTCGCTTTTTAAAAGCCTTCCAAGGTTGTAATAAGATGCATCTCATCCGGCACATTATTAACATCAACATTGAGAAAGAAGAAATTTCTGGAATAACTTATTAATTTATAACTCCCTCTGCCACACAGGTGCAGATAACATGGGGATTAGATACCCAACAGCATTTTGTTTCATAGCCCTATTTGTTCCCTCTATTTCAGACATCATTATTGGCCCTTCCAATAGGTGAATGCCTGGAATAGCAAAAAGAAGCACTACACAGTGCAGCCTTTTTATCATTTCCATTTGGGCTAGCCTGTTGACTTCTTTAAGTACTTTTGGATTCATGCAAAGAATGCAAAGGTTGGTGTGTTAAATTGCCTCAGACTCCATTTTAAATTATCTAAATTTAAAATTTTCCTGAGGTACAGAAAGGAAAGCTATTTCCTGGTTTGCATGCACTACTACTTCACTGAGGAGGGGCTTGCTGAAGGGGAAACTGACCAAATAAACCCAGTGCGTATCTTTATCTGTGTTGCAGTCACTCTGAATAAAAGTAGTTATTTCATGGGCTTCATAGTTCAGCTACATATTTGAGTGACAGATCTGACAAATATCAAGTTATCTTTGGATCACAAATTTCAGGAAAATTATTTATATGCGATAATTACTCTCTTTTAACAATTTAGTATCACTAAATAACAATAGACTACCATCAGTTAATGCCTGTTACAGCTGATACCATGTGTGACATCTTCTTGTCAGATGTAAAATATAAATGCTATAAAGAGTGGTCTCCCACCCCCCACCCCCCGGCATACAAGTAACAGTCTGATTAGCCTGTTGCCTTTGGCTGGAGTGTACTGATGTCCTGGATTTTGCAGGACAGAAGAATTCAGAATGAGATTTGGAGCAAAAGTGCACAAATAGCTTTCCAGGATAGCTGCTTCATCAGAGCAAGTGGTTTATCTGTTGACAATTGCCTGGGAAATATTTTTGTCACCATGTCACTTCAGGGATATTTAAATTTGACTGTGTGTATGTGTTTAGTGAAAAGTCTGTATAGCAGTTTACTGTGGATAATGGCAGACCACAGGGCAACATTGGTTAATACACAAAGGCAACAGCAAACCCCCTCTCAGCAAACCTTGCCAAGAAACCACCATCTTATGGTTGCCATAAGTCAAAAATGACTTGAAGGCACACACCAGCAAAAAAACTAGTTTCAAGCAAAGGCTGTTTGGAGGATTTATAGAGGAAAGTGCTGATTGTAGACTTTGCATGCACAATAATGTCAAATGTCTTGTCCCTCTAGGCCATAGTCAATATTTAATGTTACTAGATCCTCACTGATCTTCTATTAAAATAACACATCCTTTTTTCCAAACCATAGGAAAACTTTATGTGCAACTTTCTCGCAGATGTGACAGATGTTAGTGAAACTATTAATGGGACCATCAAAGTAAGAAATAACTCAGAGATATTCTGCCTGATTATCATTTTAAAATGCTTCTGCCAATTTGGGCACAAATTGCTTCTAGGGGGATCAAGCGTATGGCACAATATTGGCTATATGTCATTAAATCTCTAACCTACCTGTCTACTTGACTGTCTGAAAGTCAGCATGATTGATAGGTCATGGGGAAAAGTTAGAATTAAGGTTTGTCTTTTCTGTCTTGTTGAATACAAGTGACTTCTGAGTGAATAGTGCTGCTCTTAGCAGGATTAATTCTTAATAGATTGAATGTGTACAACAAATCGTTTACATAAATTTCATTAGTTGAATTAAGCACAGTTCACTAGCAGCAAGGACCATGTTTTATGCAGTTCTTGTACTTTTGCTTACGTAGCACAGATGAGGCAGTAGCATGTGTCTTTTGTGGGAAAGTGCATTACATGGTTAGGATTGATTTTAGGCTAAGAGAAAGAGTGGAAGCAAGCCTTTCAGTAAGGAGCTGACTGAGTGAATGAATGAATGTGGGAGGGGAGGGGAGACTCCAGAAGGCCAAATAAATCTGATAAAGGCTGTCTTCAGATCAAGGCCACTCTAATTCAACATTCTGTTTTCATCAAATATATCTGAAATATATCTGAAATATTAAGACTGGATAAATGTTAATATTGTATATTAATCACTTAAACACCTAAATCCAATTTTAATCCTACTGAAAGTAAAGCCATTTGAATCAATTAGGCTTAAGTTAGAAATTATTGAATTCCTGTTGATTTCAGTGGTCATTGTAATAGTGGCTAAATCAGGATGTAACCAAAATGGAGTTGTTAAAATTCATCTTTCTGTTTGGTATAGCTTTTCAGAATAGTTGTTGTTGTTGTGTTCCTTCAAGTTATTTCTTACTTCTAGTGACCCTAAGGTGATCCTATCACAGGGTGTTCTTGGCATTTTTCTTCAGAGGGGGTTTGCGTTTGCCATCTGCTGAGAAAGTGTGACTTGCCCAACGTTACCCAGTGAGATTCATGGTTCAGCTGAGATTTGAACCCTGGCCTCCAGAGTCATGGTCCAACACTCAAACCACTATGCCATGCTAGCTTTCTTCAGAATAGTAGTAGGTGCTAATACAATTCAATTAAATGTGATGTTAAAGAAAGACATACAATTCATATTCTGTTGTGGGTGAAGACTTTCATGTGACTACATTTTATTTCAGAACATTGCCAGCTCCCAAAACCTATAACAACGTGAAAGATGAGAGTTGGAAGGACGGCTGCTACTAAGCTACAAAGCTGCATTACTCAGCAGGTACTCCTTCACCAGGCTAAATGACAGATCAATATGCAGACTGATCAGATAAGACTTTGGGGGGTTTATAAATCCCCAGATCTCTCTGTCCTTAATTAGCACAAGCTGGCAGAGATTATAAAACAGCACTTTAATGACATTAACATCAGATACTTGGTGATCACACAAATCACTTTTACATGAATCACTTTTCACCTCTGGAGCTTTTTTCCCCTGCTTCCTAAATTGTTACAAAAATTATTATAAATGCTCACATGATTACAATAACCAACATCTGAGCAAATACCTAAAAATGCCAAAGAAATATCCATTTTGAAAAAGCAGCATGTAAAATAGTAAGCAGTTTTTCTAAAACATCACACGTTACTTGATTTAAAGTAAAATGAACAATTTGGAAATCTAATATATAAAGATTTAACTTATTAATCAAAGCTAAAAATTGGATTGCAAAGTACTAATGTACTTTTAAGATTGTTTAAAACAATTGTGGAAGATTTGAACTGAGAAATTGTTGAGATAAAACAGAACAGTTGTTTCTGGAGTCTCACTAAAAGTGGTAAGAAAGCCACATCATTATTTTTTAAAAAACAGTCTGGATTCAATAGGCTTTCCATATTTGAGTAGGATTGGCTTCATCATTTTATGTTGACTTGACATATCTGATTTTATGTTATGTTGTTTTGATTGCCAAAAGGGCTTAGTATCAGTTGTACAATCTTTCTAAACCCAGCAGTTCCTGGCTCAGGAAGAGATGGCCTTTGCTATCGCAGCCACATTTTTAACACAATACACTTTTTTGAGAAGTCCTTTTTTAGATCTAGTTTCCTTGGAATAAAAGGAAGTAGTATCCATTAAGAAATTACACCGCAGTGCTTATAGCCTGGAACTCAAGTGAGCATGCCTCTAGATAACATGAAAACAACTATGCACTTGTAACCTAGACATTCTAAGGAGATGAGTTGTACTGTTGATACCAAATGATATATTCATGTGGGTAATTGTTTCATGGTATTGACGGAGTCTTTATCCTTTTTTCCCCCAAAAAACGAACAAAACAAACCCAATTGATTTCATAAAATTTATTTTTAATTGTAAATACTTCTGCTGAAGTTATTGCCCATGTTAATGTTTAAAAAATGTACTTTGCCTTACACCTGTGTTTTTACATTGTTGGTAAAAGTTTTGGTTTTTTTTAAAAAAAACCTGCCACATATGTTTACAAGGTATTTAGTTCCTCTAGTGGCTGTATACTAACCAATACGTAATAATGTTTTTGCCTTGCCTTGTTGGCAGGATACCCTATCCAGTGGGAAAACTGTTATTATTGAAACCCTAAGCTCCTTCCCCTTCCACATTTTAAAGTTGTTTTGGAAGACTGAAAATGTGTTATGTGAAGGTAACAGAAAGGGAGGCTCATCAATCATAAGAGATATGCCTTGTTATATGGGATGATTGGACAGTCTATCATTAAGGCATTTGGCTGTCAGTATGTAGCACTTGCAAAATACTTAATGAAACGAGAAGCTAGTCAGGATATGACTGAAGAATCCACCAGGCTCTGTTGGAGTACAGGGTAGGTGCCTTTTAACTTCATTAGTGCCTGCCTCTTAAAATGTGCTTTCGAATCTTTCAACAAAGGGTAACTGATTTTGGAATTTCACTCCTCAGATTCTTAGCTAGTATTCATAGATTACTGGATTAAAAGCCATGCAACTTTTACTTGAATTGGAAAAGTGAACAAGACATGATAGGACCAGATATCGATTGCAGAAATCTCACTACGTATGGGTAACCTTTTACTGGTTAAAGCAGGGCCTTTCCTATTACTATGTTTAATCCTATTATGATAAATTTTAGAATTCCAGTTTATAATGACACAACACAGGATCTCTCATGCACAGGTTAACTGCCAAACAGACATGCAGATGCTATGTCCTCTTCGGATTCTCTAGATTTTTAAAATAGATATAAATACACTTCTGCTTCATAGTGGAATGATTTTTCCTGCACGAATCACTAGCAAAGTATGGGAAGCAGTGCCCCTTCTGATTATATACAATATTAATTATATTTTGCCAGTCTTCATATCTAGTTAGGTCAAAAATTATATGGTGTGTCTTCCAAAATTAACTTAACCTATAGGAAAACAGAGGTCAGGATTAACAGTTGTGTAGAGCACAAACCATGAGGTTTCCAAATGTTTTGAGATGAATCTACCTGTTTCCCTTTCAAAACTTAGCTCTAACAAAGTTGATATTGCAGTCTTCAAAAGAAAAGATACTCTGATTTGTGCTTTTATTGGGGGAAATACTTCACTAGTTTTCTTGCATTCAGAAATTACAGATGTCTTTTTAACCAAATTGCATTACCATATTTTATAAACTACTGTTTTTATAAAACTCAGCTGTTTAATCATTTTGAAGATGTATTAAGTTATGGCAACATCCTGCTGCTACATCAGAATAAACGTCCATCAAATATAAATTTGTCAAAGAAGAAAAACTGCCAGTTTACTAGGGGAAACTCTGCATTACCAGTTTGAGTACAAGGACATCCTAGAACTTTTCTGTGTTTAGAGGTTTGGATATATTGGGAAAAGTGTGAAAACGAATTTGATAAACTAGTGCCTATGATTTACTTAATTTATGTTTGATAATAGTTGTAAGGGTTTTATGAATGTGGATTATTTTTTGTGCCAACAGCTCAGAATTGTTGTATGTATGTAGGCAGAAAAGAAAGGAATTCTGCTTCCAAAGTTATTTAATTTTTCCTCAGTGTTTGAATGTTTTTGTAAGTGTTAATAAAAAAGTGTAAAAAAAGGAAAGATATAAATATTCTTACCACAACATTCTTTGACTCTTTTTTTAAAAAATAAAAATAAATATTATGTAAAATGGAATATTGGAAGTTTCTTGGGGTAAATCCAAATCATTTTGGTCATTGCTGTTCTTTAAAAACAAGTTTGAGAGCAACATTTTTAAGTGGTTCTGCTTTAGATGGAAGATCTGATTTGAAGATAAGACACATGAACAAGAAGAGGCTTAACTCCCCCACCCTCTGAATCAGTTCCCCAAGATCATCTCTTTGTTTAGCACTGATAGTGCTAAAGCGCCCAGTTGTTGAGGGTAACTGCAGGGAGACGAATTATGGAAACTGGGAGTCTTCAGCATCTTCACATTTCCCTCTTAAAATACGAGATCTGTGTGCCTCCATATGTGACTGAAATACACTTACCTGTACAATTTAAAAATACAGGCTTGTTGCCATCACATCTAGTTCCCAGTATCTTTTTTCCCCACACACAACTGTGGAGAAGCCCAGACTGGGACAGGATTGGGATACCACTTTATTTAAAAACCACTGTATCACCTTAACATCTAGTTTCAAGCTCTGTAGCAACTGATATCAGCTGTTTGGAGTACTGAATATATGACCAACTCTGTTGTGTAACTTTGATTTTGGCCAATGCTATGCTGAGGTCATAGAAAGCCTAGCATGTGAAATGCAAGGTACTACACATAGCGGGAAACATGAAATGAAATACACAGGTATAGGATGGCCTGACAACAGTAGCAGTCTTAATAGATCACAAGTTAAACAATTCACAGTGTCATGCAGCAGCAAAAAGCCAATATGATGCTAGGTTGCATCAACAGGAGTGTAAAGTCTAGATTGAGGTAAGTATGACTCTGTTCTGCTTTGTTCAGACTTTTCCTGGAACACGGTGTCCAGTTCTTGGCACCACAATTCAAGAGGGATATTGATCACTTGGAACAAATCCAGAGGAGGATGACCAGTAGGGTGAAAGGTCTGGAAACCATACCCTACAAGGAGCAGCTTGGGGAGCTTGGTATGTTTAGCCTGGGGAAGGAAAGGTTAAGAGGTGACACGATGGCCATGTTTCAATATTGGAAAGGATGTCATATTGAGGATAGCTTGTTGTTTGCTGCTGCTCTAGAGCCAAGGACACAGAGCAATGAATTCAAACTACAGAAAAGGAGATCCCACCTAAACATTAGGAAGAATGTCCTCACAGTAAGAGCTGTTTGACAGTGGAATATGCTGCATCGGAGTGCGGTGGAATTGTCTCCTTTGGAGAATTTTAAATAGGCTGGATGGCAGTCTGTCAGGAATACTTTGATTGTGTATTCCTGCGTGGCACAGGTTAGGCTGGATGGCCGCTGTGGTTTCTTCCAACTGTGTTTCTATTCTAATGGGTTGTAATCAACAAAATATCATGCTGAAGTAAATCTATTAGTCCTAATGGTGGCATGAGACTCCTCTGTTCCCTTCTATTATTTTAAAGAAAATGCACATAGCTATGTCTTTTAAAATGGGTTTTTAACAGTTCCATAACATCCAGTAATAGTTTCATTTGGTATATCCAGATGGAAGAGTTCTTAGTGCCGCCTGTCAAACCTTTTTTTTCTCCTTTGTAGATTTTCTGTAGGGGTTCTTAGTGATGTGTACACATAGGTAAGTAACAAATGAAGCTAATATCATTTGGAAAAATTCCAGAAACAAGGCAGAGCAATTGTAGAAAAAACAAAACATTTGAATAGCCAACACTTTGTGGAATAGAAATGTAATGAACAAACTTTTTCAAAAGAACAAGTTGTGGTTTGTTTTTTTCAATTCAGAGACATAGCCATGTTAGTCTGGAATATCTGTTATGCAAAGGGATCTTGTAGCTCTTTTCAGACTGACTGCGTAGAACAAGTTGTAGAATAAGATTTCATGGACCTGGTCTACTTCCTTAGCATCTGAGAAGGTAGACCAAATCTATGAAAGCTTATGCTACAACTTCTTCTACACTGTCAGTCTCAAAAGTGCAACAAGATCCCTTTGCATACCAGATTTTTTAAAAAGCATGCAGAGGTCCAGGATAATGGTGAAGGAGCCAATTAACCAATGGAAATTCCTACTTCTCCCTATCCTATATAGGTACACAGGCCTATGCTATGCAATGTTTACCAATAGGAGCAAAAGTCTTGATGGAGGGAGGTGATATTTACTAAATTCTCCTCAGAGTATACCACAGTCTGGATCCAGTTGGGGGCCAATCAGGTATGGTTTGTAAAAAGACAGACAACAGAAATTTCAGCCACTAAATTGAGAAAGGTATCTGCTTTGCCTTTTGTGTACATTTGTCAGAAGGTGAGTGAGAAACCTAATTTGTACATTCAATTGATTCCTTTCAGAAGACTTAGATAACTCTTGAGTGACATCTGCTGTTGGTCTTTTTTCTTTTTATGAAGGTTCTGTATTTTTTTAAAGACAAAAGCCAAATGATTTTGCAATTTCTTCTATTATTTATATATACTGCATTTCCTTGTTATCAGCCTGATTTAAAGAAGCAGTGTGTACACAAATGTATACACATACATTTATTACCTAAATACCCTAAAGGTATCAGAGCCCATCTGAACTTGGAAGCAAAGCAAGATCATCTCTGCTTAGTACTGGATGGGAGTGCACTAATCCAAGCTGTATAGCTGTAGGCTATATTTTAGGGGAAGGAACTGGCATCTGTATAGTCCCATCCTAAGAAAACCCTGTGAAATTCCATAAATCAACAGGTGATTTGAAAGTGCATGTGCATGCACTCATTCACACAAACAGAAGGACCAGTTTAGGCTTTTTAAAAAAAATCTCTTGAATTTTATTTTTATGGGACACCTGTTTTACAAGAGATATACATTACGTTCAAGATACAAGTTACAGGTTTTGCAGTGCAGAGGAGCAGGGAGTATTTTGGGCCTAAATTTGGTAGCTTGCCATTATATAAGTATTGTAACTCATTTATGTGCTTTATTTCAAACCGACAATATTAGCAGTAGGGGTGAAGGACAAATAGTTGCTGCAGAGATCATATCTGTATCTTCTTGTCTGAACCACCTCACAAGCAAGTGAAATCTCAAAACTGTGAATGTAAAATACTTGAGTCAGTGTTTTTCTACAGTCTGTCTTGTACAGGTGCATGACGCTGTGACCAAAATAGTCTTGTGGTGGATATCTGTTTCTGACATGCAGAAGCAACCTGCAAAATGATTCCTTTGGCATTTCTTCAGCACTGATTTTTAACATTTATGTAGTGACATATACATACCTAACTCTAGTAAGCTCTATAACCATGTGACTTATACTTATTTGTGTACAGTCTGATTTTTGGAATTTTCAAGATGATTTGTCCATCAGTCTTTAATAGCCATGTGACAAATACTCCCTCTGAATCTTTTCTAAATATGTATGCACTTCCAAATTATATTCCTGATGACTTGGAACTTACTGTGAATGACTCTTAGTTCGAAATTGGAAACATAAGTACTCACCATTAGAGAAGAAAATAGTTGCAGTTATTCATTCCTGGTTTGAAAAACGTGTTTCCCAATAGCCAGGAACCCCTCTCAGGGAAAATAATAGATGAGCAAGGATTTTGCATATTTTTCTCCTGATAGTCACTGTCCCAAAGAGTGACACAGACTCTGCAGAAAAAAACAATTGGTATTCTGCACACACACACACACATCCTTACAGCTTTAATCCATGAATGTGGATTCTGCCCCTTTAAGCTAAAACTAAAATACTTTTGGGGACATAGCTTATATTAATGCAGGAGTGAGCAAAGTGTGGCCCATGGCCTGCATGTGGCCCTCCAGGGAGGTTTTTCCAGTCCCCAGAGTCCCAAAGAGTAAAAAGAGCCATTCCACCATGTTTGGATCCATCCCGGACTCTTTGGTCACAATACGTTGGAAATGACATGAAAGCGTACAACACACGTACATCCTAGTTTAAATCTGGTTTAATGTTGATATTTTATATTTTATTATATTTGATTTAAATTGTGAGCCACCTTACGTTCCAATTTTACAGAAAAGTAAGAGTATAAATAAAGATAACATCCTGTGTATCCCTTCCCCCTTTTCTCTCTCTCTCTTTTCGTTGTATTTATATTTTACAAATCCAGTAAAAATACTTCTGTATTTTCATCTATTATACTGGCCAGTTGCATCTTAGAGCTTATCAAGGAAATAATGACAGTGGGTTTGCCAAATGGATAAGGTGTGAGAAATGCATTCTAAAATACACTGTTGAATCCACACCAAGTAACACTACAGTTGAGTGGTTAGAAGGTCTCTGACACATGAGTCCAAATAACTGCTTGGAGACTGACTAGGTATGTCAACCAATTTTCATAGTAAGGAGCCAGTATGGAGTAAATTTCTCCAGAGGGGGTTTGTCTTGGCCATCCTCTGAAGCCAAGAGAGTGTGACTTGCCCAAGCTCACCCAGTGGGTTTCCATGGCTGACCCGGGATTTGAACTCTGGTCCCCCAATTTCCTGCTCAAAACCACCATGCCATGCTGTATTCAGATTCTTAACATTTAAAAAATATTGTCTTGTGGAGTCTGTTCCAGGGTTCTGTTTTATTACTTAAACCAGTTTTGTATTTCAAAGCATTCTATACTTCAGTAGTATACAGAACCAAAAGAGTTAATCACAATTTGGCTGGAACTGAATGCTTGGAGGAAGCTCCCTGTGACATCAGCCCTGTTATATACCCCATCTAGCCTAATGTCCCCTGGGAGCATTGTTATAATTTATTACTAGCAAGACAGGCTCAATTAAGGGCAGAATGATGTATTTCTAAGGGAACAAAGGAGCGGGAAAGGTTAGTCATAGCTCTGAGCATTGAGGTCAAGAGGGAGCCGTCTGCCACGCTCTGCTCTTCTAAGCCATATGCCAGGCAACGCACTGAATCCAGCAGCATTATAGTTCATGAAGAACAGGCTCTGACTCTACATTTGGCAGTTTACAGAAGAGAAAATAAGAGCTTCCAAATGTCAAAGAATTATTCTTTGAACCATTTTTGTATTGTATATAGCTCAGCAACTTCATTCCAGGGATACCGGGGTTGGGGGGAGGGAACCACCCCAACATGTCAATGGAGCTTTGTACATGGGGAGAAAGCTTGTACAAATCCTCACCCCACACCATTCCACCCCATGCACCTCTGGTTCAAAACATTGTTTGTGACACAAAGGAAAATCGATTTCCAGAAAGCCTTTAAACAAATCCTCCTTGCATATCCTCCCACTTTCAGGCCTTGCCATTGAACAAGAGAACAATACACAGATTAACACAGTCACACAGTGTATATATATATATACTCCACTCACTTCCATGCCAGTATTCTCTGGAGATGCCAGCCACGCCGGCAAAAAGTCAGGAATAAACTCTTCTAGAACATGGCCACACAGCCCGAAAAATTTACAAAAACAAAACAAAACATGTTTCTTACAGGTCTTGTGGCAGCACATCACAAATGGAGCAATGATTATGGTGATCAGATGTAAAGGAGGAACTCTTCCCGTTTGTTGTTGTGTGCCTTCTGACTTACAGCAGCCCTAAGGTGAATCTATCATGGGGATTTTCCTGACTAGAAGGAGTTTGCCTTTTTATAATTAATTCTCAAGATGCAGTTTAATTGATTTTAAAAATATAAGTAGAAAAGAGGTGGAAAGAAAAAAAAGAGGGAAATTACATAAGATATGAATGTGATATGAGATGCACATTTGGACATAATGTTCTTGAAGTTGACATCTGTAAAATACACATGCATTCATAATGGAGTAAGATCCTCTGACCATTGAGCAATGGGTGGCAAATGTTTGCCTTTCCAACTTTGGAGTAGAAGTCTTTTAGCAACAGTACAAGCATTAAGGATCCAACAATATTGGACATAAATCTCAAATTAACATTTCAAACCAGAAACAAGTAACCGCTGCAAACCACATAAATAGTTTAGATAAATGTGTTCTTGCACTGTTTCTTAATACAAACTTGGCCCCAATCAGCTATTCCTTCTTTTTTTAAAAAAAATGTTTTTTATTTTTAATTTTATCTCTGTCCTCACTAGATTTATGTGCAGTTTGGAAAAGAAGCAGTAGAGGGTGCCATTGCTTTCCTCTCATACTTCCAAGATTTCTGATTAATTTACATGTGCTCTCTTATTTAATTTAATGTATTTTTTCTGAGTTTAAACTTATTAGAAAAATTGGTCCATTTTTAGAAACCACGGTAGCATTCTGGGAGTAAATTCTGGAAGTGTCCTGTTCCCATGATTGGTTCCAGAGAATGGCGCAGTAAAGGAGCTGGGGGCAGCCTGAAGCCAACAGAAGCTCCACTGTGTGATCAAACGGGGGGGGGGGGGGGGAATCTGTAAAAGTAGCAGTGTCCTTAGCTATATTAACTAGCTTTGTGGTTATATTAACCTAGTTGTATTAACATGGCTTTATTGTTGTTGTGTGCTTTCATGTTGCTTTCAACTTATGGCAACCCTCAGGCAAACCTATCATGGGGCTTTTCTTGCAAGATTTGTTCAGAAGAGGTCTCAGACTTTTCCTGAGGCTGAGAACATGTGATTTGCCCAGTGTCACCCAGTGGGTTTTGTGGCCAAGTGGGGAATTGAACCCTGGTCTCCAGAGTCATAGTCCATCACTCAAACCACTATGCCACACTGGTTGTACTATCTAGGGAGTTATCACACCGGAGGGATCCTGTGCAAAAACGGGATTTAAAGTGAAAAACCCCTGCAAAACCGGATTTATTATCAGATGACGTCCAGGTTAACCCAACATTAACCCGCACAGAAAGTAGAAAAGACACGCAAAAGCACAATTGATTTTCAGAAAACTTCACTGTTAAGGTGCATTAACGTGACATTAATCTGTGTAGAAAGCAGACAAAACGCAGTTCTTTTTACTTCCGGAAAATCGTGAAAGTAAAAAGAGTAATTTTTGTTGACTTTCTGATCGGTTTAATGTTGTTTAAATTCCGATGTGTCTGAAAATCAATCATGCTTTTGCATGTCTTCTTAGGTTTGGGGGTTTTTAAAATCCTGTTTTAAATCCTGTTTCACAGGAATGCCTCCTGGGTGATAAACTCCTAGGTTATTGCATTCAGTTAACAAACAGATGTTGTCATATACACACATGCACACACACACACCTCCAGCACAATAATGAACTTGAATGTGGGTAAGTTTGCTTGCATGAGCCATCCAGACAGAAGATTCTGGGTAATTTATTTTATTTACATACCTCATTATTTCTGGCCCTCATTTGCCTTGCATAAGTGACCCACTAATGGCTTCTTTTCCAATAGCTCCAGAATCCTCCAGATAACTGGCCTTAAATGTTCTCACTACAGAATGCCAGCTTTGGGTTGTTATCTAGCCAGAGGAGATGAAGTTATCCCCTTTGTGCAAAAACAGCAATTTGAGTAGAAATTCTGTTCTCACCAGGATAACATAGTACTCTAAAGGCATCAGATCACATTTGATCTTGGGAGCTAAGCAGGGTCTGCTTAGTTTTTTGTGGGTTTTCTGGGCTATGTGGTCATGTTCTAGAAGAGTTTCTTCCTGATGTTTCTCCAGCATCTGTGGCTGGCATCTTCAGAGTCTATTTAGGGTTTTATTTATTTTCCATTCTCATGCTCCCCTGACAAAACAATCTGCTCATTGCTATCACTGGGCACTCTGTGGCATGTTCATAACATATGGTAATTAACCTGATCATCCAAACTAAATGCAGGCTGGTTTCATTTTTCCCAGCTGAATTTGTAAAGACAGCCCGATAGATTAGACTAGTCAGGAAAGTGTTCTCTAAAGTGGCATTAAATTTAAATGCCCCTTGACAGTAGCAATGCTAAGTGGATTTTGCCCCTTAACACCCACTACAGCATCTTGCAACTGCTATAGGGTTATTGGTTTGTGTATATATATATATGGACAGGTTGCTTACCTGTAACAGTATTTCTTTGAGTGGTCATCTGCAAATACATATAAATGGGTTCTTCTGCGCCTGCGCAGTCAAATTTGGAGCCTTCTGGAATCACTGGCAAAGTAGAGCTTGCAACTTTTTGGCGGTAGATCTGCCCCTCCTCTATATAAACCCAATTCCTGCTCTTTTCCCCAGTTCCGAATTTTTCAGCCACAAAGCGACAGAGGAGCAGAACCAGTCATGTGCAGGACATTGAGGGGAGGAAGGGCGGAATTTGTATGTATTCGCAGATGCCCACTCGAAGAAATACCATTACAGGTAAGCAACCTGTCCTTCTTTGTGGTCTATGCGAATGATACAAATGGGTTAGACTGACAAGCTTAGGTCAGTGGCGGAGGGAGTGTCATGACAACAGTTGTAAGATCATAGAATCATATAATCACAGAGTTGGAAGTGATCATAAGGGCCATCCAGTCCAACCCCCTGCCATGCAGGAACTCCCAATCAAAGCATCCCCGACAGATGGCCATCCAGCTTCTGCTTAAAGACCTCCAAGGACGGAGACTCCACTACACTCCGAGGGAGTGTGTTCCACCGTTGAACAGCCCTTACTGTCAGGAAGTTCCTCCTAATGTTGAGGTGGAATCTCTTTTCCTGCAGTTTGCATCCATTGTTCCGCATTCTAGTCTCTTCAGCAGCTGAAAACAAGCTTGCTCCCTCCTCAATATGACATCCCTTCAAATATTTGAACAGGGCTATCATATCACCTCTTAACCTTCTCTTCTCCAGCCTAAACATCCCCAGCTCTCTAAGTCGTTCCTCATAGGGCATGGTTTCCAGACCCTTCACCATCTTAGTTGCCCTCCTTTGGACCCATTCCAGTTTCTCCACATCTTTTTTGAATTGTGGTGCCCAGAACTGGGCACAGTATTCCAGGTGGGGTCTGACCAAAGCAGAATAAAGTGGCACTATTACTTCCCTTGATCTAGACACTATACTTCTATTGATGCAGCCTAAAATTGCATTGGCCTTTTTAGCTGCTGCATCGCACTGTTGACTCATGTTCAACTTGTGGTCTACTTGGACTCCTAGATCCCTTTCACACGTGGTCTCGTTCAGCCAGGTGTCCCCCATCCTATATCTGTGTATTTCGTTTTTCCTCCCTAAGTGCAGAACCTTACACTTCTCTGTATTGAATTTCATTTTGTTAGCTTTGGCCCAGTTTTCTAGTCTATTCAGGTCATTTTGAATTTTGATCCTGTCCTCTGGGGTATTAGCTACTCCTCTTAATTTGGTGTCATCTGCAAATTTGATAACTATGCCCTCAATACTGTCATCCAAGTCATTAATAAAGATACTGAATAGCACTGAGCCCAGGACAGAACCCTGTGACACCCCACTGGTCACATCTCTCCAGGATGAAAAGGAGCCATTGTTGAGCACCCTTTGCGTGCAGCCAGTCAACCAGTTACAAATCCATGTAACGGTTACCTTGTCTAGTCTACATTTTGCAAGCTTGTTTTCAAGAACGTCATGGGGAACCTTGTCAAAGGCCTTACTGAAATCTTGATATACTATATCCACAGCATTCCCTTCATCTACCAAGCTGGTAATTTTATCAAAAAAAGAGATCAGGTTTGTCTGGCATGACTTGTTTTTCTGAAACCCATGTTGACTTTTTATGACTATGGCATTGCCTTCTAAATGTTCACAGACTCTCTGTTTAATGATCTGCTCCAGAATCTTTCCTGGAATTGATGCCAGACGAACTGGACAATAATTGTTGGGATCCTCTTTTTTTCCCTTTTTGAAGATGGGGACAACGTTTGCCCTCCTCTAGTCTGCTGGGACTTCTCCTGTTCTCCAGGAGTTCTCAAAGATTATTGCCAATGGTTCCAATATTACATTTGCCAGTTCTATTAATATCCTTGGATGTAGTTCATCTGGTCTTGGAGTCTTGTATTCATTTAGGTTAACCAGGTATTCCTGTACTATCTCTTTACTTATTCTGTGCTGAAATTCCCCTATTCTGTCTTCTTCCCCCTTACCCTAAGGTTGAGTACCCTTTGCCTTTTCTGAGAAGACTGAAGCAAAGAAGTTGTTGAGTAATTCTGCCTTTTCTCTGTCCCCTGTTAGCATTTTGCCATCTTCTCCACACAATGGCCCTACCGTTTCCTTCTTCTTCCTTTTGCTGCAGACATATCCAAAAAGCCCTTTTTATTGTTCTTAACCTTTCTAGAAAGCCTGAGTTCATTCTGCGCTTTAGCTTTTCTGACTTTATCCCTACACATGCTGGCTATTTGTTTGAATTCCTCTTTAGTGATTTCCCCGTTTTTCCATTTCTTATACATATTCCGTTTAAAACTTAGCTCAGTTGTAAGTTCCTTAGTCATCCATACTGGTCTCTTGAGACATCTTCCATTTTTCTTCCTCATTGGAACTCTTTGAAATTGTGCCTTCAGTATCTCCCTTTTGCCTGTTGGCAAAAACGTTTTTGCCAACTGGCGTGAGATGCAGCCCATCCTTTGCCAGAAGTCCCTCCTCATGGAACCGCAGCCCATGATCCAAGAATCTAAATTGTTCTCAGCGACACCATCTGCGGAGCCAGTTGTTGACATCTGCTATTTTCCTCTCTCTTCCTGGACCATGTCCTTCAACTGGCAGAAGAGATGAGATGACAATCTGTGCATCCATTTCCTTCAGCTTCTTACCCATAGCCTCGTAATCCCTTCTGATATTCTGAAGGCTGTGTCTTGCTGTGTCATTCGTTCCCACGTGGACCAAAAGGAAGGGGGTATTTGTCAGTAGATTTGACCAGTCTTGTCAACCTCTCCGTCACATCATGAATCTTTGCCCCAGGGAGACAACACACCTCCTGAGACATCTTGTCGGGCCCACAAATCACTGCTTCTGTACCCCTCAGCAAGGAGTCCCCCACCACAACCACGCGCCTCCTCCGAGGCTTAGCAGTGACTGTTCCCTGTGGTGGAACTCCCAGACTCCCCTGCTCTGTCTCTGAAATCTGTCCATGCTGGTCTTCCTCATCCTCCTTAATAAGTGAAAGGGCTTCAAAACGATTCTGTAGCTGCAAGTTCCCACAGCTATCTCTGATTTCCCTCTTCTCTGTGTGACATTCCTCCAGCTGTCTGCCTCCTGTGTACATGAAGTGACCTTCTCATTCCCAGCTACTTCTTCTGTGTGGTCCCCTTCCAACATCATTTCTTCCATTCTGTCCAGGAAAACCTCTTGCTCTCTGATATGCTGAAGTGTAGCTACCCTGGATTCCAGCTGCTGTACTTTCTCCTCCAAGAGGGCTACCAACTTGCACTTGAGGCATGTGAAGTTCCCCACATCTGTAGGCAAAAAGACAAACATCCCACAAGTGTTGCAGGTGACTGCAGCCATTCCCTCAGTGTCCATACCGAGAAATGTTAAGTAATCACTAAAACAGGACTGTGGGCTTCCTCCTCAAACAGTATCCCCTGGTAAACACCAATGTCAAAGCCCCTGATGGCCTGGCCTATTTGACCAAATTTCTGTCAGTGAGCTCAGTCTACTGGAAATATAACTTTATAGAGGTGTCCTGGTTGTTAACTTGTACTCACTTCCTCTGAGGTGGAGGGGAACCCCTCAAAAGTACTTTTTAAAAGGAAAAGAATCATAGAATCATAGAGTTGGAAGAGACTACAAGAGCCATCCAGTCCAACCCCCTGCCATGCAGGAACTCCGAATCAAAGCATCCCCGACAGAAATTTTACAGATCCGCTGCTCCCTCTGTTGTACTTTCCCTTGTTTAGCTCCTCCCTCTTGTGACTCACAGATGTGACTCACAGAAGCTCCTCCTCCTCTGCAACAGACACACTCCCCCAAGAGATTTTAAAAATCCAAACACTCACCCCTTAAAATGGCTGCCGAGAAGCTGCTGTTCCTTCTTCTCTCTCTAGCTGCAACTGGCTCTGGGAGGAGTTTTATATAGCTAGTCTCCTAGATCCTCCCACTTGTGACTCACAGATGTGACTCACAGAAGCTCCTCTTCCTCTCCAACAGACACACTCCCCGAAGAGATTTTTTAAAAAAAAATTATTAAATTAAAATCACACATACAATCCACACATAAAGAAAAGAAAAAAGAATAACCCACATATAATCATATATTCAAATCGACATCAACTATTACAATTGCTAATATAAAATACTTAAGTATCTTAAAACTTTATAGTAATGGTGTAATGTAGTAAGAGAGAAGTAACTGTACTATGTAACATTTATAATTAATTTAAAGGGAAGTACATGCATTTCATTGTTTGTTACTCATATTATTTTATATGTGTTCTTGTTATAATAAAGAAAATTGTCGACTATTACAATTGCTAATATAAAATACTTAAATATCTTAAAACTTTATAGTAATAGGGTATTGTAGTAAGAGAGAAGTAACTGTACTATTTATAATTAATTTAAAGGGAAGTACATGCATTTCGTTGTTTGTTACTCATATTATTTTATACGTGTTCTTGTTATAATAAAGAAGATTGTTGACTATCTCGATTTCCCCTTCATGTCTGTTCTTTCTTACTCTTCATTTCCTTTTTCATTCTCCAACATCCTATTCTACGTCTCTACCATCTTGTCTTTTTATTCTAACTCTTCATTTTGTTCTACCTCTACTACTTCTTCGCCATTTAAACCCTATCCCTTTCTTTCTCTTACCTCTTACCATCTTAAGCTTCTATTTCAATCTTCCTTAACGATAATACTTTTTCTTTTCTTCCTTTTTATCCATTTCCTACTCCCTTCCAACTTCTTACTACCTACTCTTACCTTCTTTGACTTACCTTCACTTTCATAATCCCTACCATCTCTTCTACATCCTCTCTCTCCATTCATACTTGACTTCTTTCTCTTACTCACTGGGTATTTGTGGAGTTTAAATAGATCTTTTTTAATTCTCCTTGTGCAACATTTACCTTTCTAAACTTGAATCTTAATTCACTGTTTACCTGTGTGTCTAATATTTCAATATTCCAAACTTTTGATTGTCTATTCATCTGCGTTAATATGCTACGTTTATTTTACTACTGTTTAGAGTGTTATATTTCCTCTTTTATGGCTCTACTAACTTTAAACTATTTATCTTCATATGTGTCTATTTTGATTCCTTCTTATTATCATGCCTCATCCCTTGCTCTTCCTTTTCCTTCTTCTTCCTTCTCTTTTTCCTTTTTTATTCCCCTTCCATATCTATCCCTTTTCCCACCCTTTCTTTCTTCCTTTTCTATCTTTTATTCTATCCTAACATTTATCCTTAACTATTTCTTATTGCTCAGTTCTATTAACATTTATATATCTCTCCTTCTTTATCTTATGAGTTTACCCCTTACCTTTTATCATTTTAATTTTATCTATGTTTAAAGCTAATAGTTGCAATTTCCCCCCACTCCTTATTTAGACATTCTAAAACATTGTCCCATTCCTTTGCTATATCATTTATTGTCTGATTCCTTAAGAGGAGCGTTAATTTGTCCATCTCGATTGCATCATAGATTTTAATTAACCACACTTTTACGCTTGGAATCTTTTTATTTTTCCATTTCTGAGTCAAGGTCCGTCTCGCTATTGTAATTAAGTAATAGTAATCTTACCATAATTCTTGTCTAGCTCTTATTCCCACATATTTAAAATGAAAGTCTCGGGTAATAATCCTATTTTTACTGGAAGAATTGAGTTTATCACCTCATATACTTTGGTCCAATAGCACTTAACTAGTTTGCATGTCCAAATTCAATGGTATAAAGTTCCTGGTTCTTTATTACATTTCCAACATAAGTTTTTCCCTTAATTATAGATTTTAGACAATCTCTCTGGTGTTAAATACCATCTATAATATACTTTATAAAAATTTTCTTTCATATTTTGTGATGTCAAATATTTCAATTTTTTCCCCACACTAATTTCCATTTATCTAAATTGACAGAGTATGCAAAAATTTTTGCCCGTTGAATCATATATTCCTTCACCACCTCATCTTCCTGAAACCAGTTCGATAAAAGCTATACAAGACCTTTATCCATTTAACATTCTCTTCCAGTATTATTTTCCCAAATTCATTTAAATTTCTTTCAACTCCCTGGCTTTTACAATCCAGCTTATATCTCTCCCTTATCTGCCAATACCCAAACCAGTCTATCTTATATCCTTTTTTATTTAATTCCTCCAGTATTTTTAATTCCAGGTTTCTCATCGTGTTCTTTTTCAAGATTTCTGCATACGTTAGCCATTTTGTAGGTTGTCTCATTTCCGGTCTTTGCATGGATTCTTGGGGTGAAAACCAAGGTGGAAATTTTTCCATTATTCTTAGTTTATACTTGTTCCATGTTTTTAATAGTGACCTCCTAATACAATGTGTATTAAAGTCTTTGTTGGCTTTAACTTCGTCATAGCCAAGATAGGCATGCCACCCGAACAGTAAACCTTCACCTTCAAGTTCCAGAAGTTCTTTATCCTCCCCTTTATCCGTTCCTTCAACCACAGCATGCAACATGCTTCAAAGTACAATTTTAGGTTTGGTAACCCCAGGCCTCTTCTTTCAACTGAGTCCTGCATTGATTTTAGTCTAACTCTTGGCCTCTTTTTTTGCCAGATGAAATTACTCAGAGTCCTTTGCCATATCTTGAAGAAGGAGTTCTTTATTATTATAGGGCGAGTTTGAAATAAAAATAATATTTTGGGAAGAATCACAATTTTAATTACCGCTATTTTCCCCAAAAAGGATAGGTGCCATTTTTTCCATTTGTTTAGTTTCATTTTGATTTTGCCCCATATTTTCTTACAATTATTGTTAAATAATTCCCCTAAGTTTCTAGAAATCATTATACGTAGATATTTAGCCTTTTTCTTTATTTCTATACCTATCAATTCCATCAGTCTCTATTATTATTATTATTATTATTATTATTATTAAAATTGACATTTAAAATCACCTAGCTGCACCATTGCCTCTTTAGGTTTCATGTTATTTGTTCCAACTGTCAAGTCTGCTTTTGGTTATACTCAAATTAAAATGGGGGGAAATACAGACTTTTAAGAGTGCTTGTTGTGGCTGTTTATAAGTGCCTCATCTTCTTTAAAAAGGCATGCATACGCCAGATAGTCCTGAACAATAAACCACCTGTGGTCTGAAATGTAAGGAAGGAGAACAGCTGTTCCTGACCTCCTTAATGATTCTGGGCCTAGGGCCCAGACAGGCAGAAGAAAACAGACAAGAGTTTGAAAGTAACATCACTGGTTTATGTTAAAAGTGAACCAAGATATATTCTGATCCCATGGCAAATCGGAAGAAAACTGGGCCCACCATTGCAGAAGGGGAAGCAAATGAAAGCTGGAGAAGAGGAAAGGGGACCCGTGAAGGTGGGTGTGGGGATGTACATGTATACTGCAGTTAACAATTGCTTGGCATTACTTCTTTAACAGAAATTTTTGTAGCAGATGCAGAGACACCATGAAATGAAGAGGAATAGGTCCCCACATTATTTTTAAAAAAGACAGCAATTCAATATGTTTCAGCACACTTTATATTCAACACTAAGAATACACACACGTGAAAAGGAACAACCAGCTTGGCTAAGCCTTGCAGAAGCAGACAAAAAAACCTTTAGAATTATCTAGACACTATTTGAAAGCTTCTTTCAAAATATATGCAGGGATTTTTTTTTTCCTTGCAGTAGTATACATTTTCTATTATTTTTATTTTGAGGGCCACACTTAGAGATCTATTCTTCCTTAGATGCTAAGGGTAGCTGGTGAGGCAGGCTTCTCTGCTTTTCCCCCTTTTCTCTCTGTTTTGCTGTTCATGCATACTCAGGGATTCAGGAGACAGCTGCTCTGTACCTTCCCTGTTGTAGACTAGAGTAGAATCCTACTCTTTCCCAGCACAAGCTTTATTGCGTTGCCTCCTGCAGACACACTGCTGAAACCTGAATGTTTTTCTGTGTTTCTCCAACCCTCCTCCATCCTCCCAGTGCTGATGCTGCTAAACAATTTTCAGATACACAGAAGATGAGAAGGAAAAAGGTGCTGAGTAGGCAGAAGAAGACTTTGAGAAAAGGATTTGGTTAACTAAAGTATGCCTGTAATGTGGAGGGATTGTGAGAATGAACATAGGGCAAGGAGAAGAGAAATGTTGCTTTGAAACAGATAGTAGGGAAATGAGAAGCCTTCTTTGACAATATTGCCTGATACCAATGTATGTATGTATATCTGAACTCTATTCTGTAAATCTTTTTAGCTGTTTTGGGGAGGAGGGGTGTATTTCATTGAATTCCCTGAATTTCAAAGCTCCCTGTATTAGGTTTGGATAGGTTTTGGATTATGGTTGTGCCAAGGACATGTGATTTGGACTAAAAATCCTTTATTTAATTAAAAAAAATCTTGCCATTCTTCAGTAGTACATCCTATGCTTGGAACAACATCATTGCTATCCATCAAATCATACCTCTAAATCTCTCCTTGATACTGACTGCTTCCTCAAGGACTCTGCAGAATCACAGGTTTTCTTTGAGTCATCAAGATTTAATGCCAGAGTTCCATTCAAGGGCATTTTTAAAAACAGTGTCTTTGAGCATGTGCAGAACATGTTTCATTCATTGTTTACTACACAATTGTACCCAGATAGGATTTAATGAAATAATCTTGAGGAAAAGATGTGATGCCATGAATCATTATTACAGCATGTGTGTATTACAGAAAGCGGGTGTGTGTGAGTGTGAAGGAGAGAACATAATTCTGTTACATAAACAAATAACCATAGACAATTGAATTGTAGCCTCATATAACTAAATACAGGAAGCTCCAACTTCTCTGATGGGTTAAAGACCCAAACACTGTTAGAAAGTGGAATTAGTTGAAAAGTGGAACCCAAGGTTTTTTAGCTTGCAAATGCATTTTGGCCACTGCAAACCATAAATAACACACTACATATCACGGTTGCATTTGTGCAAATGCTAAATAATCCATTATAATAAACAAACAAATAAATAATAAAATATTAATTTGTATCCCACCTCTCCCTTTTTGAGGATTATATATACAAAAATAAGGCAAAATGAGGAAAAACTTATCTTTAATGTCTTGCTCTCAGCATATTACTGTATGTTGTATTATAAGCATGAATATTGTACAGTAATGCTGTTGAAGACACACTACCTACAATCTCAGAAGCACCATGGACTGAGTGCCGGTTGAAGGAATAATACAGAGAGGGAGGAAAAGGTGCCAAGCAGGACTCGCTCAGTTGTGAGTATCTGTAGTTGGTTTGGTGCCATTTTGCCCTCTCAGCTCAATTTGCCAGCAGCACACACGTGCAAGCAGTCCAAAGTGAACCTTCATTAGAGGAAGAACTTTTGATGTTCCGCTGCATCCATGCTTGCAAATGACACAGATTAGTTCCATTAATTCAAGGAGGAGTACATTCTTTGTGTAGGCAAGTTGTGGGACCACATATGCACACACGCAAGTGGTCCCAAGCCTCGTAGGCAGGAAGAAGTGACAAAAAATCAGATCCCTTGTCAAAGGGAACTTGTCTTTAGTTTGCAAGTGTCAAAAGAATGAGTTAGCAGATGGCTGAGGAAGCTTATAACTAGTACCATTAAAAAATAAATAAATTAACTACAGCCATCATTTTTTTTTTATTTGCATCTCCTTCTCCACCTCTACCTCTACCATGTCATTCTGTGTCATCTGCCCTTTCTGCTCTGTCCATCACTGCTGAATACAAATTCTTAAAGTGCCTCAGGGCCAAAGGAAAAATGACTGCAGTAGTTCCATGTGTCAAATAGCAGAACTGACTCAACCATGCAGAAAGAGAGCCAAGGACCTGTTTGTTTGTTTGCTTTAACAATAGGAAAAGGATGCAAGTAAGGCCTGCCCTGTCCTCGCCTTATCTTCACTTTATCTTCCTGCTGTTCCACTCCCTCCTGACTGCCATTACTGGGACAGCTCACCACTTGAGCAGCAGTGCTTTCAAACAGAAAACTCATCCTTTCTTCATAAATGGGCTAGTTTCAGTGTTTACCATCATGTCTAGTTTGGATCTCATTTACTAATGGCGTTTGATAACAATTTGCGATGCTGACATTTACCTATGGAGTCCTTGCCAGTTATATTACTTTCCCTTTCTAATTCTAATCTTCATTTTTTTTAAATGTACACCCTAAGATTTTCCACTATATGTTAGTGAGAGAGAGAGAGAGAGAGGATAGGAGTGGCCACGGTGTTGTAAAACCCCAGATCCACAGTATGGTATGGATCTGCACAACCTGTGAACCCTAAGCTAAATATAGCCCACCAGCTTTTACTCTGCATATGCTGCATTCATCTTGGTGTGTCGTGATCTATGAAAGGCTACTTTAAGGACTGAGCAACCTGCTTTAAGGGTTTCCTTTTAACAGCTGTGCAGGAGACGGAATTTCCTTTGGTGTAGCTTGCCATGTAAGTGATACTGGAGTGTTGGACTGGCATGCCAGAAAACTATGTTCTAGACTTCATGGAGCCATGAAACTCATTGGGTGATCTGGAACCAGTCTCTCACTCTTAGCCTGACTTTTCTTCCCATGTTTTAATTATTATTATTTATTTAAATAAACTTTATTGACAAATCAGTTTACAAAAAATTCTCTCAGTGGGTTTTTGCAAGGACAAAAGTGTGAAGGAGGAGAGGCGTCTATGTTATATTGATCTCATGAGGGGAAAGGTTGGATACAACATAAGAAAGAAGGTGGCAGCAGGAAGAATGCAGATTCTCCTTTACCTTTTGATTCCATAATTTTGAATGAATTAAAATGCAAGAAAATCTTTCTGAATGAAAAATTGGAGCATCAGTTGTGGATCATTAATAAAATTCATCTAAGTGACTGGGCAGAAAGGGGAGATGTGGTCCTTTCCCTTTAATAGTTTTGCAATAGATGGATTTTCGTCTAGTGTAGCTTGTCATGTAAATGATGCTTGATTTTCTACCTCTTCTACCCACCTTTTAATGGGGCTTTCTGTCCTCCTTTTCACTTGCTGGAGCAGGTGAAAAAAATTAGCACAGGCACACACAACATGTCATCCAAACAGTGGAATGCAGCAATTGTGCCACATGTTGTGCCCTTAACAATTTCCCGTTTTTGTAGTCTTGAACTAACAGGAGAACTATTAAGGTTTATTGAGTCCCTTGTAGTGCATTGTGTATGGCTGATGTTCAGCTTGATAGGTCACCAGCTGTGCAAGTCTGTGAAGTAATGACAGATAACACCTGGAGCATATAGACCATGGTAGGCAAGGTGTGACCCTCCTCGTTCATCTGGATTACAGCTCGCAACATTCCTCAGTATTAGCTATTCTGGCCACAATTGTTGGAATTGCAATCCAATAGTATTTGGAGGGCTGCACTTCACCCACCCCAATAGAGACTAAACAGTGTTCTCAAACAGCCGCATTACATTGCTGAACTTTAGAATAAAAATTCTGGAAACTGCTGTTCTACCTTGTGATTGTGGATCAAGTATTAAAATACATTATAATATTATGAAGCTGCCAAAATCCTGTGCCCAAAGAAATAAGTGGGCATATGGCCATGGATGTAAATGGGAAACACTATCAATCAAAAATGAGGATACAGCTTGTGGAACATTGGGTCCTGAGTCACTGTGTTCTCATTTAGATTAATGGTACTGTTAAAGACACACACAGACACACTGGAAACACTTGAATACGTGACAACAATTTTTAGTAATTGTGTGTGAATAGAGGGGCTAGCAACATGATGGAAAGAGAGTTGTGAAGTATTGGAACAAAATCCCCCCCCCCCATTGTACTGTGATCTTAAAATGAAAGGAGTACAAAAAAAGGAAGAAGTCTTTAAATGTCTTCGCTCAATCTCTCTTTCTAACATTTTCAATTAAGTGTAAAATACAAAATACTCATTACATATCTGACAACAAAATGAAAAGTAGATAATGAGAAACTGCAGATTTAAATTAACCCTTTTTCTTCTGACCATTTTCCATTCAGTCTCTCCCTGAATTGTTATTCAACTTGTGCAAAAATAAATATTAATACCTGTGCCTTTCCCCTGTAAAAGGAAAAACAGATCAGGATCCATTTTAAGTCTGTAATCAGAAACACACCTGAAAGGAAAAAGATTAAGCTGCCCCTATCACCTACTGTTTTTCAAAGAAAGAAAGAAAGAAAAAGAAAGAAAGAAAGAAAGAAAGAAAGAAAGAAAGAATTGTTACACAGATTTGCTGTGTGATGTCAAGTGTGACCCTAAAGTTTGCATGCATTAATTTCAAACACAGATCTTTGGAAAACACAGAAAGACTCTGTTGCATCCATAAGCCAGGAGATAGTAAATGAAGGAAGGACGTAACAAGATAATATACAACAGGCCAGCGTTTCATTTTAATGTTTTCCTCATATGCTTATCTTGATGTTCTTCGGAACAATGGAAATGTCTCCCCTCATTTTATCTTTGCAACAATGCCATCTTTTATTGGGAGATAACAGCAAGCGCAAGATCAGTCAGTAAATTTTGAAGCCTGGAAGAATTCAGCATTCTTTTTGCTATGCCTGATCTCACTCAAACTGTTTTTCCTCATAGCTAACTGAAGCTTTCTAGAAGGCATGGTAGACCCCTTAATAAATGTTCTATTTTAGGAGGAAGGCTCTAGAAATCAAAGGGCAACCCTCCCCCCTCAAATATCAACACTTCCTCCCCTTCATATTCTGACAATCCACAGAATCTAGGAGGGGCCATTGAAATGTTCACCATTGTGAACAGGTAAAGATTTAGGAGGGAAATAGTACGCAGCACACACAGACAAAATGTTGTGAAAAATGGGCCCTAAGACACAACTTTATTAGACAGATTGATAATCCAGACCAGAGAGTTTATTGCACTGCTTAAAAAAACCTAGTTTACCTCTCCCGAGTTGAATTCTAATTTGGAAGACCGCCAGGTTCTATCACACGTAATTCGTTGCCAAATCTGTTGGCCAAATACAGCCCAGATGCAGACCATTTTCCAGGAGCTCTCAGCAAGCCACCTTTCCAAGTTGGAAAACTCCCGACGTTGAAAAGTGGCTTGCTGAGTGCACCTGGAACCTGGGCCACATCTGTGCAGTATTCTGCTGGTGGATTCGGTGGCAAATTACGTCCAATACAACCTGGCTGCCTCTCGAATTAGAATTCAGCTCAGGAGAGGTAAGCCAGGATTTTTTAACGGTGTGATAAACTCCATAGTTAAAATGCTTTCAATCTTTTTTATCAATGAGGAAAAAGAGGTGGGGGATCAAAAATAAAATATATGGCAAAGTACAGATATTCTTGATTATTCCTCAACTCGTCCACAGATAACTGAAAGCTGACCACTAGTGGCCCATAAATCATCATGCAAAGTACTGTATGGGGGACTTCTGGACTGGGTCAGCATTAAGTCCCCATACTCCTTCAGTGAGAATTTCTCATCCCCATGTCACAACTATGGTGCATAGAATTACCTTGCCCTGTAACAGTAAGGAACAAAGGAAGGTCAATGGGGCTAGGAGGCAACGGTAGCCTGGGACAATCATTTTCAGCTTAGCAGGAAAATGTAAGTGGGTTCAATGAGCAGTAATAGCAGTAGCAATAGCATGCACATTTCTATACTACTTATCAGTGAATTCAGCATTCTCTAAGCAGTTTACAGTCCGTAAGCTAATTGTATCCAACAGCTGGGTATTCATTTTACCAAGCAATGAAAGGATAGAAGGCTGTGTTGATCTTGGAGCTCTCTGGGACTGAACTCACAAACTTGTGGCTGCAGTATTGGCATTTAACCACTGTGCTACCAGGACTTCCAGATGCATTTGGTTTAGTAATAGGTTCTCTGAAAGATAAACAGAATAACCTGAAAATCCTGACAGAGTAGAGATAAGGAATCATCATCCCCCCAGATTTTGTTGGAGTACAACTTCCATCATCCCTGACCCACTGCCCATGCATTTGGTGCTGATGAGTTCAACAGTACAGGAGAGTCACAAATTCTCCCATCCCTACAATAGAAAGCAATGGTGTCTGGTGGCTCTGGTAACAGTAGAACAGTGAACAGGCTACAGAGTTTAGCTGAAGATGTTATTTGGAAATAGGATTAAGCACCTTGGTTAGCTCCCTTACAATTCAGAGTGAAACCCCGAGCAGATTCACCATCACTCTGATACTGGTGGCACAAATCTCCACTGCAGAAAATGGAGATTGTAGAGAAGGAAATGGTAAAACAGACATCCTGGTTGTTCCAGTTGTTTCCAAACAGTTCTCCAGGTGTTTTGGATCTTGAGTCCCAACAGCCCCAGCCAGCTTGGCCAACAGTCAAGAATATTGGTAGCTGAAGTCCAAAACATCAGGAAGACCATAGTTTGTTAACCACTGCTAAATGGAATGGGGGACAACAATGGACTGGCAGACCAGGCCCAATGATTTTACAATATAAGGTTTTGTTGCCTTTCTCTCAGCACTAAAACAGTGAGATGCAGACAAGAGACAAAGGTAAAAAGGCAGCATCTCCAAAATATGCAGCAAAATTGCCTTTAACATATGCAAACCACAAGACCAGGGCATAAAGGCTGGAATTGCATGGTGCCCTCACAGGATAAGGGAACACTGGCAGCAAAGAGCTGTGCCCGGACACGAGGTTGGTGCGGGGGCAAAAGGCAAACAAGAGACAAAGGCCAGCCCTACCAGTAGGCAGAGTGAGGCACCCACCTCAAGAAGCAGATTTTGGATGATATAAATAACCAGCAATTTCTTATTTATTTGATTTTTTTTCAGGGACAGAGAGAATTAAGGGCTTGTGAAATTTTCTGCCACATGTTCCAAAATAACATGCCTTGGATACTATGCATCTTGGCTTGGGATTAGTGAGAGGGACATCATCAGCTTCCCTCTATGTAAGTGTGTATGTGCCTATGTGTGTAAGAAAATTTGCACTGAAGAGTTTGTGCATGATCTGAACTATACACCCCTCTGGCTAAATTATTTTAAATTGTGAGGGTATCCATCAGATCTTGCATGTGCTTTGGCAGAACACTGGGCTGTTCCCTCTACAAAAACCACCATAATGATTTTGGGACCAAACAGGAGCAGGAGCAGAGTTTCTCTGCACATTAGCCTTATGTATGCCACTTTACAAATAGGGTGATGTTTGATTATGAACAAAGTTTGCCATGGTGTTCCTAATATGAAATCAAGATAACCACCTGTGATGGGTTTGTGCGAAAGAAGGAGAGGTGGGAAGCATTTCCCATGCATGCTTCTGCCTCTGAAGCCACTCCAATGCCACATTGCCAGTACTGTAGCTAGCCCCTCATCTGTTGAAATCAGCACTCCAAAATCTGAACTCCAGAGACAACGAATACTGCAGGTTCTATGCTTGGGCCATTTTGTTATCAGCAGTGACTGCATGGAGCTGATTGCCAGCAGCAGGGTTCAGTTCTGTGAGGCAAAGGACAAAGAGCAAAGCCCTTCCTCATTCTGTGTTCAGAAGCTGAATAGGCTCCCAGTTGAATCTCACCTCAAGGCAAGTGATGGGATAATTTCCTACTCTACACCTGCGGGCAACATGGGAGTTTAGGAGACCCTGGACATGTTGCGTAGTGCACAGCTGTACCTGCCCACACAGAATGGCTGGGGTAGGACGGTCAAAATGGAACTGTGCTGGGGATAGTAAGCTACCCCTCAGTGTCTCTTGCTTGAGGTGGACATTTGCCTAATGGCAGAGATCTGGCACCGTTCCTCTACTTGAGCTGAATGTTTCTTGGCTCAAGTACAAAATCTGCAGTAGCTGTTCCCTGAGCCAGCTTCATAGAACTGAAAAGTAGAAGTGGAGAGGGACAATATAGAAAGAGAGGAGTAAAAAGACAAAACACCTTCTCTTTGCATTGACCTTCCTCCTTTCCTTCCTGGAAAATAAAGTGAAGGTCCCCAGTTTTACTAAACCTTTAGCCTTGGAGCAGTTTAAAATGCCCAGTGGTTTAAGTTAGGAAAAACCATAACAATAACCCTTCAGTTAGAGGAAACAGCAAAATCAGGTTGGAGAAGAAAGAAAAAGAGGAAGGGCTCACATTTAAAAGGAAAGGAGACCCACTATCATGTAATTGCAAAAACGTTGGCATGTAGTTAACTAGTGAACCATTTTGCATCCTTCCCCTGTGCTTACATTTACTCTAACCACGATGCATATTTTTAAAAGAGGAGGGAAAAAAATCTCCCACTTTTTCAAAGAATAAAGCATTCAGCTTTAAAAGCATAAAATGCTTTTAAAAGAAACAGAATCTTTGGAAATTAGATTCAGATTTATGTCTGCTGCTTGTCCTAGAAAAAAGGGCACGGAAAAGGCTATAAGCTCATTATTTTCCCAGCCATTATGTCTGTGTCCTCTGTCTAGATAGCAAACTGAATGACAGGAACAAGTCTCTGCCACTCATTCCAATCTCTAGTTTATTTTGGGCACAGAGGAACGTTGCAAGTTTGCTGTCTGCTGAGTCAGACCATTGGTCCATCTAAACCAGGACTGCTGACATGGACTAGGAGTGGTTTCTGCTAGTGGTTCCCTTAACCCCACTGGGAGATGCTGAGCATCTGTGACTTTGTGTGTACAAAACACATGTTCTGCCAGTGAGCTGCATTCCTTCTCTCTTATCCCAAAGCCATAAAAATAAATTCACTTATTGAAAAGCTCCCTACTTCAGCTATGGGGTAACACAATGCAACAGGGATGGATATATTCTCAAGGTGATCACTTTGGAAGATCAAGTAAACAGTACATGTGAATTAATGTTGAAAGCAGCTTCTGCTCTAGAAAATGGAATTGTGAAGATTAGCAATTACTGTATGTTCAGCCTCTGCTCTAACAAAGCTGCAGTCCTAGACATCTTTATTATGAAAGCAGGTCTGTTGACCTCAGTAGGGTTTACTTCTTGGTAGATATGCCTAGGATGGCATTATTAGCTTGCAGTTGACCCTTTCACTTTCCCTCATCCTCGATATAAATAAACAGCTGTTTTTCATCTACATGAGAACGAAAGAAGCTCCTTCTTTTCCAAACTTCACTGAAGTGGGGACAAGATGGGCCCACCTTACCATGACAGGGGTTGGACTACCTTGCTCAGGTAGAGACATCATGGAGAACAAAAATCCTCTTGGCTAGTCATAGAATCATAGAATCACAGAGTTGGAAGAGACCACAAGGGCCATCCAGTCCAACCCCCCTGCCATGCAGGAACTCCCAATCAAAGCATACCCGACAGATGGCCATCCAGCCTCTGCTTAAAGACCTCCTGGGAAGGAGACTCCACCATTCTCCGAGGGAGTGTGTTCCCCTGTTGAACAGCCCTTACTGTCAGGAAGTTTCTCCTAATGTTGAGATGAAATCTCTTTTCCTGTAGCTTGCATCCATTGTTCCGGGTCCTAGTCTCTGGAGCAGCAGAAAACAAGCTTGCTCCCTCCTCAATATGACATCCCTTCAAATATTTAAACAAGGCTATCATATCACCTCTTAACCTTCTCTTCTCCAAGCTAAACATCCCCAGCTCCATAAGTCTTTCCTCATAGGGCATGGTTTCCAGACCCCTCACCATTCTAGTCACCCTCCAGTTTCTCCACATCCTTTTTAAATTGTGGTGCTCAGAAATGGACACAGTATTCCAGGTGGGGCCTAACCAAAGCAGAATAGAGTGGCACTGTTACTTCCCTTGATCTAGACACTAGACTTCTATTGATGCAGCCTAAAATTGCATTGGCCTTTTTAGCTGCTTCATCGCACTGTTGACTCATGTTCAACTTGTGGTCTACTTGGACTCCTAGATCCCTTTCACATGTGGTCTCATTCAGCCAGATGTCTCCCATCCTATATCTGTGAATTTCATTTTTCCATGCTAAGTGCAGTACCTTACATTTCTCCGTGTTGAATTTCATTTTGTTAGCTTTGGCCCAGCTTTCTAGTCTATTCAGGTCATTTTGCATTTTGATCCTATCCTCTGGGGTATTAGCTACTCCTCCTAATTTGGTGTCATCTGCAAATTTGATAACTAGGCCCTCAATAATTTCATCCAAGTCATTAATAAAGATATTGAATAGCACTGGGCCCAGGACAGAGCCCTGTGGGACTCCACTGGTCACTTCTCTCCAGGATGAAAAGGAGCCATTGTTGAGCACCCTTTGAATTCAGCCAGTCAACCAATTACATATCCATGTAACAGTTACCTTGTCTAATCCACATTTTACAAGCTTGTTTTCAAGAATGTCATGGGGAACCTTGTCAAAGGCCTTACTGAAATCAAGATATACTATATCCACAGCATTTCCTTCATCTACCAAGCTGGTAATTTTATATGTATATAAAAAAAAGATCAGGTTTGTCTGGCATGACTTGTTTCTCTGAAACCCATGTTGACTTTTTGTGATTATGGAATTATCTTCTAGATATTCACAAACTCTCTGTTTAATGATCTACTCCAGAATCTTTCCTGGAATTGATGTCAGACGAACTGGACGATAATTGTTGGGATCCTCTTTTTTCCCCTTTTTGAAGATGGGGACAACGTTTGCCCTCCTCCAGTCTGCTGGGACTTCTCCTGTTCTCCAGGAGTTCTCAAAGATTATTGCCAGTGGTTCTGATATTACATTTGCCAGTTCTTTTAGTACCATTGGATGTAGTTCATCTAGTCCTGGAGACTTATATTCATTTAGATTAACCAGGTATTCCTGTACTATCTCTTTACTTATTCTGTGCTGAAATACTCCTATTCTGTCCCCTGCTCCACTGTACTCAGCTTGAACACCCTTTTCCTTTTCTGAAAAGACTGAAGCAAAGAAGGTGTTGAGCAATTCTGCCTTTTCTCTGTCTCCTGTTAGCATTTTGCCATCTTCTCCACACAGCGACCCTATCATTTCCTTCTTCTTCCTTTTGCTGCGGACATACCCATAAAAGCCCTTTTTATTGTTCTTAACCTCTCTAGCAAGCCTGAGTTCATTCTGCGCTTTAGCTTTTCTGACTTTATCCCTACACGTGCTTGCTATTTGTTTGAATACCTCTTTGGTGATTATCCCATTTTTCCATTTCTAACTCTAACTAGAGTAAACCCATTGCTGCATCAACAGATAGATAAATGTCAATTGCTTCATCAACAGATAGATAAATCCAATGGAGTCAATGGTTCTACTTCAGTCAGGTCTTCCAATAGGATTTAGACCTGTGTGTGTGTGTGTGAGAGAGAGAGAGAGAGAGAGAGAATACACAAAGCCACAATGCATCTCTGCCCTGCCATACCATGCCCACCCCACTTCCATTCTTGAAATATTTAGAAAATTTACAGGTTATCCACACATAAAGCTGCCACAACAGTAAAAAATTAACCAATTTAAAATAATGATCCATGGGAAATGGTACTTCTGCCTTTCCCTTGTGATTATTGCCAGTACCCAGATAGAGTGTAGCAGCCCTTATACCTTTGCCCACCATCTTTAGGCTAGCTGCCTGTACCACATGGAAACACTGCTTTATATTGTGCCTCTTTTGTATCCCTTAGGGCCTAGTTTGTAATGGGCATTCTTAAAGGACAGGGTTAATGGAAGTGTATAAAATTTTTCATATATACATGCCCACTGCAGTGAGCATTATATATTCAGACATGATTCTCCTATCAAATCTACCCTAATCCAGAAGTGAATGAAACAGTTTTCTGATCCTGAGCACAGACAAAAACTCTGATTTGTATCAAATACACACCTTAACACACACATGCGTGCACATACATACGCACACAGAGCCTTTAGGATCTGCTATGTCATTTTTATTAATCTTTCTTCAGCACCAAAGGGTTGAAAGTGATGAATTGACGTGAGATGTTGATTTGTTAAAACATGCTGGACACAATTTATCACTGGATCTTTTTTCCCCTTTTGATATCAATGCCAACTTTGTTAGTAATTTCTCAATGTTGTTGTCTAAAAAAAGAAAAGAAAAGAAACAGATCTAAATGATCTATGAAAGCAGTAAACATCTGCAAAGGCATCATGTAAGAGCAACTAGAATTATTTTCTGCATTGTCTGTTCACTTATTTTCCTTGCCTTAACATGTGAACATATCAAAATAAACTGTATTCTGCTGACGATCACTAGGTCTGCGTCCACACTGCAGAAATAATCCAGTTTTACACCACTTTATCTGCCATGGCTCAATGCTATGAAATTCTGGAGTTTGCAGATTTGTGAGATATTTAGTCTTCTCTGTCAGATAGCTCTGGTGCCACAACAAACTACAGCTCCCATAATTCTGTAACATTGTGCCATGACAGTTAAAGTGGTGTCAAACTGGATTTTTTCTGCAGTGCGGATGCAGCGTAGCCTAAAAGGCCATTCAACCAGTGTACTATAGTGGTTGGAAGAATGATTTTGAGTGACTGGTGTTGAAGTTCTACCTCAAGAATGGATTAAGACATGCTGAGGACTTACATTATGAATTTATGAAACCACATAACATTGCCACAAATCTGGGTTACTATTTCAAGACTCCTCATAACCTGAACTTCCAAAATACAATTTACTTTGTTTAAATGCAAATCTGACATTGGTCTACCTCCTCCCTGGATGTACTTCTATGAGAAAATGACTGTCTTTTAAATCTCATTATCTCTACATTCTAATTATTAAAGGGAAATAATAACATGCTAGCTCAGCAGGTGAACTGTGAGGGGGAACACAATAAAGATCATATAGTTATTTGCAAATTCAAAGCACCATTTCTTATCTCGTCTTTCACTTTTGTTAGCTGTTGCTGTTGCTTTGATTCCCAGCCGCCTTTCCTATCTTCCTCATCATTCTAATTTCATTTATTTTCACTGTCATTCCTTTGCCTCACTAGGTCTTCTAAACAGCAGTTCAGCAGTCAAGAAGTCAGTCATTCTACATTTCCTCTTTTTCTTACATTTTTTCCCTCTCTTGCTGTCACAGAAACTTGGATATTTCCAGATCTGCTACCACAAATGTTATTTCTTACAGTTCATTAATCTTTCTCTACGTCCCCCATCTGCAGTTCTTGGGCTGGACTTCTCATTTTCCTTCCAGTTTTATATTATTTCTCTTTTCTCCTTTGATGCCTTTTCTGGTACTGATGTCCTTGATGTTCATTTCTTTGTGAGTTTTTTTATATTTATTGATTGCTGTTTTGATGTATTTTCCTTCTGATTCTTCTTCAGTCTTTCCAGTTTTGAGTCTTGGGTTATTTTTCTCTCTCCTCTTCTTAATTTTGATTTCAATTATACTGACTCAAATTCTGACTCTTCTATACAGCATTTTCTCTTTTGTGTTCTTCTGCACTTACTGTACCCATTACGTTGCTGGTCACATCTTAGACCTGTTATCTCTCTGCACTACTTTGTTTCTAATCTTGATTCTGTTTCTTTCCCTGTTTCAGATCATTATCTTGCTTCCTTTAACCTCCTGCATTTCACTTTTTCTCCCTTGCTGATCTCTCAAGCCTTATCAGGATCTTCATTTGTTATACATCCTTATCAGTTGTTTCTCCTTTTTCATTTTCTTCATCCCAGTCTGCATCCACACTGCAGAAATAATCCAGTTCGACACCACTTCAACTGCCATGGCTCAATAATACGAAATTCTGGGATTTGTAGATTTGTGAGACATTTAGTCTCCTCTTTCCAGAGAGCTCTGGTGCTACAACAAACTACAATTCCCAGAATTCCATATCATCGAGCCATGGCAGTTAAAATAGTGTCAAACTGGATTATTTCTTCCATGCGGATGCAGCCTGTCATCTTCAGCTGTGAATGATCTTCGTGGCCAATTTTCATTCCTGTACCAGAATTGGGAGTCAATGTATGGTGCAGTGGTTTGAGTGTCTGATGATGACTCTGGAGACCAGGGTTCAAATCCCTGCTTGGCCATTAAAACTGAGTAGATGGGCTTGGACAAGTCACATTTTCTCAGCTTCAGAGGAAGGTTATGGCAACTCCCTCTGAACAAACCTTGCCAAGAAAACCTCATGTCATCATCAGTCAGAAATGACTTGAAGGTGCACAAGAACAATAACAGACGTCAGAGCTCTTGAATATGAATATTTATAATGCAAAGTTGCAGCTTTTACTTTTTTACTTTTGTGGATTTGATTTTTTGTGGTTTTGATTAATATGTTCTCTCTAGGAGCCTCTAAGTCTTCCAGTGCAACGCTGCCAGATGTTGACCATAGAGTTGTGCTGGAGAACCTACAGGTACCTAGAGAAAACAAGTGTTTTCTCTAGGTACCTGTTGGTTCTCCAGCACAACTCTAGGCATTTGTACAGTGGATCCTTACCTTACGTGGGGAATCAATTCTGGGGGGCCCCACATAAGGTGAAAAACATGTATACTCGAGCCCCATTCAATATAATGGGGCTTGTGTTCACGGGGCAGCAATGTGCACGTGCCACAAGTGTGTGCACCATTCATTCTTTTGTTATGCGGCTTAAGTGTAAGCTGAAAGTACAGTGTGTCCGCCTATGGCGTGAGCACACTGTAAATCCTCCAGTATGATTGTATGATCAACTTCAGACACATGCTGACCATAGAATTGCACTGGAGGACCTGGAAATTCCTAGAGAGGTGTTCTTTTAGGTAAAAATAATAGTGTTGTGTTGTTGTTTTATTATTTGTGTTTTTTCCACATTCATGGGGCTCCTTCACCCCTAACCTCAGCAAACCACTGTATTAAAAGCTTATTATTTTCTGCCTTGCTTTAACTTCACATGGAATTTACTTTAACTCTTTCTGTTTCTTTTCCTCTGTCTCAGCTGATGCAAAGTTTTCCCTTACAAGTATTTTCTCTTTTTTATTTCATGTTTTTTTAGAATATAAATCCTTAGGACATATACTTGATCATTTTAATTTTGCACCATGTCTAGTAAATTAGATGTGCTTTATAAATGTTAAATTGGTGGTGGAAAAACAATATATTTTCCTATAGAATTTACACTCATGATTTAAACATCTTCTGCGTCTAAGTGCACAAAGAAACTGGTAGTGTGAGCTTTCACAGACTTGAGCCTACTTCCTCAGATGCAAGTTACATTTTATAAGTTAACATTTATAGATAATAAGGGCAGTGCTTTTATGTTGCCTGCAGGGACGACTGAAAGAAATGAACATATTTAGCTTTAAGAAAGAAAGATTAAGTGACGGCAAGCAGGAGATAGGTCAACAGTGCTCAGATACCTAAAAGACTGTCAGAAAGAAATGAAAGAGTAATTGCTCATTGTGTCTTCAGGAGACAAGGCACATAACAGTGGGTTTAAATAGTAGGAAGATATGGAGGTACTAAGCCAGGATGGTTTGATGTCTGTAATCAAGTAGAGCTATTTCACATCAACAAACAGAGCTACGTGTTTGCTGTTCCCTTGTCCACACTGTTCTACATATTACATGGCAACAAACTTAAGTGTCATTGAATCTACAGCAAACTGGGAGGCACAGCCAATCCTGAAAAGTGTATTCCTATGAAGGACAACCTTGCAAACACCTGTATATGGTTTTCACATGTTATATGTTGAGTTTACAAATGTAAGACATCTTACATGTCCATGAAAAGAACAGGAGGAGGAGGAGGTAGTAATTTATGTGGGTAGATATTTATATTCTGCCTTTCTCCCAGCACTGCAACCCAAAGCAGATTGCAAACATAAAAAACAGATCCAGATTAAACACATGTAATGTATAAAAAAAGTTGTTGTTAAAATATAATTAAACCATCTATAGAATTAGCAATTTGAGAGAATAGCCTAGAGGCCATATCACAGGCAACCAAAAATCATTTACTAGGTCCTAAAGATGTTCAGCCATTGATGTTAAAAGCAAACATTTAATTGGGAGGGGAACATATGTTTGTATATTTACATAGAGGAAGAGGAGGAAGGAGGTAGGATGCGATGGCCAGGGGAGGAAAAGGAGAGAAGAGAAAGGAGGACAAGAGGAGGACATGGCATGGCAGGTGTGTGTGTGTGGGGGGGGGGGAGATAGAAAAGGAGGGAGAAGGAAGAAGCACCAGATTGTTTTGAAAATAGAGGCACAAAATGAGCAGGAGGTTTACAGTACAACTGCCAAAAAGGGAGTGAAACACTGAGTAAACTATAATGCTAATTAGAAAGAATCTACCAAAGAATTAACATCATATATGTATCAGCGGGGCTTTCTAGATTGCCCAAAAGAGGCAGTCTGTAGTTTCCCCTTTTAGCGGCGGGACGCCGCTGAGGCCGCCACACGGGCAGCCCCAGAGGCCTCATCTGCCGCTTTTGGAGGCCACGGGGAAGCTGCAAACTGCCGGTTCCCCGCGGCTTCCAAGCGGGGTGCAGCAGGCGCTCTGGGAGCCCGCTGCACCCCACTTCCCTCGGTGGGGCTGAAGGGAGAATATGAAAAAGTAATTTGTGGCACTTGTAGTAGTCATGGAACAAAATCTTTCAGTCATGGAAGACAGCTACCTCTGGAGCAATGTGTGGCTGTTTCGACTCATAGAATTATTCCTCAGCTGATTCCTTACCAGGAACTTTACTATTGCGGAGTCTAGCTGATCTATGGTTTGGAAGCATGGAAGCATAATTTGAGATACTAATCCGGCATGGAATGATATTGCAATGCTGATGAAGACTTTTTCATATTGTTGATTGGACTTTCTGTGAGATATAGCAGAATATTGCTTCATATGACACTCCACTCATTATTTTGGGACTATTAAAAAGATATAGAAGACTTATTGCCTACTTCTGGCTTGATATTGAATGTGTTTCTAGTTTAGTACAACACTGTGTTTTCATAGTCATTTTATAGATACATATATGATGTTAATTATTTGGTAGATTCTTTCTAATTAGCATTATAGTTTACCCAGTGTTTCACTCCCTTTTTGAAAATAGACGCACCTCATTTTCAAAACAATTTCCTGAACAATCTGGATCTCTCTGGTAGTGAGTTCTCACTACTGAAGATCCAGATTGTTATGGAATGAAGTCTGGTAAAGTGAACACCATAGAAATAACCACACTGGGTTATTTTCTAGTGTGAATGACCCCCAAGATGACTAAATTGAGGCTATCGTACTTTGGCCACATCATGAGCTGGAAGGACTCACTAGAAAAGACAATGTTGCTAGGAAAGGTGCGCCCTTTCCTTGAAATGAGGGACCTGGAGACTGTGGTACACACGCTGGTTATCTCACGCTTGGACTACTGTAATGCACTCTACATGGGGATACCCTTGTGCCTAACCCAGAAACTTCAATTAGTCCAAAACATGACAGCCAGATTAGTTACTGGTACACTGAGGAGGGAGCACATAACACCTGTGCTTAAGTCTCTCCACTGGCTGCCGATCAGTTTCCGGGCACAATACAAGGTGCTGGTTTTGACCTTTAAAGCCCTACATGGCTTGGGCCCATCCTATCTCAGGGACCGTCTCCTCCCATATGAGCCCCTTCGTACACTACAGCCCTGTGGGAGGAACCTGCTACAGCCTATCAAAACTAGACTGTCGCAGACCTCCCAGAAGGCCTTTTCTGCTATTGCTCCCAGGCTGTGGAACAACCTGTCGGACGAGATGCAACCTTGGATGGCTTTAAGAAAGCGACCAAGACGCATCTCTTCTGGCAGGCCTTCCTGGATAGTAGCTAATCCTCCCGCCGCCTGAATGACGTCCTTAGGATTGGAGTGTGGCTTTGGCATGGCTTCCGGACTCTTAGGACGCATGCCTCATTTGAACAGCATATCTCCAAAGTGACCCAAAGCAGTTTTATTTTGGCCTGTTTGTATGGGCCCACTGTTTGGTGGGTTTTTGTTTGAATTGCAAAGCTGTGACTTTTTTTCCATGCAAAGCACTTGTTGTACCACACACACCACTAATAGGAACATGGAAGCAGAGCTGTAGCTATGAGGGAGGGACAAAATGAGAGCACTGCTCTCCCAAATGAGAATTCTGCCCCCCAGATTAAATTTTTCTTTCACTCCACACATTTCTAGCATTGTAGTATCTCAAAACTTCTGTTGAACATATAGGTGTCCAAAGAAAAGCAGGAAGGAATCTGCTTTATCACACTAGGGGGGAAACAGGATTTAAATGAAAGTTAAACGAGAGTTAAACAGGAAATGCCCTATGTTTGTCATAGGATATTTCCTGTTTAACTCTTGTTTAACTCTCATTTAAATCTTGTTTGCCCCCTAGTGTGATAAAGGAACACAGCAAAGCTAAGACTTCTAGATGGGAATGGTTTTCAATGTCTCACTCTCTGTAAATGTTACAAATCTGAGGAATTTATCATATGATGGAATTTGGGGATATAATGCAATGGCAATCTGAATGCAATCATGGGGTTTCACATTATTGCGAATGAGTGTATCTCACACAATTTCGGGTAATGGGGAATCATTCCTAACACAATCATGGGGTTTCACGTAATTTTGTATTAGAGTATCTCACACAATTTCAGGCAATGGGGGGTCATTTTCTAGAAATGAGAAGTCATTCTGAATGCATTCTGAACGCAATCAGATTCACCTAAATTCGCTAAACTAGCAAATTCACGTAATTGCGAATTGGCTCCATTCTCAATTGAGAGAAATTCCTCCCATGTGATAAACTCCTGAGAATCAAAGGAAAATTTAATTGGGAGGGGCAGAATCTGAACAGGGCAATGCTTTCATCCCCCTCCCCCATAGCTCCATGCCTGCATGGAACACTGCCTTGTGAAATTTCAGACTATTTGGGGCTATTTAACTGGCAGCACCTCTTCAGGCTCACAAGTAACCATGATCTGCTCCATGTGGACTTAACAGAGGATGCTAAGATTTGGGGCTGGGATCCAGTGTGGCGTAGTGGTTTGAGCATTGGACTACGACTTGGGAGACCACAGTTCAAATCCTCATTCTACCACGGAAACTCTCTGGGTGATCTTTCCTTGGGCAAGTCACATTCTCTCGGCCTCAGTGGAAGGCAATGGCAAGAAGAACTCTTGCCAAGAAAAGCCCATGACAGCTTCCTGTCTGGGTTGCCATATAAGTTGGAAACAACTTGAAGGCACCCAACAACCATCTGCATGCAAAACAAGCTTTCTGCCACTAAGCTCTGCCCTCCGTCCCACTCTCCAGTCCAGAAGGAGGCACTCAGCCATGTCTCTGTTGTGAGAGCTTAATGTGTTTTATGCTTAAGGGCTATAAAGAGAGCCATACATTTCTTTTAAGAAACAATGATGCTTGTAGGTTGTAATGGATGGGGGGCAGGGTGAGCCTTTCTGTGGAAGAATAAGTCATAGAATCATAATCACAGTTGACACTTTTTCCCAGTGGAAGGGGCTCACGAGAGAAACATGTGGAGGAGGCGTGTTGTTAGTGCACAGACAACTAAGAAGAAAAAAACACATATATGAAAATATATGAAATAGATGTTCCAGAAATTTGGTCTAGATGTCTGAGGCTGAAAGAGGCTAAGGCCGCATCCACACTGGGGAAATAACAGTTTATCATATGACGGAATTTGGGGGCATAATGCAATGGCAATCCGAACGCAATCATGGGGTTTCACATAATTGCGTATGAGTGTATCTCACGCAATTTCGGGCAAAAGGGAAGTCATTCCCAACGCAATCATGGGTTTTACGTTAATGCGTATAAGAGTATCTCACGCAATTTCAGGCAATGGGGGGGTCATTTTCGGGAAATGAGAAGTCATTCTGAACGCATTCCGAACGCAATTAGATTTCACGTAAATTCGCTAAACTGGCGAATTTACGTGAATTCGAATTGGCTCAATTCGAAATTGGGAGAAATTCCTCTCGTGTGATAAACTCCAAAGAGCTAAAGGAGCTCCCCTCAGGGATGCTTTGGAGGGAAACAGGGAGTCCCAGGGCCTGGACACCTTCAGCCATTCCAAGGCCGGCCCTCCATTTCATCTCAAAATGTCCCCCATTTGGAGCATGGCCATGAAGTATACCTGGACACTTCGCCGGGTATTTGTACCTTTCCTTTGGTCATGTCCATCCTTTTTCCTGGAAAGTCCTCCATAATTTTGCCATACCTGGTCCTCCTTGGCTAAGGCCAGGACATCCCTGCAGTGCTCACCCTGCCTGAGGCTTGTTGTCAAGTTTCTTCAGAGGGTCCCCCGCCCCCCCATGGCCATCCTCTGAGACTAGGAAATGCCCTGGACACTAGGGAAGGGGAAATGGGTCCTATCTATCTATCTATCTATCTATCATACATATACATACATGTGTGTGTGTATTATATTATATTATAGATAGATAGATAGATAGATAGATATGTACATGTATGAATATGTATAATAGATAGATAGGACACATAGATAGGATATATACATACAGTTATGTATATGTGTATACATAATAGATAGATAGATAGATAGATAGGATACATATAAAACACACACAGAGAGGATACATATGTACATATATGTATATTTATATGTTTAGTAGATCAATAGACAAATAGATAGGATGGATGGATGGATAGATAGATAGACAGACAGACAGACATATACAGTAGAGTCTCGATTATCCAACCTTCGGTCAGCCAACATTCTGGATTATCCAACTTTGTGGATGCTGTGATTTCTTTAAATTTTCAGAGGACTGAGCTGTTCATACTGTACATCACAATGTTGATCAGTGATTTCTTTACATTTACTTTTACTGTTATTGCAATAAAACTTCAATACATTTGCAATTCATAGCGATTTCAAGGCTTTTCTTGGACCCTCCGGATTATCCAATGTTTTCTGTTATCCAACTATCAGCTGGTCCAGTTTATGTTGGATAATTGAGACTCTACTGTACATGTATATATATGTATAGATAGATAGATAGGATACATATATACATGCATGTATATGTATAATAGACAGATAGATAGGACACAGAGATAAAATACATATATACATGTATGTATATGTATAATAGATAGATAGACAGACAGATAGGACAGATAGATAAAATTCATACATACATACATATATATATAATAGATAGATAGATAGATAGATAGAACACATAGATAGGATACATATATACATGTATGTATATGTATAATAGGTAGATAGATAGGACACATGCGATACATATATATTTGTATATATATATATATATATATGATAGATAGATAGATAGGACACATAGGATACATATATACTTGTCCGTATGTGTATATGTATAACAGAGAGAGATAGAGATAGGATCCATTTCACCTTCTCTAGTTTCTGGGGCATTGCATTTCTCTAGTCTCCAATGCAATATAGATATAGATATAGATTGTTATACACACACACACACACACACACACAAACAATATTGCCCTGGAAACTAGAGAAGTGACCTGGGAAAGCCCTGGAAACTAGAAGCTGAAATGGGTCCCCCCCCCTCTCTCTGTCTCTCATACATATACACCCCCCAAGTACATATGTATGCATATATATATATATATAATAAACCATTCCAAGAGATGGGGAGGTCCAGTGCTTGCTCTCTCTCTCTGAAGCAGAGCCCTGGAAGGCAGGTGGGTGGGAAGGGTGAGGACTGAAAGGAGGAGGAAGAGGAGGAGGAGGGAAGGATGATGCTCTTGCTCTTCTTCTGTTGAGGAAGAAGGCAGTGGAGGAGGCAGCATCAGCATCAGCATCAGCATCCTCAGAGCCTGGCCATGGGGGACTCCCTGTCCCCGAGCCTTCCTCCTCCTGCCTTGGAGAGCCCAGTCCTGGGCCAGCTGCTGAGTGCCTTGTCGGGGCTGGGGCTGGGGCTGGCCATGCTGGGGCTGGGCTGCACGGTGGAGCCCCAGGGCCTTTCTTCTGGGAGAGGGGCTGCTGCTGATGCTGCTTCTTTGCTCTGGCGCCGTCCTTTGGGCTCCTTGCTGGCTCTGCTTTGCCAGTTCGGGCTGATGCCGCTCTTGGCTTTCCTGCTGGCTCTCCTCTTCCAGCTGGACGAGGTGGCTGCCGTCGCTGTCCTGCTCTGCGGGTGCTGCCCCGGAGGGAACCTCTCCAACCTCATGACCCTCCTGGTCGATGGGGACATGAACCTCAGGTAGCTGCTTCCACATTTCAGTTTTTTCCTTCTCCGGGACTTTTTTCCCGACATTGTACGGCTTTTTTAAAAAATATATTACTATTATTATTAATATTATTTGGTACTTTCCCCAAGATCTTGTCTTCCATAGACATTTCAAAACGCTTTCAGAAATACAGATCCTGGCTTCTTCTAGTCCATTTGGAGCCAAAAAAAAACCAAGGGTTTCTATTTCTAGACAAAATGTTTGGAGCTTTTATTTGGTCCTCTCCTACCTTGTTCTTGAGTTTTGCTTACTATTGCTTTGTGGGACTTAGGATCAGACTTAGTCCTCTTTTTTGTCCTCCATTTCTCAGCCTTCTGTCCAGAAGGGGTTCCAAAACACCTCTAGAAATAGAAATTATTAGCAAAAAGCAATGATTCATATTCTGAGTGTGTTGTGCTTTTATTTGGTCCTGAATCTTGTTCTTGACTTTTGCCTACATTTTGCAGCTTTTTTTGGGGGGGGGGGGGTACTTAGGGCAGGGAGTCTAGACTTCGTCCTCCTTTTCCAGGACCTGTCCTCCTTTTCCACCTTCTCTCCAGGAAGGATTCCAAAACGTCCTCCATTTGGACCATAAAGAAGCATGGATTTATAATCCCATACCTTTGAGTTGGTCAGATCTTTTTATGTATCTATTTCTTGCTGGAACGTCCTCCTTTGCAGTTAGGAGGACCTCTGTCCACCCTAAAAAACATGCACAGAAAGGTGCATTCGCGCTTCTTTGTAGCCATGCTCCAAATGGAAGGCGTTTTGGCATTCCTCCTGGACAGGAGGTGGAAATGTAGGACAGGTCCGGGGAAAGGAGGACACACATTGGTCCTAACACATTGCATTATCACACTAGGGTCAATTCCGGAACCATCCCACAATTATCCCATTACCATCCCACAATTATCCCATTGCCAATAATGGGATATTCGTTGCCAGTAATAGGATAATTGTGGGATGGTTCTGGAATTGACCCTAATGTGATAATCTGAAATGACAGTGGCTCAACAGGCAGCCATTCAACAGGCCTAGCAAAGGGTCTGTGCATCAGGTTGCTGCAAAAGCCAGGCAAGGGGCAGGGTGACCAGATGTCCTCCTTTTTTCAGGGTGGGGCGGAAAGGGTGGCCCGCAGAAGGCAAAGGATGGGGAGAAGAGATAATGTGCCCCAGCAAAGTCTGCTCCAGGCAGATGAGGGACCTGGCATCATCTTTACACCTCATTGTAACTCTTTACATCTCGTTGTAAAGAGAGGGGGGTCGGCTCCCCTCTTACAAAATGACATGCCTCTCCCTTCTCTCAAAGGGGCACCCAAACATGCAAAGGACAGGGCCATCCCAAACCCTCAAAACCGTGATACTGTACTCGGACTAACCGGTCATGCATAAAATGTGTGCATTTTGTGCATTTTGGTTGGTCCAAAAAAGGTATCACGGCTTTGTGGATTTGGGGTGGTGATGTACTTTCCTATAATGGCCAGCATAGCTACATCATACGTCGTTTGTGACATGACATATGTCCCCATTGACATATATTTTCTGCTTTGTGGTTGGCCCAATAAAGGCAGCATTGTTTTGTGGATTTGGGATGTTGTTATACTTTCCTATCACGGCCAGCATGTTGCTGTTTGTTGCTTGCAACATATATTTTGTGAATATTGGTTGGCCTGATAAAAGTATCACTGTTTTGTGCAATTTGGGGTGTTATTGTATTTCCTTTAAGGGCCATCTATCACTTGTGACATGACATACATTGCAACTCACTTGCCACATATATTTTGTGCATTTTGGTTGGCCCAACAAAAGTATCACTGTTTTTGGATTTGGGGTGTTATTGTATTTTTCTATCATGGCCAGCATGGCTAATTCACATATCGCTTGTGACAAGATGTATGTCATTTGTAACATATTTTCTGCATTTTGGTTGGTCCAATAAAGGCGTCCCTGTTTTGTGCATTTGGAACGTTATTGTACTTTCCTGTATTAGACAACATGGCTGCTCTTGGATATGTCACAAACAAGCAAGTGAATGTTAAGGGCTGGGGAGGGAGGAGAAGTTGGTACAGAATTCAGCCAGGTACAGAAAGACACAGGAATTTATCACATGGGAGGAATTTGTCTCGATTGCGAATGGAGCCAATTTGCAATTACATGAATTCGCTAGTTTAGCGAATTTACGTGAAATCTGATTGCGTTCGGAATGCGTTCAGAATGACTTCCCATTCCCCGAAAATGACCCCCATTGCCCAAAATTGCGTGAGATACTCTAATACGCAATTACGTGAAACCCCATGATTGCGTTCAGAATGACTTCCCTTTTGCCCAAAATTGTGTAAGATACACTCATTCGCAATAATGTGAAACCCCATGATTGCGTTCGGATTGCCATTGCATTATACCCCCAAATTCCGTCATTTGATAAACTTCATAGAAGGACACAGAGAGGTGGAGAAAACCCCGGAATAGACCACCATCAGAAGAGAAAATGGACAGGGTGGGGATAAGAGAGAATGGATTCGGGAAAGAAAATCAAAAGCGGCAGACATGTGCACCCCAAAGTGGTGGCGGTGTTCAGTCAAAAAGTGGGAATGGCTTTCTGAACTAGAGTGAGATGTCATAAACCTTAGAGAACAAGGCACTGGGAAATGTAAGACACTCAAAGAAAAGGTAGATTACCAAATAAAAGCTAAAAACAGCAATATCAATGGAGTTTATCACACAAAGGGAATTGGAAGTATAATCCAATGGCAATCTGAATGCAATCATGGGGTTTCGCATGATTGCATGAAAGCTGATCACACACATTTTCGAGCAAAGAGAAGTCCTTCCGAACACAATGGTGGGGTTTCGCGTGATTGCATGAGAACTATCACACGCAATTTCGGGCAGTTCTGAATGCAATGCAGTGTCAATACGCAATCACGTAAATTCGCTGAACTAGCAAATTTACTCAATTCCGAACTGGCCTCACTTCCATTTCTTTCGAAATGGAGAGAAATTCCTCCCGTGTGATAAACTCCAATGTAAATGCCTGCTTCTTGGTCATGCTCAAATCGGAGGCCATTGAAATGTAAGACATGTCCTGGACAAGGAGGACATCTGATCACCCTGTTCTGAGGCTGTCCAGGGAAAAGTATGGGAAGGGCATGTTGGTGGGAGAAAGCGAGAGGTTTCAAGTTCTGCCCTGGGTGGGGACACTAATGCCTCCTTGGAGCTTATTACACGACCAATTTTTTCCTGAAAAACCGAACGCAATCATGGGGTTTCGCGCGATTGCGTGATTTCTCACCACATGCAATTGCTGATTTTGCGAACGCAATCATTAGGTTTCGCGCGATTGCGTGATTTCTCATTACATGCAATTGCTTGTTTTTGCGAACGAAATGGGAGTTTTCACGTAATTGCGTGAAAGGTTATTATATGCTTTTGCCTAATATGCGAATGTGGTCCAAACGCAATCAGAAAATAGGCAAATTCGGTGAACTAGCGGACTTACAATTCCTATTCCCTGGCAATTTCGTATTCATTTCGCTTTTTGGGGGTGTGATAGGCATTTCTATTCATCCCCAATTTCGCCATCATTACTACAATTCCCATGATCCTTCATGGCACTGGCTTCTCCTTTTTACTTCCTGTAGTGCCCAAAATGTTTTGCCATGCATGAACAGGTGGCCAGAAGAGGGAGCACTTTTATGCTCATCTAGTGCCAGCTTTACCCTCATCTTTTTGCGTGATTCCTGCCTTCCAACAGTTGCCATAGCAATGCCTCCTTCACTTGCCCAGTTAAGATGAGGTCCCCAAGGGCTATCCAAACAGACCCCCCATCTGCCCTGGTTCCCATTCATTCCATAGAATTCATGCATGGCACCACTTGTCCGGGTAGATAAGAATTGGCACTGTTACAGTGATTTCAAGATGACACTCACGTCATGGGGCATGGGGTCCTGAGAGTCTTCTATTCTGACCAATAACATGCAGCATGATTTGATGGGGAATTCCTGCATGGCACACCAACATCTCAGCGCACATGGGGCTTTGGGCACTGGTCCAACATGGAGGATGCTTTGATGGGGAATTCCTGCATGGCATGGCACACCAACATCTCAGGGCGCATGCAACTTAGGACGCGGGGCCAACATGGAGGATGCTTTGATGGGGAATTCCTGCATGGCATGGCACACCAACATCTCAGGGCGCATGCAACTTAGGACGCGGGGCCAACATGGAGGATGCTTTGATGGGGAATTCCTGCATGGCATGGCACACCAACATCTCAGGGCGCATGCAACTTAGGACGCGGGGCCAACATGGAGGATGCTTTGATGGGGAATTCCTGCATGGCATGGCACACCAACATCTCAGGGCGCATGCAACTTAGGACGCGGGGCCAACATGGAGGATGCTTTGATGGGGAATTCCTGCATGGCATGGCACACCAACATCTCAGCACGCATGCGACTTAGGATGCGGGGCCAACATGGAGGATGCTTTGATGGGGAATTCCTCCATGGCACACCAACATCTCAGGGCGCATGCAGCTTTGGGCATGGTCCAAAATCATAGATTCATAGAATCACAGAGTTGGAAGAGACCACAAGGGCCATTCAGTCCAATCCCCTGCCATGCAGGAACTCTCCATCAAAACATTCCCGAAAGATGGCCATCCAGCCTCTGATTTAAGACCTCCAAAGAAAGAGACTCCACTCCAAGGGAGAGTGTTCCACTGTCGAACAGCCCTTACTGTCAGGAAGTTCCTCCTAGAGAGAATCTCTTTTTATTAATATGGTAGAATCTCTTTTATTAATGTGGTAGAATCTCTTTTTATTGAGTTTCCATCCATTATTCTGGGTCCTGTTCTCTGGAGCAGCAGAAAACAAGCTTGCTCCTTCCTCAATGTGACATCCCTTCAAATATCACCTCTTAACCATCTCTTCTCCAGGCTAAACATCCCCAGTTCCCTAAGGTGGTCCTCATAGGGCATGGTTTCCAGACCCTTCACCATCTTAGTTGTCCTCCTTTGGACTCGCTCCAGTTTCTCCACATCCTTTTTGAATTGTGGTGCCCAGAACTGGACACAGTATTCCAGGTGGGGCCTGACCAAAGCAGAATAGAGTGGCACTATTACTTCCCTTGATCTAGACACTATACTCCTATTGATGCAACCTAACCTCTAAACAGAGGCTGGATAGCCATATGTTGGGTGTGCTTTGATTGAGAGTTCCTGCATGGCAGGGGGTTGGACTAGATGGCCCTTAGAGTCCCTTCCAACTCTAGGATTCTATGAATAGCATTGGCCTTTTTAGCTGCCACATCGCACTGTAGACTCATGTTCAGCTTATGGTCTACTTGGACTCCTGAATCCCTTTCACACATAGTTTCATTCATCCAGGTGTCCCCCATCCTATATCTGGGGAAAAAGCACAGCAAGTAAAACCCTTAGCTGCTTGCAGGCTTTCACGTGAAAATGGGGAAAAAGCACAGCAAGTAAAACCCTTAGCTGCTTGCAGGCTTTCACGTGAAAATGGGGAAAAAGCACAGCAAGTAAAACCCTTAGCTGCTTGCAGGCTTTCACGTGAAAATGAGGAAGAAGTACTTTTACATTTCAGGGAGGAACTGGAAATTGCAGAGGGAGTACCCAAACTCAATGACCTGGAAGTACATGAGGTCACCATGGCATCGGTTGAGAACTGGGCATGTGCAGGAGAGCAATTTCGCATTTAGAAATCCACTGGTGTAATAAGATATTCCTGAATGTGTTTGTATAAATGTACAATAATGTATAATAAGCTTTCGCGCAATCGCGTGATTTGCGAATCCATAGCGCAATTTATTTTGCGAAATAACCTAGCTATATCATTGTGTGATGCACTTTCACGCAATCACGCGAAATTTCGAATTGAATACGAAAATTACTATTGCGAAATTGAGAGAAATTCCTCACATGTGATAAGGTCCCTTCTCTCCTTTCTCTCCCCTTGTGGCCCACCCTGCGCTTCTCTGGCAGTATCATCATGACCATATCCTCCACCTTGCTGGCTTTGATCCTGATGCCGCTCTGCCTGTGGGTCTATAGCCGCCCCTGGATCGAAACACCACTGGTGCGCCTCTTGCCCCTGGGTGCCGTCACCCTGACCTTATGCAGTACCCTGCTCCCCATTGGCCTTGGGGTTTTCATCCGCTACAGATACACGCGGGTGGCAGACATCCTGGTCAAGGTAAGCTGGTTCTGTCTTCTCTAGTCGTACGCAGCCACTGGGCCATTTATAATCCACTTGGGCCCATGGGATAGACTTTAGGCTGCTGTATGCATTGTTTTCAGTTGTCTAGCACCAAACCTTTCCCCTCTTGCCACCTGCAGACAGCTACCTTATGACTTTATGTGCAGTCTTAAATCAACTTTAGTTTTTTATAGTAGCTTTGTGGCATGCAGGTTCTACCCGAAAACAGTGCCGTTAGATTCTTATGCTGACTATGTTATACACATACCTGTAGAAAGGAGCACTTAACAGCACTGTTTTCAAACGTATTATTTCTGTAATGGGCCTATTTGCTGCTTTTCCCATCACCCGCCATCTCTGTCTGGTCATTTGGGGATTTTGAGATGGAGTTTGGCCAGGAGGTCTCGCCTAGCTGTACTACAAACAAGGAATACTCCACAACCATTCAGACAAGCTAAAGGAAGGAAATTTCTTGGTCTCCGGCAGCCCCACCCAGTAGTTGACCATGGAGTGGCTCTGGAGAGATAAAAGGGAACAGTGTTGTGAAAGATGCAGTGTGCCACTGATAATATAACCAGTGTTCATAGACAGAAGCCACAGGGCAGTTCTTTGTAGCACTTTTATTTCAGAGCAGCACTGTGATCCTACATACTGACTATTTAATGGGCCAGGGCCGGTTATTAGACATGGCAATCCAAGGTACAATCTGTCTGCATCACAGAAGCTGATAATAGGCAGTACGAAGCGTAACAAGTGGAGCTAGAGGAAATGAAGACAGGACAGATCCACCTAGAAATATGTGCCTGCGTGCGTGCGTGCACACACAGAGACTTTCCTATCCATACACACAGGGATAACTGCTGCTGAAAAACAGCAGCATCAGAAAATAGATGTTAACTATGTATAGAAAGGATTTTAAAGACTTGCTTCCAGATATGTAATCAAAACCCAGAATCTGTTCTGTAGCATTTTCTTGGTCCTGAAAAAAGATGAACCTATACATACCAAGACCACAATTTTGTATACCTCCCCATAACAAAAAACAAACAAAAAACAAACAAAACACAAACAAAACAAAACAAAACACCATAGAAAATAGGGACTTGCTCCCTAACAAAATGCATAGGATTGTGTTTCTAACAATAGCTCATTCATATTTGATCAGTACAATTAATTGTTACATATGCAGACAATATATCACTTCTATAGAGAATGTTCTATAGATGACCAAATGTTAAATGTTTTATAGTCCAGATTATACAAGCAAGCAGGGTAAAAAAATTCTACTGATGCTTGTATCTGAAATACATTTTCCTAAAAGGCATTACTGCATCACCTATTATATGAAATTACTTAATAAAGGCTGCATACAACAAGCTTTTTTCCTTTCAGTCTCTCCAGAATAGACAGGCCCTCCAGAATAGACACAAAACCCAAAGAAGTCTATGGGGATATTCCAAAGACAAAAATTACAGATATCTGCCATGGAGATGCAGCAAAAGGTTGCCCTGTATAAAAGGTGGCAACTGTGCATATGATAGATGCTGCCCCCTTGACAACATAATGATGTTTGTGTTTGGTTGTGTACCTTGACAACATAATCAAATTCTGTTTGATAATAAGTCCAGTGTGGTGAAAACAAAACATATGCCTTACACCAAATTTGCCTTTAGCTGAATAGAAAATGTACTGAAAAGTGGGATCTCACACAGAGAGCTGAATGTGCCTTGAAAGAATACGTATAGGGATTTCTATGGTAGTGCTGCTACATTTTAAAGTGAGATGAAGACTTAAAAAAGATCAGCACTGATGCTCGGTTTTGAAATCTCCACTTCATTTAAAAATACCTATGACGCTTTCCAGTTACTTCTTTTCAAAGTGTCATTAAGACATTCCTAGATTAGTCTTGGTTAATTCATGTCATTTTTAACTGTTTTAACTGGCTGTATTTTATACTGTACCTTTTAATAGCACTATTAGCTGTCATGAGAGCATATTAAGGGACACTAGCTAGGGTCTATAAATAAACAGACAAATACAAACCACTGTAATGTGGTACTCTCAGACTGTAACCAGTTGAGTAAACAGTTTGGATGTTATAATCTAAAGGTTTTCAGAGGGTATAAGAATGCAGATCTTCACCAGGATACAGAAGCAAAGTTTCTATTTATTATTATGACTTTGGTCAAGATTCTGTATCATCAGGCATAATTTAATGATGGAGCTCTGTTGTTGTAGCCATATCTAATGATGCCACTACATCCAAACTGCCACAGTATGGCTTGTGGAATTGTTCCACATTAGGTTTCTAAACTACTAAATTGTAGTGTCATGATTTGGGGGAATCATGCAAACCTGTTTGCTAGTTGAGATATACTGTAATGGCAAACCATATTTACACCCAAAACTGCAGAAACAGTCGGCTCAAATAGAACAAAAATAATTTTGCTATTAAGCTCATTAGTCTCACCAGTGAGAATGAAACTTCAGCCATTTGTTGAAGTACCACAACCACGACATGTTGATATGATTTGGCACAAAAGATAATTTTTTGTGTAAAATGCTCCCCCATTCTCTACCCCTTTCTTGCTGTTGATAATACAGTTTACATCAAGGGTAAGCAACTATGGCAGGGTGGGGATCACATTCAGGCATGTGGGACTACACAGGACTGTACTTTAAAAATATTTTTTTCTCAACAAAATTATCTATTATCTTTTCAGGAAGGAGGGGTGGAAGAATTGAAGGGGTTGAGCAAAGAGGATTTACACCAGGGATCTGTTGAAAGGGGCGAGTTAAAGGATTAAAAGCAGGGATCTGTTGAAGGGGGTTGAATGAAGAGGATTTGAAGCCGGGCTGCACAAAAGAAGAGATGGAAAGAGGGTTGGGAGTATTTGAATGAACCAACAAGATGCTGTCAGGGCTGAGGGAAGACAGTCAGCAAGGAAATTAAGCAGCAACTACATTGAGGAGGTGGAAAGAGTGGGGAAGGTATGGGATTGATTTCTGTGGTAAACAGAGGATTGTTTATGCAAGCGATACTGGCTATTTCAAGTAGTGGTCTCTCAGCTTTGCAGGGGAAACTTTTGGGGCCACATTTGTGGGTCTGATGGGCCACACTTTGCCTGCTCCTGGTTTACATAGTTAAGGATAACTGAAATAAAAGATTCTGCTCTTTCTCATCCATTTCTCTCATTGCTAGGTTTCCTTGTGGTCTCTCCTGGTGACACTGGTGACCCTTTTCATTCTCACGGGAACCATGCTGGGTCCGGAACTGCTGGCTACTATCCCTGCCACTGTCTATGTAGTAGCTGTGCTAATGCCCTTGGCAGGCTATGGCTGTGGTTATGGGGTAGCGACCTTGTTTCGTTTGCCACCCCACTGTAAGAGGACAGTGTCCCTGGAGACCGGCTGCCAGAACGTACAGCTCTGTACCGCTATCCTCAAGTTGACTTTTCCTCCAGAGCTCATTGGGCCCATGTACATGTTTCCCTTGCTCTATGCCCTCTTCCAGTCTGCGGAAGCCGGCCTGTTTGTGTTGGTCTACAAGATTTATGGCAAGGACATCTATAAGCAAGAGACTCTAGGAGGTGAAGAAGAAGATACAGACATTTCTTATAAGAAACTCAAGGAAGAAGAAGTGCCAGAGACTTCTTATGGCACAGTGACTGTTGAGGACCATGGCACAGTGGTCATGGAAGCTACACAGACTGCCCTCTAGAGGAAGGGAATACCTGGAAAATCCCATTTCAGGATAAATTGTAGAGCAAACTGGCCAACAAAAGTGCAGGGGAAGGATGGGGACGGGTAGAGAGGCGACAACATTATCAGTCAGTTGCTGTAATCTGGATTTCCTCATGGTTTACATGGTTGTACATGGTTTACAACCAAGCCTATTTATTTTCCTCGACATATTAATGAGTCACAGCCTCTGCAACTGCTATTACAGAATATCATTAAATGCCCTAAACGTAACACAGATACATAAGCAAGAAACAGGTCTGCACATAGAAATGAGGGGTTTCCTAAGGCAATTTTGAAGAGTGAAGGAAAGACGAGAAGCGGAAGGAAGAAACGATGACTGTATTTGTCAAGTGTAACTGAATGTCATCACCACATTTGCTGTTCAAAAAAACCCAAAGTTGTGTATCTTGCATATCATTCAGCTTTTATGTATGTGGAAGGGTTGTGTATGCCTATCCGTGATTAAATTTCTTCCAAATGTATTAAGCCATAATGAGGACATATGAGAGACCGCCTGCATTGTCTAGTTTAGATTAGAACTACCCGTTGTTTTATATGGCCTCTATTCTTTCTGAAAACCATTTCCAGTCAAGTGGGAGCTTTAAACTTTTTTGGATTATAATTTCATGATGTAGATGTTAGGTGAGGGATTGTGGATGCTTCAGACTGAAAAAAGGTAATTTTATCAAGTTTGAACCAGAGTTCAAAGCTCTGCTTAACCATGGAAGCCCATTGGATGACCCTGAGAAAGTTGCGCTCTCTGAGCCTCAGAGGATGGCAATGGCAAACCCCCTCTGAAGAAACTTATCAAGAAAACCCCATAATACTTTCACCTTAGGGTAAGTCAGAAAACAATTTCAAGGCATGCAAAAACAACGCACATGTTTATTCAGTAGTACATCCAGTTGTTTCCAATTGCATTTATTCCCAGGTACGTGCGGGTAGGTCTGCAGTCTAAGTATCTTTAGACCTGGGCTAAAAGAGAGCGTAATATTTTACACAATTTGAAAAACAAACAAATCACCTATAAGATATGGTAAACAGAGGTATCTCAGTCACACCTCTTTAAATTAGTTTTGAAGCTTTTGATTTCGAAGTAATTTATTTCTGTTTACAGCCAGGCTGAATACTCAGAAGTACGACTCTGTTCAATGGTTCTCACTTCTGTGTAAATGTTCCTGAGACTGTAGCCATATAGGTTCAATCCCCCCTTTCCATACATGATTATATGTGAGTGCATAATAGTTAGTCCAGAGCAACGTTCTCTGCTATTATTTATATGTGGTATTGGAAAGCTGGTCAACATCAGGGCTCTCTACATGGTTTGTTGGCGGAGACGCCTCCAAGTTGCCGTGTGATCCACAGCCCTGCTCAGGTCTTGCAGACTCAGGGCCCTGGCTTCCTTGACTGAGTCTATCCACCTGGAATGTGGTCTTCCTCTTTTCCTATGACCTTCTACCTTACCAAGCATTATTGTCTTTTCCGGAGAGCCATGTCTTCTCATGATAAGCCTAAAGTAGGACAGTCTCAGTTGAGTCACCTTGGCTTCTAGAGAGAGTTTATTCCAGAAGCAAATCCTAGGCATTCTCTGGTGCCTCCTCCTCACCAGTAAGGCTCCACATGCACTTTGGAGAAATCTTCATTGAACCGAATGGGACTACTTTGTGCAGCCTTGGTTCCTGAACTCCTTGGGCACAGAATTGGCAAACACACAACCCACCCACCGCTATGCGTGTTAAGTTGGAAGGCAACCATCCAGCCTTTAATCCTTCACAGGTAAGAAAGTGCTGGGCTTAAGGCAGGGTGACCAGATGTCCTCCTTTTCCAGGACATCATCTCCTGGTATGATAACTGATGATGTTAACACCTCCTCAATCGGCCTCCTCCCATACCACACCATACACAGGGAGACCATTTCAGCTTTCTGTCCAGGAGGAATTCCAAAATGTCCTCCATTTGGAGCAGGACGTAAGAGGTCAAAAGCATTTATATCTTTACGGCCACTTTGGGCTTTTCTTTGGTCATCAGGTCCTCTGCCATTCTTGAATTTTGCCTACATTTTGCAAAATTGTAGGACAGGATGACAAGATGTCCTCCTTCTTGCCCAGGACCTGCCCTCCATTTCAGCCTTCTGTCCAGTAGGGATAACAAAACACCCTCCATTCTGAGCAGGACTAAAAAAACATGATTTTTTTACCTTCCTATGTAGGAGTTTATCACATGGGGTAAAATGGGAGTTTTATGGGAGAGTTTTCACAGGTTAATAATTGTTTAACCATGCAATTGACATTAAAACGTGCTTAAAATGACATTAATACAAGTGCCATTATTCTGTGAAGAACCAGGGAATAATCAGGTAAGAAACAGCAAAACGTCATTCATGGGGAAAATTCCTTGAATGAGTTACTGTTTTTTCTTGCCTTGTTATTCATGAGATAGAGGCCTGATCTAAATTGGCAAAAAGAAGTGTGTTCATGGCTGCATGAAAGTCTAGCCTTTAGATGAGAAAAAGGGAAAGTGTGCCATGAGAACCCTTTTTTTGTGTTTTAGGGGAGAAGTGCCTTTAAAAAGGTGCTGGTTTTCCCAGCTTCTTTTTTAAAAACTGCGGAACAGCGCAGCTCCATCTAAAGGCTGTGGTGCAGCTGCTAAGCATTAAGGAAAAGGCAACTTCATGTCACACTTTCCTGCCAATCTAGAAAGCCCAAATGGCACTTTAATCACAGTTTGTCTCAACATTGGAGTTTATCACATGGGATGGATCCTGTTCAGAAACTTGATTTAAAGTGGAAAAAAAAATTCCTGCAAAAGTGGGTTTTCACACAATGGGTTAACCTGAACAGAAATGAGAAATAACCTGCAAGAATGGGTAGTTTTTCATACGACGTTTGCGTCAATGAGAAATAATACGACATTAATCCGAATGCAAAGTTGACAAAACATGTTCCTTGTTACTTTCAGGAAGTTCCTGAAAGTAAAAAGGAGCATGTTTGGTCGACTTTGTGTTCAAATTAATTTCATGTTATTTCTCATTGATGCCATTGAAAAACCAGCCGCAAAAGTGGGGATTTTTTAGATGTTACAATCCTGTTTTTGCATGGGATTTAACCAACTGCCTCCAATTTGCCTCTCTGTGTTAAAGTCCATTGTGTGAAAACCATTTGCACAATTGCAAGTTAATCACCATTTATACTTCCAATTTCCTCGTGTGATAAACCCCAGAGCTTTGAAACATCTAGGGGTAACTGTGTTGGCCATATGGCAAATCAAATAACATCCAAGCAATTATAACCTTTATTGGACCAACCAAAATGCACAATTACATGTTGCAAGCTTTCAGGGTCACACTGGCTTCTTCCTCAGGCAAACAGGAGAAAGAAATTGAAGATGTTAGTCATAAGCCTGCATTTTCTGTTTCTGGTCTTAGTTCAGATGGTCGGGAGAGCTATCTGCAGGTGGCATCTCCCCCTTTTTTGGCCATGGGGTCACTGGGAGATTTTCAAAGTCAAGGAAATTTAACGTCAATTTGCAATTCAAAGAAGATGTTTCCTTCATGCTTTGCATCAGGAAAAGTTTAGGTGGCCTGGAGGCAAAGCATGCCAATCAGTCCCAATATTAGAATTGAAGTTCTGATGCAAAACACGAAGACTTCTTGAGAAATTCAGTGTTCTCTCCCTACATAGAAGCCTGTGGCTTCACAAAAGAAGGAGATATGCTGGATTCCAAGGAAACATCTTGGATTTGCAAATGGACATTACATTTCCTTGACTTTGAACTAAGGCCAGAAACAGAACATGCAGGCCTAGGACTAACAGATTCAATGTCTTCCTCCTGTTTGCCTGAGGAAGAAGCCAGTGCAACTTCGGAAGCTTACGGCATGTCATTGTGTATTTTGGTTGGTCCAATAAAGGCATCAATGTTTTGAGCTTGTGTTGCACTGAGGCCCAGACTTTGGTCCTCCAGGTGTTTTGGACACAAACTCCTATGTAGGTAGCGAACACACCGAATTTCTCAAGAAGATTTCATTTTTGCATCAACTCCCCAACAGTCAGGAACTCTGGGAGATGAAGAAGCCAAAAACATCTGGAGGAGCCAAACTTGGGAAAGAGGGCTGCTGTGGGTCGTGGCATAATCCCTTTGGGTGGAAGGCCTTGCATCCTGGGTACCTTGTCCACCTTTGCTAGGGTCTTCTTCACTGTCTTGTTAGTTCTTTTATTTCAACTCATATTGATTCCAGAGTGAGTCAAGCGGAGTGTTTTGTGAGTCTCAGGAGAGCACAGCCTTGAATTCCTGCAGGCTGTGTCTTCCTTGCCTTGCTGTTTTACTTGATTCACACATTCAGCTTGGTGTGTAACAAAACTGTGTGCAGTCCTGGAGCAGACCATTTGCACAGTTAAAAGATGGGGACATTTTGGCTTTGATTCCTGGCATATACTGGAGATACTAAATGGTAGTAAATGGAACACGCTCCCTCGGAGAAGTGGTGGTCTCCTTCTTTGGTGTGTGTGTGTGTGTGTGCCCTTAAACAGAGGCTGGAGGGCCATCTGTCAGGGGTGCTTTGATGGTGAGTTCCTATAGGCCAGAATGAATGGTGAGTTCCTGCAGGACAGAATGAATGGTGAGTTCCTGCAAGACAGTGGTGAGTTCCTGCATGGCAGGAGGGTGAGTTCCTTCAGGACAGAATGAACGGTGAGCTCCTGCAGGGCAGAAGAGTGAGTTCCTGCAGGGCAGAATGAATGGTGAGTTCCTGTGTGGCAGAAGGGTGAGTTCCTGCAGGGCAGAATGGTGAGTTCCTACATGGTAAATTGGTGAGTTCCTGTAGGGCAGAATGAATGGTGATTTCCTGTAGGGCAGAAGGGTGAGTTCCTGCAAAACAGAATGGTGAGTTCCTGTAGGGCAGATTGAATGGTGATTTCCTGTAGGGCAGAATGGTGACTTCCTGCACAGTAGATTGGTGAGTTCCTGCAGGGCAGAATTAATGGTGAGTTCCTGCAGAACAGAATGGTGAGTTCCTGCATGGTAGATTGGTGAGTTCCTGCAGGGCAAGATAGTGAATTCCTGCATGGCAGAAAGAATGGTGAGTTCCTGCAGGACAGACGGGTGAGCTCCTGCTGGGCAGAAAGAATGGTGAGTTCCTGCAGGGCAGATTGGTGAGTTCTTGCTGGGCAAGATGAATGGTGAGTTCCTGCATGGCAGAATGAGGTCAGACTGGATGGCCCTTGGGTTCTCTTCCAACTCTAGGACTCTATGAGAAGAATAGGAGCCAATAGGAGCCAAGGCTCCCAGCTGCTCTGAGTCCATCCTAGGAGCCCCACCTGGACCTTGGCTTTTAAAAGGCCCTCCTCCACCCTGTAGCCCTTCCACCTTCCTCCTCCCAGGATGGCTGCCTTGCTGGAGGAGGCCATGGAGAGCTATGCCTACCAGCCTCCTTACAACCCTTACTACCGCTACCCCAAAGGCAAAGGGGGGCCTGGCCCTTGGAGGGGGCAGCACCACCACCACCAGCAACGCAGTGGGGGCAGCACCACCACCAGCAACACCAGCAGCAGTAGCTACTACTTCCCCAACTATGGAGACAGTGCAGCAGCTGCTGCAGCTGCAGCTGCAGCTGCAGAGTACTTTGAGGGCTACCACAGGGCCCAGCTGAAGGCCCTCCTGGCCCAGGTCAACCCCACCTTGACCCCGAGGCTGAGGAGGGCCAACACCAAGGAGGTGGGGGTCCAGGTCAACCCAAGGAGGGATGCAGCTGTCCAGTGCTCCCTGGGACCCAGGCCCCTGGTGCTCCTCCACAGGAGAGGAGCCCCTCCAGCCCCTCAGGGACAACAGGGACAACAGCCAGGGCTCTCCATCCGCTTCCCCAGGACCCTGGCCCTCTACTCCCCTGTGGCCTCCAGGCGCCTCACTGCCTTCCTCCAGGAGGAGAAGAAGGAGGAGGAGAAGAAGACCCCAACTGAGGAGGAGAAGGAGAAGGAGCCCCCCAAGGAAGGAGCCCCAGGAGAGGATCCTTCCAAGGAAGGGGAGAGTGAGGAGACCCCCAAAGAGAAAGAGAAAGAGGAGGAGAAGGAAGAGAAAGAAGAGGAGGAGGAGGAGGAGGCCCAGGTTGAGCCTCAGAGCAAGACCACCAGGGTCCGCTTCCAGGTGAGTGGCTCAAGATGAAGAACAGGTCTTTCAAGCCAAGCCCTGAATAGGTTGCAAACAGCTTAAGAGATGGGAAGGTGGTTGGGCCAAAGTGAACACAATGTAATAATGTAAGGTACTGCAATGTTGCCCTAAGTGGAAGGTGCTGCACTTAGGGCAACCATCATCATCAACATCTGCTAGGCTAACAGCTAATAGGTTAGAAAGTTGGGCCAAAGCAAACACAATGAATTCCAACACAGAGAAATGTAAGCTGCTGCACTTAGGGCAGTGATGATGAATGATGGTGATGATGTCCAAACTATGGTTCTCCAGGTGTTTTGGGTTGGACTTCATCATCTCCCAGAAGCCTCAGCCAATCACCAGCCACATGCAAATTTCCTTCCTACCTCATAAGGCCCTCCCTGGCAGCTTGGCCAATGGTCTGGGATTCTGGAAGCTGATGAAGTCCAAAACATCTGGAGGGCCAGGGTTTGGACATCACTAATTTAGGATATTAATAAGAATAACAAGAAGAAGTAGCTAACAGCTAATAGATTAGAAAGTTGGGCCAAAAACTAACAAAATGAATTTCTACACAGAGAAATGTGGGAAAGGCAAAATGAAGTGTGGCGTGAGCACAGGAACTATAGATGCCTTGCTGGGCTCTTGGTTTTGCAAACCTTTAGGTTAATTCCTGTAGTTGTGAGGCCAGGTGTCTGAGCACATAATGATGAGTATGGGTGCTCAGAAGAATAGCTCCTCAGCTCCAGGTGTTTATCTCATGCCCCCTTAGCCATGAAACCAACTGGGTGACCTTGGGCAAGTCCCATGCTCTCAGCCACAGGGGAAGGCAATGGCAAACCTCCTCTGAACAAATCTTGCCAAGACAACCCCACAATAGGTTTGCTTTATGGTCACCATGTGAGAAACAACTTGAAGACACACAACAACAAAAGCAACCCCTTAGAATCAGAGAATCATAGAGTTGGAAGAGACCACAAGGGCCATCCAGTCCAACCCCCTGCCATGCAAGAACTCTCCATCAAAGCATCCCCGACAGATGGCCATCCAGCTTCTGCTTAAAGATCTCCAAGAAAGGCGACTCCACGACACTCCGAGGGAGTGTGTTCCACTGCTGAACAGCCCTTACCGTTAGGAAGTTCCTCCTAATGTTGAGGTGGAATCTCTTTTCCTGGAGCTTGCATCCATTGTTCTGGGTCCTAGTCTCTGGAGCAGCAGAAAACAAGCTTGCTCCCTCCTCAATATGACATCCCTTCAAATATTTAAACAGGGCTATCATATCACCTCTTAACCTTCTCTTCTTCAGGCTAAACATCCCCAGCTCTCTAAGTCGTTAGTTGCCCTCCTTTGGACCCACTCCAGTTTCTCCACATCCTTTTTGAATTGTGGTGCCCAGAACTGGACACAGTATACTAGGTGTGGCCTGACCAAGGCAGAGTAGAGTGGCACTATTACTTCCCTGGACCTAGACACTATAGTTCTATTGATGCAGCCTAAAATTGCATTGGCCTTTTTAGCTGCCGCATCGCATTGTTGACTCATGTTCAACTTATGGTCTACTTGGACTCCTAGATCTCTTTTGCGTGTAGTTTCATTCAGCCAGGTGTCCCCCATCCTATATCTGTGCATTGAGCGACATCTGGAACTGAACCCAGGAACCAAGTGATTGCCAATGCAGATGGTATGAAATTGGAGCAGTATGACTGGATCTAGTGACTGGATCAGCCACCTGGCAGCCATATAGTATACAATGTACAGGTGATTCTGGCACTTCCGACAGCCTCATCTAAAGTTCATAACACAAGTGACCCAGGAAAAGACTCTTTGGACTGAGGATTCGGATGACAACTCAAACTGGAGTGTAGCAAGTTTTTGTTCTCCAAGCTTTCAGGGAAGTTACTGCTGCCACTTGCCCAAACCATTGCTTAACATTGGTTTTTGCCTTCATGTTTGTGCTATCTAGTTTCTTGAGCAGAAGTATGGCTACTACCACTGCAAGGACTGCAACATCCGTTGGGAAAGTGCCTATGTGTGGTGCGTGCAGGGCACAAACAAGGTAGGTATTGTGTCACTCTAGGGTGGGAGTGGAGGTGAAGAAAAAAGGGGTCTTCTAGTACTTCGGTAAAGTGCTGCCTTCGTTCTTTTTTTCCCTCTCCACAGGTTTACTTTAGGCAGTTCTGTCGAACTTGCCAGAAATCCTACAATCCCTACCGCGTGGAGGATATTACCTGCCAAGTAAGCAATGACTCCTAGGAGGCCAACTAAGGTAGGGGGTGGGAAGGAGGTAGATGGAGACCTAATGGTAGATCTCAGGATGTCCTGCAGTAAATCTCTTTCAGAGTCCAGCTTTTAACAACAAGAATCTTCCTCCAGTCTCTGTTGATAAACAGGACTAGTCTTTTTTCTGTATGAAAATACAGGCTGTTCGTGACACATGTGTTCTTGAGTGCCTGTCCTTTTTAGGCCTTTGTGTCCCATCTAAAACCTTCTCCCAGGAGTTGTCAAACACTGGGAGAGGCTACCCCTGCTTTGTGGTGGAGAGGGGTATGAGAAAAGGGGGAGGCAATTACATTTGTGAAAAAGCGACTGGTCTCAGCTCAAAGGGGGGAAAGAAACAAACAGGTGCTGCATCCACACTAGAGAAATAACCTGGTTTGGGACCGCTTTAACTGCCTTGGCTCAAGGCTATGGGATTCTGGGAGTTGGAGTATGTTGTGGGGTCCAGAGCGGAGCTCTGCTCCGCTCTGGACCCCACAACATACTCCAACTCCCAGAATCCCATAGCCTTGAGCCAAGGCAGTTAAAGCGGTCCCAAACCAGGTTATTTCTCTAGTGTAGATGCAACCAAAGATGCACTCTCATACAGTGTGCACCTTCTTTTTGCTTTCCTTCTGCTTCCTACTTCAATAGGAAGGGGTCCCTTCTAGGATTTGACAGCTGCTGGAGTAGCAGGAGGACAGGGAATTGCTTGATGTAGAATCCTGGCCTGTGAGCTCAGCTTTGGAGTGAAAACAGATCCGTGGCCTGAGCTGTATGTGCCCAGAGGGACCTACCTCCTTTACTGTGCTAATTGTAGGCATGCCCCGACTCTGGGTCACTTCATTTTGTAGCTGAGTCCATCTGAGGGATGGAGGGACGGGGTCATGTCTAGACGCCTGCCCTTCTGCAAGACATTATATTTTCCTGAACATTGACTCCAGGCAGATTTTTGTTTTACTACAATGGGCCCTTTACTCTCCACTGGGGTTTGGTTCCTGGACCCAGCTTGGCTATCAAAATCCATGGAGGCTCAAATCTCATTAAATATAATGGCATAGTAAAATTGTGTCCCTTATACAAAATGGGAAAATCAAGGTTTTCTTTTTGGAATTTCCTTTTTTTTTTTTTTTTTTTGCAATATTTTCAAGCTGTGGATGCTTGAATCCATAAATCCATGGGTACAGCTTGGCCTGAGTGTTGCACTAGAACTCCGGAAGTCAGTTTGGTTCCTTGCTCAGCCATGTAAACCCACTGAGTACCCTTGGGCAAGTTTCACTCTCTCAGCCTAAGAGGAAGGCAGTGACAAGCCTCTATGGAATAAATCTTGCTAAGAAAACCCTATGAAAGATTGCTATTAGAGCCAATGTAAAGCCACATAACAGCTTACTGAGCTATAGTATTCATAACTTCATACATATCCTCTACCTGGGCAAATACCTAATTTCTACTTAAAGCAAGAAGGTTAATCTACATTCATGACTTGCTCTAGGTCACTGAAAGTAGGTAGGGAGAGAGGGAGAACTTTTGCTCCTACTTAACCAGTTTTATCAGACTGAAGTGCCTGCATTTGTACCAGACTGCAGTATACATCTTATTTGACCTTTTGATTAGTCCATAGTTAGACACTTTGTGCATTTATTTATGGATTTTAGTTATATCCTAGTCTATACATATAGTGGAATGAGATGGTAGAAAAGATTCCTACTTCAGATGGGGTATGCAACTTTGGGATGTTTTCTTACTTAATTAAGCTGATGCTAGTAGTCTGGCCCCATCTTTTCTATTCGCTAGGTTTTTAAAACTAAAATTGTACTCCAATGTTAGTCTGCTCCATCATTTTATTCTGCTGCTTGTCAAGCCCAAATTTAAGGTCCAGATTCCCTACCCCCCAAAGGCCACCTTAAGTTTGTAGTTACTGTTGGCCATTCTGTTTCTGTAGAAAGAGAAAAATTGTCTTGTAATCTTCAATCTAAATAATTCAGTAATGGTAGCACTGTATTTATACTGTAGATATTACTGTTTTAGCAAAACAGATCGCTTATAGCTGGCATCCTATTAGTGACATGTGAAAGTACAAGTTGCATTCTGCATGTGGGGAAAATGCTACATTATAAAATGCATAATGTTTGGAACCATTGCACCTGAGGTAGTACATCAAAATATCCAGAGTAACATGTGAGTATGCATTGCCTTTACGTACTGTCTGTGCACATTGTGTATTGCAGTTGCACACCAGGTTGCCAGCCATGGGCCTTGATCATTTATCCCCCAAAGTTGTGCTGTGCTGTTACTCAGTTATAGGGGTTGCATGAGGTAACTCCACGAGTGGATATTTACACTATGTTGAAGCAGTGTAGGATTTGTGCCCTGTGTAGGATCTCACTAAAGGCAATGCTTGAAGTTGTTCCAGACAGAAAACTCATAAACCAGACTGCAGCAAAAACTACCGGTGTGAAATTCTGTCCCTAGTTCCGTGCTCATTCTTGAAGGAACTGTCTTTGGAGTTTGCTAACATACAGCAATTTTCAATTTTTCTGACTGTTTTTTTTCTGTGTCCATTTCAGAGTTGCAAGCAGACAAGGTGTACCTGTCCTGTGAAATTGCGCCATGTAGATCCCAAGCGACCCCATCGTCAGGACCTTTGTGGAAGATGCAAAGGCAAACGTCTCTCATGTGATAGTACATTTAGTTTCAAATATATTATTTGAGCAAGATGAATGCAGAATAATTTTTGGCACAAAGTTGCAATAGCAGAGATTTTCTTTGGATTTAGCGGGCTGTGGCAATAGAAAGCCTGCCAACAGACATGTGGTAAAAGCAAAATCACAATGCAACCTAATGTCTACCTTATTTGTTATTACAGTATTAAAGGGAGGGAATCTACTTGCGTAAAATTAAGTAGATTTTATTTTGGTATGGAATGAGTAATTAGGAAGCAAGTTGACTAAAAATATATATATATATATATTTTTGTGGGGACAAAAACGAGGCTTATTTAAAAGCACCCTCACAACCGAGATGGGATAGATTTTGTTTCTAACAAAGTTTCTTACTTGTTAGGAAAAGCACTCTGTGGGATTCCAAAGTGGGGAACAAAACTGTACACTAAAGCTTCACATTGCCAATTGTTCTATGATAGGCAGATAAAATTAGGGGAGCATTTTCATTTGTCAAAATACTAAGATTCAAAAACGATCATAAAACTGTTACAGAAGCAAAGAAGGGGCCACATGTTGCCTAATCTTAGAAGCTGTACGGCAGAGCTGTACTGCCTTCTTAAGACTTTTCCACCTCTTGTGTATACTTAATGTTCAATAAAAATGTGAAAGGGTGTCTAGAATCCAATTTGTATGCATAACCTTGGGAACTGGGTAGATTTAATGGGTAGAACCTTGAAAGCATGCTTGTTTCGTTTTGGTGAGTGCTAAGGGTGAATCTTACTGTTGAGCATCATCCAGTTCTGAGATACTGAGATTTCTTTTGTCTTAAACCAAAAAGAAAAATGTTATGTGTCTGAATATACATTATCAGTTTTGGAATAATTAGCATTATGTATAAATAAAGTAATTGCGCCCATTCCTTATGACTTGTACCTGCTTTTGTTAAATTATCTACTTAAGATGATTCGCATTTTAAACCAGCCCATTTCAGTTATCTAAAGCAATGATATCCCAAACTTTGGTCCTGCAGATGTTATGAACTTCAACTCCCAAGAAGTCCTAGCCAACTTGGCCAATGGTTAGGAGTTTTGGGAGATGAAGTCCAGAACATCTGGAAGACCCAAGTTTGGGAACCACTGATTTAAAGTTTCCGATGTGATTATGTTGGTAATCTTAACAGTGTTTCTGCTGGGTGGGATAAACTGGAGGAATGGACCACTCTGAATTTGTCATACAAGTGGAAAATGAAAGTTGGCTGCACATTCCTGGATAAAAATCTAACTGCACCATGGCCAGCACAAGGCATGTGGAGATCAATTGAACAGGTTCAGTAATGTGTCCAATGGCTGGCAAAGCAGGGTTACTGTATCTGACAAATTCTTTCTGACCTATATGACATGTGTAGCCTACAATTAAATGAGCATGCTTCATTCATGTGGGTTGATTCTCCCTTTGTGGTGGTGAGTGTTGGGAAATATGCAAGTCCGTCTTCTTTTGTACACTTAAGTTGCCTTGCTTTTTATTATCTTCCGCTTCAAGAGATTTCTGAAATTATCAAATACCATCTGCCATCTGGGGACCTGAGCATCTGTGGGTGGCAAGCTCCATTGTCCTCAGTGGAGGCATATGCATGCGGCCGTGCTAGTGGCCATGCACATGCTTGGCTGCCATTGGGGACAATGCGACTTGAGGTCTCACATTTTTTCTTATACATGGGGGGAGGGGGGTCTGGAACGCATCCCTCACAGACACAGAGTACATAGAGAGAGAAGTTCTGATATATACCTGTAGCAAACTTTCAATCTTGGCTGGCATCCGGTATTTCAGTTACGGATCTCTTAAGCTCTCTGTATTGTCACACTGCATGTTCACAATCATAGCATATTGCCATGATTGTAAATAACCCCCAACTTAATAGCTGGCAGCTGCACTGAGTGACGGAGGTCTGTTCAGCTGCCAGTCTGTGCAATGGAGGATGATTTTTCCAGCCTCCTTCCAGCAGTGAGTGAGGCTGCGACAACCAGAAGCAGGATCTCTCACAATTCCTCATTGCAGCCTTCATCACTGGTGGGAGTTGGAAACATTATCCTGTTGCATCTGGAGTGGCAACTGTAGAGACCTCCATTGCTCAATGCAGTTGCTGGCTGTTAAGGTAGTTTTGGGGGACTGGAGCAGGAGACATTAATTACGCTTTATAATAGTGGTTTTTAACCTGTGGTCTCCTTACCCTTAGGAGGCCTGCATTCTCATTACAAGGGTCTGTGAAGGCTTGAAGAAATGTTATGAGCATTTACAGATAAAGGTTCTAAAGAGCTTTTAAATGTAAAAGCTCATAATTCGAGTCTAAGATAAAAAGAGGGAAAGAAAGAAGCTGCCTGGGTGCTTTACCCTTTTATGACTGGTCATTTCCCCCTCCTCACATGAGTGTCATGAGCTATACCACTGGCCTTATCTTCTGAAAATCAGCTGCAAGTCTACAATTGGTTGTGGAGACTTGTGGGGGGGGGGGGGACTTGATATGCCCTGGCACATGCGCAACACTCTCCCAATTTTATTTTATTTTTTGCTGGGTGTGAACTTCTGGGGAAAGGGAATGGAGAAGCCAGGTTAGGAACTCATTCGCTGGCGAAGTGCCCCTTCCTTTTCAGTCTTGCATGATCACTCTACCAGCATGAAGGTCTATCAGAGCCTCGAGTAGTGCAAGCAAAAGAAAAAGTAGGGCATACAAATCCCTCTGTGCTTCGCTCACTCCTCCCCCAGCCCATCCAAGCAGGAGTTGTATAAACTCTGGCTTGGAAGGGCAAGGCATGTGTGAGAGGAGCATGGAGAGTGGGAGCAATGAAAGTGTAAGCTGTACCTAGCATGTAGCATGAGCACAAAAAGGGTGTGCTCACTTTCCCCAGTGAGTGCTCCTTAGTCCATTATTCAGCCTAACAACTGTTAACCCAGATGTCAACTAAACGCCATAACTGATTTGCAGGGAAGATATTAGTGTGAGTTTGAGTTACCTTTTAAATTATAACTACATAATAGATCTCAACATTTCATTGACTTTACAATAATATATATAGGAAAATTAGGTTTTAGCTGTATTCAGGAATAGTACCTTCGTTCTCGTTAATGGCATCTGTTTGTTAGTATTTTTCAAATTACAGAACTTCAGTCTTAAATTCAACATGCAAGTATAGTGGGCCCTTGGTATCCGCTGGTGTTTGATTCCAAAATCTGTGAATGCTCAAGTCCCATTAAATACAATGGCATAGTAAAACTGGTATCCTTTATATCAAATGGCAAAATCAAGCTTTGCTTTTGGGAATTCATATTTTTTAAAATATTTTCAAAGCTTGGATGCCTGAATTCATGGATTAAAAAACTGGTAGACTGTACAAGACACAGTGGACAAAGTTAAGGTATTAACCTTATCCAGGGCAAGCAACACAAGAGTCCATTTGCTACATGCATAATTTTATAGTACTATCAATGTAGATGCAATATGTCACTAGTCAAAGCTGCATCATTAGTAATTACTAGATGGAGCTGATCTGGAACTAAGCGTAGAGGAAACTATATGGGAAGGAAGATTTCTAGTTATAGAATGGTTGCAGTTCAGTTCCTTAAACCACATTTACTTAAATCCTGTAATGCAATAAGATATGTCGTGTGTGTGTATAAAATTCTGTATAACTTCCAGCAGGAAAATATATGCAAGACTTTTTTGAAGAAAGTATGTGGTAGGTATAATAACAGTATGGAAATGACATTTTTAATTTCCACCCCACCCAGAACATCCTGTTGAGAAAACAGACAAAGTAGTAGATAGGAACTTTTATTTTACCAAGCCCGCCCCCCCCAAAACAAAAACACAAAAATGAGGCTGATAAAAGATGTAAAAAGTATAATACACCACTAAAAACTACATATACCCATGTAAAAACTTATTAAATAATTAAGAAAACCACCTACAGTACCACAGAATCTTCAAAATAATTAAGTTTTATCAGGGTCAAAAGAAAAATACAGTGATTATGATTATGAATGTGCCATGTCTAGTTAAACAAGAGTTTTGAAATGTAACAGAACTTCTATCAGCAGTCCAACAGTTTGCACAGTGCCTTCAATTAATGCATTTCAGCATAATTACATGTCTAGTAGGGTTAATTTCCCCAAGGAAAAAAAGGCCATGCTAAAGAGATTCATGTCTACATTCTACACTCTGGCATTTCAGAGCCAGGGTTTGTGTGTGTGTGTTTTAGTTTTGTCTAAATCACAGTGGGAAGGACAAACGTCTAAAATACAGACACTTATTCCTCCTTAATTAGAGGAACCATGGGACTACATTCATTCTTTCTGATTATATAAAAATGTTTTGGTTTCAACAAAATTCAGTTAATCTTGTGCTGCCAATTTTTGAACTATATTGTAGAATTTGGTAGTTGGATGGTCTTTCCCTTCTACAGTCCCAAATTCCTTAGCTTTAAACATGAGTCATGAAGATAATATGTGAGTTTAAATCTCTTGAAACTCTGTAGAATACAGAGATAGTAGATTCACGTATTCCGTGAATAATGTATTCTATTAACGGCCACTATTCTTGCCCCCCTCCCTTGCTTAGCTTTATACACTATTTTCATGTAACAGTGCATTGTACAAGAAAAATACTGGATTTTACACTATACAGCTTCTAGAATATGTACAGAATAAAATAAGTTAACTTTTCTAATGTGTTGCAGAGGGGCAACATAAATCTTTAATATACATTTTAAAGTCTCTGCAGGCAGCTACTTTTTGGTTAGTCATTATCAATATCAATAAGCACTGATCAGAAAACTGAGCAGCATTCTCAACATTTTAGAGATATATTATTATTTTTTTGAAAACTGGAAATTCCAGTTTAAAATATTATTAAACGCCATAACATTTACAGATTAGGAGTTACAGCTAAAAATATCCCCTCCCCCAATAATCTTGCAGTGCTTTTTTTAGGCATGCTCAGACCTTATCAAACATCCATACCTTCAAAATGCAATTGTCAGATAACCATTCATTCTTACTTTCACACATGACAGACAAAAGTAGAGTAAATACAACATTTTGATGAATCAATAGGTTTGCAGTCCATCCCACTGCAGTATGACAGCACATGTCTTGTGACGTTGCCAAGTATATACATCAGGCATTATTAGATTATTTTCTCTACAGCCTGAAAGCCTCACAGGTCTTCAGCCAAAATAACCAGCCTTGATTTTAGCCTCATTTTACCTGCTTTAAATAGTTCCAGTATAAAGAGGCCATTATTGCAAGAACTCTTACAGCAACTCTGTTGCAGAAAATAATGCATTTATAGGCATCATTTATAGCCCTTTTTAACTAATGCAGTTTTTGTAAGGTTATTAAAAAGAGTTCATACCGCCCATACAGCTACTTCATAAGAAAACATTAAGATGGCGACAGCTGTATGATTTCCAACATCCTTGCTTCTGAGTGACATAGCTTGTTCCCAGCAAAGTTCTTTACTTGTCATCATAAGTATGATTTCTTCCAGAGAGAGCAAGTTTTTCAAGAGATATGAAAGGTGCTTGATAATAATGGGACTAATTTTTTTCTGTGGGACAGTGTTTCAAAATCCAGTGCTCAAACTTCTCACAGCTGTATGTTTTGCAAGAAGCTGATATGACTGCACCATCCGTAGCGACTCCCGGATTTCTAAATTCAGTTCCATCAGTTTTGAACTGGCTTCTGACATATCTTGTTTTGAGCCAACCACTGCAAAACTGCCAGTCTGACCCAGGGTCTGATGACGGAAATATATGTGCAAGAGTGTTTGTACTGGGTCGTCTTCAGAGTTGCCAAATATATCATTGGGCCAAATACACCTGAAAGTACAAAAATTATAATTATCTCCAAGTCAGACATCTCTGTATTTTTAATGCTTTAGGCTTGTGCACACCATTCTCAGTCAAAATATCTAAAGCTCTCACATTTCCCCAAAAGTATCATTCCCACGACACAAGAGGCTTTTACTTAATCAAAAAGTATTTTTATAGAACTAGAAACAGCTTAATATTATACGTATAGCCGGCCATTGCATAAAAGGTCCCTCTCTTCAATACTGAGAAACTTAGCAATTTTGGCCCATTGTACCTGAAAGCTTTGACTTGTGCTATTGCCGACACAAATTCTTTATTCCTCAAGGTTTCAATAAGTGAGTGGATGGCAGTCTCAGTATTGGCCTGGGAAGCTTCTGAGATCTCCATTTCTTCAATGCCACTGTCAGAAGCAGATTCTGCTTCCTTTAGGAAGACTTCTAGCTGTGCTAGCTCCTCTGACATATTTATTACCTACAACAAGATAAGATCAATGCTGAACTGAAGTCAATTTATGCATTAGTAACAGAACATTAACAGCACACACCCAATCCCACTCCAATGAATCTGTTACATTTGTCACCACTGATATCCCACAAACAATCAATCTATTTATTGTCTTTTCTCTGCTGTCTCTGCCACCCCCTCTAATGCCACTCTCCCCTTTCCATGTTGATGTCACATCTGGGAAGGAGGCCTGTGCGGAGCTCTTTGATGGCTTAAGCTAGAACGTGTAAGCTGTCTTCAGACACAGTTTTGAGGGAAAGCTGGATAAAAATGAATTAATAACACGTAGTAGTAGGAGCATTGCTAGGAGATGCTCTAGGAACCTGTCTCAAGAGTGCTAGAGCCCAGATATGTTTTTACAGAAGCTGCAACAGCTACACACACATGATCTATGGGCCTATGCTATTTGTGCTGCTTTTAAAAAGCAACCAAGTTTTACCATGAATTTAACAAGTGAGGGATGACTGTAATAAGAGTTTAAGCAATTACACTTAAGGTATACAATGAGGGAATGCATTGTGAACATTTTAAATTAGATGAAACATAAATAAAATATTTAAATTTAAAATATAAGTTTTATAGCAGCTGACTGGTTTCCATCTATCTATGTCTATGGATGTACACCAGTGGCTGATACCAGATGCAATTCTCAGGGATGTAATTGTCATGCTCTCATGTTTTAAGGGTACATAGCTTTTAAGGCACCAGATTCTGTCTGATCTTGGAAGCTAAGCAGGATCAGCCCTGGTTAGTACTCAGGTGGGAGACTGCCAACAGATATGGGTGCTTTAGGCTGTATTTCAGAGGAAGGAATTGGCACAATGACCTCTGAGCATTCCTTGCCCAAGAAAACCTTTTGAAATTAGTGGGGTTGCGATAAGTTTACAGGCTACTTGAAGGAGAGCACACACAGAGGTCAGAGGAGCATTAAAAAATCTTGCTTCAAATGCTCATCAGTTTATTGCCTTGAATGTTTACAATCTGAATACTTGAAACTTTTGGTATGTGTGCATTAGATGTTTGAATTAATAAAATGTAATTGAGCAATGAGGTAGTACATTGCAAACTGGTTCGATATTATAAGAAATATTCCAGAGGCACCATACAAACTGTCCACAATGGATGTACTTTCAAAATGCATTGCTTACAACACCACCAACAGAATTTTCCAATTTCAATAGTGACTCCCTAACCAAAAAAACCAACGCAAAGACAGTGGCCTCGTCTTTACCTCTGCCTCTTTTTTAACTACATCCACTTGGCTTATAAGTTTACAATAGGCTTGGAAGAGAAGCAGCAACTGGAAATGCAATTTATATAGCCTCCGACACAACTCTAACTCCTATAAATGAAAAAAACACACAAAAAGTCAATATCTTAAATACACAGTGTGCTAATTAAATTATACATAGCATTCTTGCACAGAATTTGCAGTATAAAAATTATATGCTTATTTTAGAGAAGGAAATGTTAACAAGATATATAAGCTAATGTAGTAACAAGATGAAAAAAGATGGAAGTTGCAGTCATGTCTACATTTATAATTAAAATAAAAAAGTAGCACTGCCCTTGCAGATTATATATAAACTTTACCTTTTAAGAAGGGCAATTGTATTTCCAATGAAGAAAAAAGAGGGATTTTTATGACATTTTAGAAATGCCATGCTCTAGCAGGGAAGAAATTGCTTCTTTTTCTTTTCGTAATGTCAGCTTTAAATCTAGATCCCATATCAAAGATAATATTTGCATACAAACATACAAATGTTTCTTCCCCAGTTAATACATTTATGGAAATGTATGTTTTTACTTTTTTGGTTACTGAGTAGTGTAACAATTTCAAAGGCAATATGCTCCTGATCAAAACTGTAGTAACCTTTCTCCACATATTTTTACATGTAAATGTATCAAAGGAAATGGTTAATATTGTTTTAGAATAACAAAGAAAGCAAATGGTAATGGAATCACTTGCTATGGACTACAGATTTCTATCATCTAAGCACGGCTAACGACTGAGGAGTTAGAGAACTGAAGCAAGCATTACTATAATAATCTATTATGAGACAAAGGTATATCACATATGGACAAGAGACAAAAATGGAAACCAGTTTGTTTACTGGCATGATTAAGTATTTGATAAATCAAGAGCCATCACTTACTGCTAGAATTTCCAAATGCTAAGCAAGAAGGTGTGCGGGTCACAAAAAATACAAAAAGGAAAAAGATAAAGAATTAGTATAGAAGTTCATTTTAGACGGGGCCTCAGATGTCCCAGACAAAACTAAAAGAAAAGATAAAACTAAAAGATTCAATTGCGAGTATGAAAAATACTAATTAGACTTCAAAGAACTGGTAGATGTATTATGTGCCTTGCTATCATGCAATATGATGAAATTATATTGCGAAGAGTAGGAGATATCTGTAAAGTTCTAACACTGAACTGGGTTAAGGAAAGTTGGAGATAAAGGGCCCCAAGCATCTATTCACTAAGATAGCAAATGAACTTCACACATTTTTAAAGAACTATATTAACCTGAAGATTGACACAATCACATTGTTCCCTGCATTAGCAAACTATATTGTATGCTGGAATGAGGAGCAAAAATGGGAATGGGGATGGGAAGGAGGGCTATCATTAACCCTTGAGTATTCAGGAGTGAATTCACAATTGTTTCACGTGGAAAACCAAACACAAAGGGCAATGATCTTAGCTGGCTAGGGCCAGAAGTTAGTCTGAACAACTGCCAGTCTAAATAGTAAGCATTGTTGAGGACAAGGTTTGGGCTTGGAGAAAGTTCACTACAGGGCAGGTGCCTTCCAAGGCCAAAAATGTCCTCCTTTAATGTGCAAATACAGCACCTTTACACTGGACAAATGTGTACTGGGAAGGCCCAGATTGGTTGGGATGGTACTTTTACTTGGGTACCAATTGCTCCCCTTCCTTTATTCAAAATATGTAACATTGGAACATAACTACAGAGTGAAAAGGTAAAATAATGTGGCATGATGTGTTTGGAGGATGGCAAGGAGTATGTCTTAGTTAGTATGATAGAAACCAACAGCTAAAGGACCAATCTATACATGAGAGGAACAGCTAGAAATGTTTACATTAGACACTGATTCGCTCTTTTATTGTCCCAGCCTGGAAGAAAGGAAAGGCAGAAGACCTGACAAATGAGGAGCCTTCAGAAGTTCTGTCTCTCGCCTTTTTTTGTCTCTCCTACCCCTTAATAGGAGAAAGGGAACAAAAACTAGAAGGAATGCAGTCAAAATTAAAAGGATTTTAAAGGGTCTGCTGAAATAGGGCTCTAGGTAGCTTTATAACTCCTGCTTCCTATCCAAAAAATCAGTGTCAGACTGGAGCTAAATTGAGTTCTTTCCTTTGTTACTGCCAGAAGACAGACTACTTCCAATCACAAAATGGTGGAATACCAGATTCTAAAACTACACTTTGAATACATGGGAACGTCTATTTGCTATTAAGTATGCTTACAAGAAAGGATTCAGACAATTCTTACACTGATACAATAGCCACACATTTCTCTTTTAATCAAATCTAAATCTAACAAATGCTACCAAGACAAAAGCACACATTTAACTGAAAATGTTTTCCATGTTTTGTATCTGTAGTAATACTGTACTACATGGTACTTAGTACTATTAAATACATTCCTATAAAACAAACAGCTGTTTTGTACTGAATAGTCTGTTGCAAATGTAACAGAGAAGATTTTCATCACCCTAATAATTGTTTTAAACGTACCCTTCTAGACAGGTCATAGGTATGTGCCCAGGACTAATTAGATTAGATCCAGCATAGCTTCTGCGCTAGACACTAATTTATCTGATGAGCAGAGATGCAGAATACCAATTCCTTGGCTTGCAACAGCAGCTGCATAAAAGCCAGGCGTGTGCTGGTACGCAGATGCTATCTGCCTTGCTTATCTGCTCAGTGTTATTAAGACCAGACCCACAGCCTGGCTCCTGACTTTAATAAAAAAGAGAATCCATTATTCTTAACCCAAAACTTATAACACTCTACATTTCCCCCACAGATAGCTGTGATAACTGAAATGAAAAAAAAACCCTTTACAAGTAATCTTTAATCTGTCTGGGAATATCAAGACTATTGCTAAGGCATACATAGAGATTTCTTATTAATATATGACATAAAATGGACTCAGTGACTGGAAGCAGATACCAACCTGAGCATCTGTGGTGGTTCCATGAATACCATCATCTGTTCCAAATGTCCTTTTGCAGTCTTTCAGCCACTACACAATAAAACAGAAGCAAATTAAAACCATTGGCAAAGCACAGCCTAATCATAACCAGTAGCACCACAAACAGCCCAGAGGAATGAGAGAATGTATTTTGCCTAGACCTAAGAATGGTAAGAAGTTTTGTTTATTGATTTAACAGCCCTATTTGGAAACTATCTGACAGTATGTATAGTGGAATCCTTCTACATAGAATGGAGAGAAGGATACATTATATTTTGAAAAATTATATGAAGCAGGATGATGAGGGAAAAATATCACCAATACACACTATATCAGCAAACTGCTATCTCATAAATTTTACCTATGTACATCAGAGAAGAAAAAATGTTATTTCCATCTGCTCAATTTAATATTGACTACTTAAGTGAATTAACTACATGCATGTACTTATCTGGAGAACAACTGACATTTTCTAAACACTGTGATGTCAATTCCAATTAGTGGCATTGATCCCAATGCATTTGCGCATCTGTTTTTCCCTCCCTAGATGACAGCATCTCAATAATATATTGTATGAGAATAAATAACGTAAAATGTATATGTAGATTATCTTAGCCTGTGTGTAGGGCTGAACCGCAGTTGTTGTTGTTTTGCCCTTGAGCATGTGGGTAGAAAGCACAATGAGATGTCAAGGAAAAACAGGAGGTGCTGCATTTCTTATGTATGTGCAAGTATAAACAGCAGAGGAGGGAAAATAAGGTTCCATGAGCTGTGTCAGAATCCTTCAAATATGTTCGCCTGTGGAGCACATGCAAGATTTCCCCAATGTTTACTTCACAAAAACTCTCCCTATTATCTACCTCAAGAAGATTCCTTTAAGCAACTTTTTTGTCTATCTAATTATGTTTTTGCCTGTGATCCTGTCTGTCTACCTACCTGTATGTGAACAGATTTACAAATTATCCCACATAATATAAGCAGTGCTTCATTCTTACCATTTTCATACTGGATTAAATACTTCTTACTCAAAACAAATGTGAAGCAAAAGTTTAAAGGGTAAAGAGAAAAGCTTAAGAACACAACTCAAAAGAGCTTAAGGCAAAACAAATTCTGTGTCTCAGACAACTTTAGACAAAAAGCACAGGGTCAATAGCAATGGCAACTTGAAACTGCTCTCAAGAGGCAGACTGGCTTCCCTGACAGAGCAGACTCCTACAGGCGTATCTATTTTTATATAACCTGCTCCACTCCTGACCATTAGGTTGAGTTGAAAGTTGTACAAAACAGGGTGAAGCTGATCTGGGCTAAGTCTTCATCCGTCTAAATGAAGAATAAACTATGAGAGGATGTACCAGCCAGGATTCAATGTCTCCCTCCTCTATAACATATATGCATACTGCTAGTTTATATCACTATGCAGTTATGTGCTACATTCCACAACTCCATATCCACAGATATATTCCCAGTGAATATTCAGTGCTAAAATCAGCTCTCTGCACTCTCTCCAACACACACACACACACACACACACACACAAATATGTGTGTGGAAGAAAAGGGCTGGCCTTCCAGATGTCAAACTATTAACTCCCATTGTCCCTAACAACTGATCCTGCTGACTAGGACTGATAAAAAATGAAATCCAATATTTGGAGGCATACAGCTTTCCTAACCTGTAAGTAAATGGTAATGCTTAGTAGGGTCCACATACACATCTGTTTTTATATTTGTGTGAATATTTGAGTTCTAGTAAAATATTTGAAGGAACTGTGATGTCTATTTAAAATATTTTCCTGGCAATCGAAGCAATCTATTACAACTGAATTTTGGGTATTATTGCTCTCTCTTTATTACAAAAGCTCAAAGTTATCTTTGTGTTATTTATGTCCAAGAGTCTGATGACTGGTAACTTTAATGACCTCTGTCATCCTAGTGCAAGAGAAGCTTTAAACATGAGTTTTCTATAGTGACGCTGCTAAAGACTGCCTAGGGATCTATTCCTGTATTCAGCTTGTTTTTCAGTGCAACATTTGTGAGTGATGAGGGCAGGCCAAAGGTTTAAGTGGGTCACCTGAGTATTTCTGAAGCAACTGAAGCCCTTCAGAAGATTTGAATAAATTTCACAGCCTGCATCCAGAAAATAAACTCTGAATACAAAACCTGTACGTTCAACTTTTGTCATCTTTGACAAAAACTCTGTAGTAGAATAATCTAATATTAGGAAAATATAATAAAACTCTGTTGTTCCTCTTTAGCACTGCAACCTTTAAAATTATGACATATATATGAGTGAGGTATTTATGAGTCTGAATGAAGGAGGACAGGATGAATATTAGCATATATGCAGTTTTATTGTTTGCATTAAGTATCCAGTTTTCCATTCAATGGCAATTAACACCCACATCAGCCCCAAGGCTCATAGTTCCTGCTATCCTCATCAAACCAGGAGCTCCTCTGACCGCTCAGTTGGTCATGTGCTGTGGGGAGGAGCCCCATGAATGGAGGGACGGAAGAAGACTCAGACTGCGCTATGGAAGTTAACAAAGAAGTCCCAGTAATGAAGGCATCAGATATCTCAGGGAGGGGGGCATGCCACCACACAGAGCCAACAGCTCTTGAAGGTGGCAGTAGGGACTGTGCAGGTGCTATGGTCCAGGGAAAATGCCTAGGCAAGGACCTCTGTGCCCTAGTTGGAGGAGGCTTCAATTACTTTCTTGTGGCCTTTCCCATACTAGACAGGGGAAAAGGTGGAAGAGAAAGGAAAAGTGAAAGAAGATATAGGAAGATAGGAGGCTTTTTTTTCCAAATGAAGTTGAGGGATATGAAGAGGGGCTAAGGAAGGAATAACAAAGGAAGCAGGATAGGAAATATAGAGAAATATTAAGTATACAAGATTCAAGAGGAAGCACTATAGAACAATACAGACTTAATCTGGGCGAGGAAAAGGAACAAACTGGGGGCAGCACCAAAAGCAAGGGCTAATCTTCTCTATCTTTTCATATGAGCACTGCCCAGCTTAGGTAGTGAGAGGAGATAACCCAATTCTTTGCTGCATACAGAGAATATCAATTGTTCCTTTGAAGGCAATTATACATTTACCTGCTCCGCTGCCTCTCTTTTAGCATTGTAAGTATCCAGATGCTCTTGAAGCTCTAGAACGCTGAACTTCAGTGTTTCTAGTAAACCACAGGAAATCAACTGCAATGCAAAAATAGTATTTGAAGACCACACTAATTGTATGCACAAAACATACACACTAATAGATCTTTACTGAATATTTCAGCTTTTGAAATCCAAGTAGATCATGAATGTCTAGTGCAAAATGTTAATGCTTGCTAATATCACCATAGTAGGACTCCCACGTGTTAAGTTATTGAACATCTTTGATGGCAATCTGTTTTCTGATCTTTAATAAAACCAAGAACTATGATAGTACCAATAACAAATTTCTACTAGTAATACTGATACTTACATTAGGAATATGACTAAGCATCTACACAAAAGTATTAACATGGCTGAAATTTTAAAAAATAAAAACACTTAAATGTACCTTTAAAAAAGGCTTCACTGCTTTGTACATGCTTTGCTGGCAATGGCTTAAACACTACTAAGCTCCAAGGTTTGCAGAGGTACATAAAACTTTGGGGGGAGGGGAGAGATACAGTTCAGTGAGACTGAACATAGATAATGTCCATTGCATACATGTACATAATTAAATATCTTGGAGATGGGGACAATGTCTAATCATGAAATGATATACATCTTAAACACACAGCCTGAAGTTAATTTAATACAATATTTTAAAAATAATTTTGTGCATGAACGTTTGTGTACATTGAACTACCAGAAAAACAAAGTTGTCACAATCTTGGCCAACTGTGGAAGGCATTTTGGTCTTTGGAATATTTCAGATTTCAGAATTCTGGATAAGAGAGATTCAATCTGTATAAAATTCATTTCACATACAATTAACAGAATTAAAGGCAGTTAAAAGCCTTTAAAAGGTATTTTTAATCATTAAAACTAATTAAGTAAAGAATTTAGTAGGTTACTGAGTTTTAGAAGTTGCAATTTAAAAAAGTCTGCATGTTGAAGCTAACATGACTTGCTTTTACAATGAACTAATTCTTTGTACATTCCCAAAATACATACTATTCTCTAGCTTTACCATGAAAGTCATCACACAAACATCCAGGTTATTTAAACAAATATAAATAATTACCGTTTCTGCATCAATAAAAACAGTTGGGCATTCTGAACACAGCATCATAACTTCCAATGAACTTTTAAATTTTGCTCCAATTCGTTGTAGATTCTCACCAAGAAAACTGACTGATTCGTGCGTTATAGCCCCAAACTTCCTTTGAATGGTCTAAACACAAGAACAGGGCGGGGGGGGGGGGGGGGAATAAACATTTACTTTTTGTATATAGATAATTCAACATATATTTTTTTGTTTGGGAGGTAACTGGAAGTGTCTCCAAAAGAACACACCAAATGGACAGATCTTTTTTAAAAATTCCTGAGATAAACCTCCTATTGACACATATGGGTTTCCAATTGTGTGCACCCACTTTCCTTCAAGCATATTGCAAAGAGAATTCTGTCACCACAGAGAACAGGCATTAGCATATCAAACAGGTTTCCCTTTTTCCAGTGCTGCTGGGGATGGTGAAGTCATAACTGAAGGAAGGAGAAAAGCAGCGCATACCTAAGATAGGTTAAAGTGACACCAGCTTCTGAAGCACAATTCTGCCAAATGTTAAATCAGCAGAATGGAAAACATCAGTGTCTTACAGTGCCGAATAGACAGTGGGCTTAGAAACAGACAATAAACCCTTATAAAGAAAGGTGTGAAGAAACTAGAATTCAAGCTTCACAAACCCCCATTTTCTGCTGTCCCTTTGCCACTTCACCTGTAGTGGCAACAAGCCTTCTGATGAAGGCTAACGAAAATAGGTAGTTTCCTGCAAAAGAATTCTAAGCAGTGCCATTTTACAGTTTATTTTAAGGTGCCAGACACACAACAAGATTTACAAACCAAGACAGTTACCTGAAACAATCTGGAAAATACATGAAATGTATAGACAGCAGAAGATCCATCTGTGTCTGTCAGCAGCTGATTAACATGACAACGCCAAGCCTCCTCTTCATCGTCATACACCTGTGGCTGAAAAGCTGCCAGTATGGCAGAAAGAAATGGAGAAGGTGGTGGAGATGTCTGAACTTCTGGAAAGCCATCCTGTTCTTCATCTTGACTATCAATAAAGCACATAAGAATATGCTGAAGAAATGCTATTTCACATTATTTTATTTTGATTAATTAACCATATTTTAAGCATATTACTTAAACAGGGCATGAAAAGTTTTGTATTCAAAGACTGATAAACATTCAATTTAAATAAATCTAATTTTAATTAAAACTGAGGTGATATAAAAGAAAAAAAACAAGGAAAGAACAGATTTTGCTACTAAAAACACCTGACGATTCAAATATCCAACACACTTCATAAAACAAAATAACAGTGTTTTTAATTTAACTTAAGTGGTCATAAAAAGAATACTTGTCTTTTCTATCATGTCTACACAGATTTTTGATAAATTTATTTATCTTATTAATGTACTGGGTGACCTTGGGCAAATCACACTTTCTCAGCTTCAGAGGATGGCAATGGCAAACCTCCTCTAAAGAAATCTTGCCAAGAAAACCTCATGATAGATTTGCTTCAGGGGCACCATACATCAGAAACAACTTGAAGGCACACATAACAACAACAACAACAACAACAGCAGCAACAACATGTTATACAAGTATATACCATTTTCCAAATTTTGTTTCTAAATTTTTTCTATAGTGTCTGAAATCAATGATCACTAATGTTATAAGCATATAACTAGTAATAAGCTTAGTTTCTGCTCAGAACAATAGCAGTTATAAAACGGAAAATGATATTAAGAAGAGGGTTTAATAAAAATGTTTTCAGTATCTCTCTTTCAAGTACTAAAACAGTGTGTTCAAAGCATCATTCATAGGCATGTGACTCAGGAACATGTTGAAATTGATTATAGCACACTGGATTATAGCAGCTGAATTTAATATATTCTTCCATGCTACCGTGTATATTTTTCAGTTTAGATTCATGAGGGTTAACTTTAGTACTTCTGTTGAGATTGTTTTAAAAATAGCTTATTAAAGAATACAATGCAGCTGGCAAGTATGACAAATTATACTGTTCAAGGAAGGCCCATTTACTATCATTGTTGCATGTTGTGCCACAACTGGAGTCAATAACTATCTTGATTACCACCATCACCCACCCTTACTGAATATTCAGTCATTCCAGAAGTGACTCAAACTTCACTGTGATTTACCATTTGGATTTCATACACTTATCACAGCTTAAAACTTAAGTCTGACATAAATGTGGTTACTAAAAACAATGTTCTTTGCATTCTCCTCATCTAGTATTTGACAAAACAATTTAAACTGTTTAATGTAACAAAATTATTTCAACTTATGTTTAAATTACAGTGGGTCCTTGGTATATGCTGAGGTTTGGTTCCAAGGCCCACTGTGGATACCAAAATCTGTGGATGCTCAAGTCCCATTAAATACAATGGCATAGTAAAATGGTGTTCCTTATATCAAATGGCAAAAACAAAGTTTGCTTTTTGGAATTTATATTTTTTAAAAAATATTTTCAAGCCATGGATAGTTGAATCTGTGGATACAGAAGGCCAACTGTACCACAAGGGAGCACTGATATTAAGAGTTCTAGAACTCTGTTGGCAACTATTTATCACATATGCTCTTGTCCCTCTAAGCTAGGGATGAATAAAATGCAGCCCCCATGAATATTTCTGTAGCCTTCAACGATCAGTATTTTCAATATTGATCCCTGAAGATTTTTTGCCTCCAAATGGATTCTTGTGGGGTATGGAGGGCATTTTGTCATATTTTGCCTCCCCCTGGGCCATTTTAGGTGTACCAATGGCCTTCTTAAAAAACAGGAAGCGAACCAGCCTTCCATTTTTGGGCAAGATGATGGAGTGTTTGGTGGCCTCTCAACTCCAGGGGTTCCTGGATGAGACAGATTATCTAGATCCATGTCAGTCTGGTTTCAGACCTGGCTATGGGACAGAAACTGTTTTGGCCGTCTTGGTGGATGACCCATGCAGGGAACTAGACGGGGGAGGGTGTCCCTGTTGGTTCTCCTGGACCTCTGAGTGGCTTTCGATACATCGACAGTGGTATCCTTCTGAGTTGTGTCTCTGGGATGGGGCTTGGAGGCACTGTTCTACAATGGCTCTGTTCTTTCTTGGAGGGGTGTTCTCAGAAGGTGGTGCTGGGGGTTATTGTTTGACTCCTTGGCCATTGGCCTGTGGGGTCCCTCAGGGCTCAGTCCTGTCCCCTATGCTTTTTAACATCTACATGAAACCACTGGGAGGGATTGTCTGGAGTTTTGGAGTAAAGTGTCACCTGTACACTGATGATACTCCAGCTCTATCACTCATTTCCACTTAATCCCAAGAAAGCTGTTTCTGTCCACTGTAATGGAGTGGATGAGGGCAAACAAATTGAAGCTTAATCCAGACAAGACATGCTCCTGATCAGTTGAAAGACAGATCCAGGAACAGGGATTCAGCCTGTGTTAGATGGGGTCACTCTCTTCCTGAAAACTCAGGTTCATAGTTTGGGGGTACTTCTGGATTCAGCACTGAGCCTGGTAGCCCAGGTAGCAGCAGTGACTAGGAATGTTTTGCATAGCTAAAACTCGTGCACCAACTGCGCCCGTTCCTGGAGAAGTCACATCTGGCCACGGTGGTACATACCTTGGTTACATCCTGTCTGGATTACTGTAATACCTCTACATGGGGTTGCCTTTGAAAAGTGCTCAAAAACTTCAGCAGGTCCAAAGAGATGTAGCCAGGCTGTTAACTGGAGTTGGCTACAGGGAGCATACAAATCCCTTATTGCAACAGATCCGTTGGCTGCCAGTCCTTTTCCGGGTACAATTCAAAGTGCTGGTTTTGACCTATAAAGCCCTATAGGGCTTGGGTCCAGGCTATTTGAAAACTGTATCCCCCTCCCCCCCCCCCCCCCGAGTACTGAGATCATTGGGAGGCCCTCCTCTCTGTTCCACCACCTTCTCAGGCACATTTGTTGGGAAGAAAAGAGAGGGCCTTCTCAGTGGCTGCTCCCAAGCTTTGGAAGTCCTTCCCTAGGGAGGTCAGGATGGCTCCCTCCCTGCTGTCCTTCCAGTTGCAGGTAAAGATGTTCTTGTGTTGGCAGGCCTCTGCAAATCAATAAGGTCTGGGAATATGGTGCTATATAAATGTTAAGGTTTATATTATAACATTTGATTGTAACTCATAACTGTTCTAACTTTTAAGATGGTTTGTTTTCTAAATTTTATATTTATACATTTTAATGCTGTACAGTTATTAAATTGTATTGTTTTAAATCTGCTGTTCACTACCTTGAGACTTTATATTGGGAGAAAGGGAGGCTATAAGAAAATAAAATAATAATAAATAATAATTGTACATAAAATGGTCCAGGAGCGGGATTAAGAATCTGGACAAAATGTTTCCCCATGACATTTGGGGGCATCTGGGCAAAACATACACATACACATACATACAGAAAGAAAAAAAAAAACGAAAAGAACATTTTTTGCAACAGGGTACAGAAAAGGCTCAGACTGTTCAGGTCTCCATACTGTGAAATAGTTGCTCATCCCTGCTCTTAGCCAATAGCTAATGAGTGGATACTGATTTTATTTTAATAAAAGAAAATATGCATCCATGGTTTTAAAAAAATTACCTAGACAAACCAGAGAAGTCAGCTTCTTCCTCTTCACATCTTTCATCCAACTCCTTCAGTGCCAGAGTAACATCTTCTTCGCAGATTGATTCACTGTAGCTCTCCGTAGCAGGATGCTCTGAAATTTCAGGAGTTTCCTCCAGTTCTAATGGTTCTTGACAGATCAAGGAGTCTTGTTGTTCTTGCACCACAAATGATCCAGTATCCTCGCTAGCTGTACTAATTTGTTCATCTTTTACAGGTGAATTGCCATCCTGGAAAGGAAGGCATATACAATTCACATGACAGGAATGTGCATGTACCAAACAGTGTAATGAACACTGCTCCAAAATCCCAAAATATAGTATCACCTGATTTCAGTTGCTCTAGTTTGTGGATACTCTTAGTACTATTTTTCTCTAAAAGAGACTATGGCTGCATCTGCACTGCAGAAATAACCACTTTAACTACCATGGCTCAGTGCTATGGAATCTTGGGATTTGTAGTTTGCTGTGAACTAGAGCGCTCTGTCAGAGAAGGTGAAATATCTCACAATACTACAGTTCCCAGGATTCCACAGAACTGAGATGCGACAGTTAAAGTGATGTCAAACTGCACTATTTCTGCAGTTCAGATGCAACCTAAACTCAGTATTCCCTCACTTCTAGTAAAAGAAATCACTACACTTCTTTAGTCACCTTCAGTATTTTAATTTTGTCAAATAATTATGCACTCCTGCCTTCCTATTTTCCTTTGCAACAGTTATTCATTTGTAGAAGGGCAATTCTATACATATGAAACTAGACAATAAGGGGAGGCTTGTAGCCACCCCTGAGGAAGCCAGATCAGAGCCAAAGCAACTGTATGCCATGGCCCCAATCTAACCTTTTGCCAGCGCAAAAAAGAAGCAGCAAATAGCCGCTACTTTTTGCACCAGCAAAAAGCTAATTTTTCCACCCAGCTGCAGACACAAGCTGGCTTTCAGACACTCCAGCGTGTGTATACGCCATGCCACATGGTGCCTGGAAGCTGACCCATGTGTGGGCAGCTGGATGGCACGAAGTCGGCTTCCAGGCAGCTTCAGAGCATGCAGTGTCAAAACACTGCACTCTGAAGCTGCTCAGACGGAGGCGCAGAGGGGTGGTCTGTTTCGCCCCATGTCCCACTGAGTTTAATGGGACTCATTCCCAGGTAAGCAAGTATAGAACAGGAGGCTAAGGTCCAAAACACACGGCAGAAATAATCCAGTTTGAGATGACTTTAACTGCCCTGGCTTAGTGCTAGAGAATCCTGGGAATTGTAGTTTATTGTGGTACCAGAGCTCTGACAGAAAATGCTAAATGTCTCACAAAACTACAGTTCCCAGAATTCCTAGCATTGAACCAGAGCAGTTAAAGCGGTCTCAAACTGGATTATTTCTGCAGTGCATTTTGCACCTAATACTAAGTATCAAAATACTTGTAGCATGTCCATAATCATATTATCAAGATTTCGGTTATTAAGCAAATTTCCTAACATATGCTCTGAATTGCAGCCAGACAGCCAAATATAGAAATAACAGATTAATTTTAAGTAGAAGCTTCATGTACCTTAAATGAGAATTATATACTCATTCTAAATTTTGAATAATAGACATATGGCAACTTCCTGACATATGCAGAAACATACATTTACCTAATGTAAGGGTAGACAACCTGTGGTCCTCTATATTTTGGACTCCAACTTCTACTAGCTAACCCAGTGAAATTTGGACAGCAGAGAGAATCTGTGATGTGTTGGCTCTTTCAAGATGATTATTTTATGCTATGGATTGCCTTGACATTGGCTGCACAACTTGACTGTAAAATCTATTTTTTCCCCTGAAAGAAATGATTGAGTAGGCCAACAATAAGATTTTAGAGCAGGCGCACACATGCCTCCTCCACTGGTTAAATTAAGGGAAATTTATCTCTGTCACTATACAAACATAAAACTGCCTGCCAGACTGTCATGCCATCACAGAATGAGTAAATCCATGAGGGGATAGATAAGCTAGTTGGCCCAATACTTAGAAGGGATCATAAATTATTTTTTAAAATAATTTTTAAACTTTTTAATCCTTCCCCATTTCCAAATAAGTTATTCATAACTAGAGTACATAAATTTGTTGTGTGCACACTACATCTCTAGTTAAATGCCCCCTAGACCTATGATTGCCAGAAAACAAGCATGAATGGAATTTCATGAGTGTGTGTAAACAAGAACATGAGTTGACTGACCAAAGTTGGTCCCATGCTGAACTAATGAAATATATCTTAGTTACTGCAAAGAAGCCATGAACTTATACTTGTGATAGGGTGGCATGTATATCACTGCTCTCCTATGGCATGCACAATATACTATGCTAAAATACGGAAAATATTTGGTATTTCCTTCTCCTTCCTCCACATTACTGTATAATTATACAGTGGTCCCCTGGTTTACGAATCCCCCGGGGAACGAAATCCCCGGGATCCGAAACCGGCGGGACCAAAAAATATCCCCCGGGATCCGAAGGATCCCCCGGGATCCGAACAAGAAAAACCGCGCGGCCCCTTTAAATCGGCCACGCAGTCCGGCAGAATTAGCGGCCCCCCGGGAAACGAATACTTCCGGGTTACATGTGTCACTCATATCACATGTTTTATGAACAAAATATAAGAGATACACACTTGTTGCCCTGTACATTTACAGTATTCTTGGACCATATTTTTATAGTTTCTGTAAAAAGAAACATTCCTCTCTGAGCAGAGAGAACGGCTTCCAGTAATCAGGATCAGGGCTGGGGAGTAGTGGTGATTCTGGAGTTACTCGTTGTCCTACTCCAGAGTAAGATATTTTTCTTAATGTTACTTCTACTCCTAATCTTGTAAAAACCTCTTATTCCTTTACTCTTTACTCCCCAGCCCAGGGGAAAAGCCCCTGTTGCTTTGCCAGATTGGTTTGTGTTTGTGTGTGTGTGTGTGTGTGTGTAAGTGTTTCCTTTGCCTCCCAGTCCTTTCCCCAATGCAATACAATAAAATTGTTTTTTGGTGTTTGCATGACAACAAAATAACAGGAATAAGGAGAAACAAATATATTTTGTTACAATAAACTCCTACTCCAGTAAAAACCTCTTGCTCCTTTACTCTTTACTCCTACTCCCCAGCCCTGATCAGGACCATCAATTTTCTGCACTCCAATAAAGTTCTAATGACTTCTATTGTTTTTGTGCATTTCAAAAAAAAAGTTTGATTTCCCTAAACACTGTACACAAATTACATTTATCCAATGTCAAAACAAAATTCAAATAGAGACATGACATTTTTAAACTCATGGTACCTATCTCAAAAACCACAGAATTTATAAACAATATAAAGAAAAGCCCTCATATTCATAACTGAGATGAAGACTGCAACAAAAGCCATTGCATATTTATATGTATCTTGGAATACAGAAAGCTAAAGCTCTCTAGCTCTGTTAGACATTGTCCATCTCTAGCAATTCCTTCCCCATTTTATAGAACTTTTCTGCTATTACAGTGCTACCACTTCCTGCTGCTGCCACTCATATCCTATCTAACCAGCTTACCAGACTAAGGGGGAAAAGAGTACTTCATAATTGTCTGGAAACAAAAGGCCCTATCATCATCAAATTAACTGAAGATGCCAAAGTGGAGGCACTTTTATCCATTTCATCTGACCCTTTATAATGGCTAGGCTTAAGTCATAATGGTGCACAAGAGCCACAATTTATTATTTAGCAGTGGACCCTGCCCTATATGGATTGAGAGTGTTTTTACAGAAATGGAAGCAGGATGTCCAGTTCCTTCTTCGTTCAATTACAAAGCCATACTCAGTTTTTTTCCCTAGTAAAAATTAAAAATCAAAGATGGATTGCTGTATAGTTCTTATACAGAAATGGCTATTTGCAATGGCAAACATAATCTTGAAATTGCAAGACAGAAGGGGGAAAAAGAAATCTAGCAGCATAAATTTATATTTTAGCACGAACTTTCATGGATATCAAGCCACTTCTTCAGATGCAATACAGAGTGACCTTAAAGCCCCAGATTATTAAGTATATTTAGAGATGGTTTTGATCCCAAGGGAACTGACTTTGAATAAGCAGGTTTATTGCTTTCATACATCAGTACTAATTATAAACATCTAAAAGACCTGTATCATCATCTCACAAAGCCCTACGGATAAAGGTCACAATTTGTGTATTTCTGAATCCAATTTCATTCCATCCCACTTCCACAACTTTATAAATATACATAACGACCTGGGGCTTTATCACTCTTAATGATGCTAGTAGATTTCTTTATTTTCTCCCCCTCCCTTTTTACTTTGCATGATTCAACAGACTAACATTGCTATTTCTTTGAAAATAACCTCAACATACTCACTGGTTTCTTTTCAGCAACTGGCTGGGATCAGGCTTACTCCAGAGAGGCATTTTCCCATTTTTTAAAAAAATGCCACTAGCTCAGAGAGGACCTGTTCAAAAGGACTGGCTGAATCAACCAGTTGCTAACACAGCTGGCCTGAGGTCCATATCAATCAAAGCACCAATCAAAAATGCAAAGGCAAAGCAAAAAAATGGAAGATCATAAGAAAGGAAATATCACAGGGAGATAATGACTATACCCAGGAAACCACTTTGCTTATTATTCTGCACCACAAAATATTCATTACTAGCACTTTAAAAATATTTTTAACCTGTGGTGAACATTTTCAATCCATAAAGGAAGAGATCTGTTTCTAGGAGATATTTTCATTCCTTTAGGCCACCACAACAGGTTAGAAATACAAATGTTAAATCAGAATATTAAATCAGTGTATCAGATGAAAATTCTTATTGAAAGGAAGCAAAAGACCACTGTGCAGTGCTAGAAAGAGCCCAAATCAGCCATGCACCAGCCCACATTTCTCCCCACCTCAGGCAGCTGGTTGCTAGCATTATCTAGAGGGGAAACCTCCAAACTTGGGGTCTCAGCTCTGATTTGAAGCACCTCTTCTGTTCCAACACTGCTAGTAGAGTCTTGAGACTGCAGCATTGACCCCGAATGGTCTAGTACTGTGTCATCAGCAGCTGAGTCACAATTTAGCTAGGGAGAAAAAAATGCAGTTTCAAATAAGCAGAGGAAAACCCAACCAACTATACAATGATGTACTGTATATCACAAAGCAAAATGCAGACATTTTATAATACCTATTTAATAATAGGCAGTGATGGAACATATGGTACTGTGGAACATGATAGTATATTTTAACTTACATTAGTCATTATTTTGGTTTTTTAATCTCAAATCTTAAAATATGGCTGTGCAAACAAGAAATTTTCCCCAGATAGTTCAGTCTCCATGTTGGGTGTACCTGTCATGTTGAAACTCTTTGCACACTGTCATGGATAAAGGATTTAATCAGATGTGTTGTGCACATCAGCACATATAGCAAAGTGCAGCTTCTCAACCATGGGCTAATGGAGAACAGCATGTGGCTACTTCATTGTTAACATGGGTTCTATGCTTCCTAAGACAAAATTAAATATGCTTACATTTTTACTTTTCTGGATCCTGGCTGTGGATGGCAAGCACTGAATCTTGTATAGCCTAAAGTTGTTCGGATGCACAATACAGACCAACATTCTAACTTTTAAAGAAGAGCTATAATAGGACTTCACACCACTGAACTCATTGGAGTCCCATTCCTCAGTTTGGAGGACATGTTACATTTACCTCTTCAGAAATAAGTTAGCTACAAATATTAATGTTACCACTGTTTTCCTCTCAAACAACCTCACATGCCAGATGAGCAAAACTGAGCATTAAAAACACTGCTTTTATCCTATTCTAAGTTGGTATAGTATAGCATGTAGAGTAATTCCCAAATACCATATTTTAATTTATTTCTAGACAAAACTTACAATAAAACTAGTTAGTTATCTTGGGAAAATTTCTTGTTTGCACAGATAGTCATATTTTAAGATTTGAGATTTAAAAAAACTAAAATAATGACTAATTTAAGTTAAAATATTCTATCATGTTCCACAGCACCATACGTTCCATCACTTCGTATTTACATCAGTTAAAGCCTTCCAGAATTATTCTAGATATAAATTTTCCAAGACCAGTAAGATTTCTCCTGCTATGAAAAAAGGGCAAGTTGCTTACCTGTAACTGTAGTTCTTTGAGTAGTCATCTGTGAATTCACACAAATGTATTTTCCTGCACCTGTGCAGAGAACCTTCTAGACTCGCTAGGGAAGACTTTTTGGCAGTATCTCCACCCACCCTATATATACCCTTAGTGTTCCTGCTATTCCCTCAGTTCCAATTGAATGCTACAGAGCAGCATAATGAGGGGACACATGCAGGACACAACCTGAGGGGAGGATGGGCGGTTGGTTTTCTGTGAATTCACGGATGACCACTCAAAGAACTACAGTTACAGGTAAGCAACCTGTCCTTCTTCACCGTGGTCTCTGTGAATTACACAAATGGGTTAGACTAACAAGATGTAGTCACATGAGGAGAGAGTGTCGTGACAGAAGCACCATGTGTACTAAACCAGAAATGTGTTTTACTAAACAACAAGTAAGAAGCATGCAAAGCAACAAAGCTCGGTGCAAACCAGAAAGCAATACTGGCCTCCCAAAAGCTGCATCATTTGTTGTTCTGGTATCCATCCTGTAGTGTGAGATGGAAGACAATGGCTGGGACCAGACTGCAGCTTTACAGATGTCCTCTAGATGTACTCCACTGAGAAAAGCAAAGGATGCTGCTACTGCCCTGGTAGAATGTGTTTGAATCCGAGCAGGTGGTGTCTTCCCTGAGAGTTCATAGGCTAAATGAATGGTAGTAGTCAACCATTTCAAGAATCTTTGAACAGTGACAGGGAGTCCAAGCTTTGAATCAGAGTATCCAACAGTCTCTTGGAATGTCTCGAATTCAAAGTCCAATCATGACAGAAGGAAAGAACCCTTTGGATGTCGAGTAAATGCAAAAAGCACTCAGTACCGGTGTTAGATTCTGAGCCAAGGTAGGTAGAACAATGTCCTGGCTCAGATGACCTCACCACCTTGAGCAGAAAGGTGATGTCCGGCTGAAGAGAGTCTTTGTAGACAAGTGAGGAGAACTATGTTTTGGAGAAGGAGACCATTTGGTCTGTCTCACAGGAGAGTCCACCAACTTGCCCACAGAAACCAAAGCTGCCTGAGCACTGACCACTTCGAGAGATGGTGTGGGTGAAAGAGGGTTGTCAGAGGGTCGAGCCTCCCACCTGGTAACCCTCTTACCGTAGTAGAGGAGTGAGAGGAAGAATGTTTGTGCTTTCTCTTCCTCTTCTCCACTTTTTTGCTGGCTTTTTTTCGACTGTTTTGGGGCAGACTTGGTACCTGTCAATGAGGATTTTGATTTTTTTGCTGGGGCATCCTTGGATTCATGCACCTAAAATGCGAGCCTTCAGCCAGATTCGAGACAATGTTTGGTTGCGGTAGGCTCGTGGGTCCATCTCAAAGGGCTTGGATAAGCATAATCCTCATGAAGAGTTGATTCAGTTGTCAATGGCCTCTTCTGAGGCAAAGATTTTGGGGGCACTGAGACAGTAGCCATTGATGGCATGTGCGATTGTAAGGCCTTCTCGTACAGGATTGAGTGAAGATGAGAAAAGCAATTTTTACGCACCTGAAGGGTAAGGCCGTGCAATGCGCACAGGCCTGCATGTTGTGTCCCTTGCCAAGGCAGAGCAAGCAACAGAAGTGCTTGTCTTAATATGGAATTTTAGCCCCACATTCCTCAAACGTTTGAAAGACATTGATTGTGAAGTCAAACTTGCTGATGGAAATGAATTTTATCAAACAATCCGAGGACAAATCCAACAATACCAACAAAGTCTGAATCATTAGACAGAGAACAGCCGAGGTCAAACCAAGTCAAAAGTTGGAAAAAAAAACTACACTAATGCCAACATTTGATGATAGTAGCCAATATCCAAAGCCAAAACCAATCAGAAAAATAGTTATAACCTTTATAAAATTCGAATGGACAGTGATTCCAAAAATTAGTTCCTTTGATGCTGCTAGCACAGCAGACAAAAAGGAACTGAGGGAAAAGAGCAGGAACGCTAGGGGTATATATAGGGTGGGTGGAGCTACTGCCAAAATAATTTCCCCTAGCTATTCTAGAAGGCTCCGAATTGTGTGATTCACAGAGACCACGCCAAACAACATCCAGTCACGGAAATATCTGTGACCCAAGTATGTCAGTCTTTTCACATGCACAAAGATTATTCCAAACTACATTATGCCATTGCTTTTAGCACTAAATACTGGGTGCTTCACTGCAATTCTCACAGACAGAATATCAGCACTTAGCAAACCATGTCAATAGTAACTCAGGGAATTATGAGGACTAGAGGTTGCACATGCATCTGAAAGCTGCTCTCTGCCACAAATTTGAGTTGAGTTGTAGATATATAGTAGATGGGATTTGTAGCATATGATTAAATTATATTGGTTAGTTCAGGGGTGGTCATGTTAGATCCAGGTCTGTCCTGGGACAGTGCTTCTGGTCACGTCTGTTTTGACAAACCTGGGATGAGGGACATATTGTTATGATATTAGTTGTTAACTAAGGACATACATAGAAAGGGTTAATGTGCTTACAAAGGTGCTGGTGGTTACATGAGAGATACAATGGAAGCTATGGTATGCGTAGGAAGCTCTGGCATCAGCAGCAGACAGAGGCTTGCAAAAGAAAAAGGGGGGGGGGAATAGATCTAGCTAACTGGTTTAGAGTTTAAATAGATATACATATGTTGGGGATAATCACTGATGCTGATAATGACTTTGAGTGTCTTAAAAATTATATATATGTTAAATGATAAGAGTGATAGGTTTTATAAGGTTAAGAGAATTGTTAAAGTAGGAAAAGTTGCAAATAGAACCATGTATAATAATTTCAAGGTGGTTATGTTGGATGGTTGTGGGAACGTTACATTTGATCTGATACAATGCCACAGGGCCTGTATGCTAGATTTTTCTTTCAATAAACTTTCCTTTTGACTATAAGTCCTGGATCTGCTTTACTGCATAAAAGGAGAACACTGGCACAGAGTTCCTGACACACACCCACTGTTGTGGTCAAATCTGTACTTGTTTCCTTTCATTTTTGCAAAAGCAAAAAGCAGTTCTCAATGAAATCAGTTGACAGTGATGGGTTAAATAAAGAGACACCTGATTTTTATCAATAAGAAATGTTTTACCATCTGTGATCGTGATAAGATCTGACTTGCAGTCAGAGCTTCTTCTTCTGAAGATTCATCAGTATCTTCTTGATTGGTCAAGTTCAAGCTGGGGGTGCTACCAGAATACTGATATTCTTGGAGGGATGGTGTGTCTCCTTTGTCAATGCTGTCAAGAGAGCGCCTGCGGACTCCCCAGTTGAAGTTGTCCATGCTTTCACCCTGCAACATACAGAAAAAAATGTATTTTAAAGTTCTCAGAATATACAAGACACAGAAGTGAACACAGCAAAACAAAGCCACACAAACAGCAGAGTATTCAGCCCTTTAAGTTAATAGTAGATTTAAATTCAATTCAAGGCATTCAAATGTTTTTAATACATGGCAAAAACAATTTTCTTAATGTTCTTTTGCCCATAACTTATAACTCAGTGTATATTAACTCAGTGTATAATTATCTATAACCATATATCTTAACAATACAAGATAGCTGACTATCAAGCACAGACAGACAAATACATCACAGATGACAACAGATGAAACAAGCCACTGCACCAGGCTGCAACTTACCTGCAGCTCCTGGTTTGCAAAAAGAAAAACACACATAATTAGAACGAGGACAAACACTTATAAGATACTTTATAATGGGGGACATTTTCTGTCTGTTTGCAAACAGTTGAAGATTGATTCAAGCTCTAGAAAAGATTATGTCAAAACTTCTGATATTTAATTCTCTCCAAATTTTAGTAAAATTCATTTAAAAAAAACACTGTGAGACAAACACTTAAAACAAGATGGCCATGGTACTTTTTTTGTTTGTGCAAACATACATTAAAACAAGTTTAGTGAACTGCTTGAAAAGAACAGAGATGAAATCTTAAACTGACTTTTATCTACATTTATTAGATAAAACATATAATACACAAATATCATTTACAGTGCAGGAAGCCAAAAGGTTTTACCTACTTGGTTTTATTTTGATTATGCAGAGTTTTCAAAATGAGTACACATTTCTCATGTCAGTTTGCACACACTAGCAGACTGACAGAAGTAACTTTTTAATTCCATGGTGAAGATGGGAACTTAAACTGACAGGAAGTATTCCTAAATTCCTAGATGTTTCATATCACACATTCCATAACACTTGCAGTGTGTCTCAAACATCTTAGTGGTCAACCTCAAACATCTTGTTTTGCGAGCTATTCAGCTTTGGGTATTATCCAAAAAGCTGTGTAAGCCAATTAAAAACCTCAAGGTATGTATGAGATTTAAATGGTAACATGCTCCTTGCTGTACATGACCACTATATATATATATAGAATTTCAATGTTAAAAAACACAAAACTCCATTTAAAAAACAACAACCCACCCCCTCAAAAAAAGTCAGTACTACATTCTTTAAAAAAAAACAGCCAAAGATCATATTTCTCTAAAGGATCTTTAAGTGCTTTGGGAGAGAGGGTAGGTAGAACATTTGGTTGTCTGGATTATTCTTCCTAGTTGTTTAAGCATGTTTTGTATATATGTGTCACCTTGAGTGTGTTATGCACAACATCTATTTTAACAGGTTCAAATTTAGTTTTGTGGAGACCCTACGAAAGAGAGGTAACAAACAAAAAGCCACATTTATTGCACTGTATGAATCTGTGAACAGTTTCTATGGATAAACTCACTTTCTTGCAACCTACTATAGTTCCTTGACCAAATTTTTAGTTAAATATCCTAAACAAATTTTCAGGGCTGCAAATTGAGGCACATAGCTTAAAGCTGTTTTTCCTTTCCTCCTCCTTTTTCTAAAATGTCTCTAGTCCTCTATGTGGGCCCAGGCACTGTCAGGAAATGAAATTGTCAGGCAACTGAAAGCCAGGAACTTTGCTTTGCAGTGCAATCTGCTTGGCAATGTTAAGTGTAGCCCATAAAACTCCTTTTAAAAAAACCAAATGGGAAAATGTGAATGTCTTGCTTCATTATATACGTTATAAGATTGTGGAAGGGCAGTACTGCAACCTGAGTTGGGAAGCAGCCAAGAGATCTGTAGGAGCATCTGGGGTTGACTACACAGGGGTTCACAGTAGGCTGGAGAGAGCACTGAGGCTGGGTGTGAAGGTTGAGAAGAGAAAGATGTTTGTGTGCTTGTATTTTGGACAAACAGGAGACTCGACTGCCCGCTTGTAAGAGGAATGCTGACACTTACCTGCAGTATATCCATTTCCAAAAGAGAAGATCCAAACATCCTCTGGATGGGTTGTTCCTCCCACCTGCTCTTAATAGGCAGGAAAAAGACAGACTTTCCTTTTCTGATGTGGGAGGAGCAAGCCCTCTTAAAGTCAGTCATTAGCCAGCTGAAGAAACTAGCAACAGCCATTGCCCACAGAAAAATGGCACTAATGTTTATTGATTATAAACAGACACAACTTAACATATTCACTTGGAAGGAGACACCAGGGATCCAGGGCAAACCTTCCTGTAGAGCCCAATATTGACTCGCTTAAGTCCTAGCTTATGTTCCTTGGTGAACCAGGCAAGTAAGGAAAGTAAATGTTACAAAGGTCTATCTCTGGATGGCCCCATGTTCCTCTGCCAACACCCAAGGGAGAGTAGGATGTTCAGACTTTCTTTGTTGGAAATGGACATATGTCACAGATAAGTACAACCATTCCTTTTATCAGCAGAGAAGTTCAGAACATCCTCTGGAATTGAATTTACAAAAGCCATCTTGACCAGGAGGGGTGTGCTCACAGGCTGATAGAGGAATCTGGAACCACATGTTGTAAGATCCTCTTACCAACAGTGGTTCTGCTGACTGGAAGGAGCCCAACTTGTACTGTCTGACAAATGTGGGAGGGGACTTGCAGATCTCAGGCAAAAGGGCATTAGTGGCCAGGGCCATGATAGTGGCTGCATTCCTGATGGAATGTGCTGTCACCCTCTCCGGAGGACTCATGCCCAATGACTGTTATCATCCTATGATGCAGGTTCTGGTCCTTCTGCTGAGAGTGGACAGAGTTATTTTCCTTTCCATGGGGCACGGATGAAAAGAAGCGAACAGTGCTTCACAGGTACGGAAACTCTTGGTCCTTTTCAGATAGATTTTAATGACTTTGAGCATGCCAAGGGTGTACCAAATCCACTCCAGCTGCTTAGAAGGGTTAGGGTAGAACGACGGACATACCATAGCCTGTGCTAGGTGAAAAGTTGAGTTTATCTTTGGCATGAAAGTAGTGTCTGGTTGTAGTAGCACTGAATCTGTCCTGATAACATGCCAAAGTGATGGCTGTGAGCAGGAGGACCTTCTAGGGCAGTATGGTCGTTATTATGACCACTTGTCTCTTCACTGTGTTGGGCCAAAGATCCTGCTTGATGCCATCCTGGAGGAATGGGAGAAGGGTTGGCATGAGACCTGAAGAAAATCCAAGTGTTTGCATTTGCACTATCTGTAAAAAAATCTTAACAGTACATTTATAAACCCTGATGGCAGATGGTTGTCTGGAAGCAAGGATGTATTTCACCTCTGGAGAGTAGCCATACTGATCTAGCATCCATCTTTCACAACTTCCAGGTGTGAAGCTGTAGCCAGGTTGGATCAGGATGAAACACCTGACCCTGCGACAAGAGATCTGGCCACAATGGCAGTGGAAGGCAGGCCAATGCCATGTTGATGATTTCAGAGAACCAGGCCTTCTTCAGCCTGGCTGGGGCCACCAGAATCACCGTGGCCCCATCTCTCCAAATCTTCCCCATTATTTTGTGAGGAGAGAAAGATGCATAGCAAGGTTTGTGGCCAAGGGTTGAGTGCATCTGTGGCCTCAGCCCCCTCCATGTGGAACCTCAAAATGAATCTCTCAGTGTTTGAATTCATCAGTGAACTGAACAGATCCACCTGTAACTGTCCAAGAAAATTCATCATCATGTGGAAAACCTCAGGGTGGAGGCTCCATTCTCTTTGATCAAGGTCTGTCCTGTTCAGCCAGTCCACTCTAGGGTTCAGGTCTCTCTGAAGGTGTTCTGCTTCCAGGCCTAGAAGACTGTTCTCCACTCTAGGCCCAGAAGATTGTTCTCCACCCACAACAAGAGCAACTGGGATTCTGTCATTAGGGATCATGCCTTGTCCCTCCCTCAAGATTCATGTGGGCCTTTCTTGTGATGCTGTTTGTCCTGATTAGGACTGCCCTGTTTCTAATCAGATTCTTGAAGGTTAGTAGGGTTAACTTAACTGACCAAAGCCAGTTGATTCTATGCTTCTGTTTCTCCAAGTTCCATCTGTCCTGTACCAGGTGGGGACCGCAATGGGATCCTCAGCCCTTCAGGCTCCTATCCATGATGAACTCTACCTTTTCTGGCTTCCATATAGGCACCCTTTGATGATGGCCGGAGAAGTCTACCTTTTGAGGGAACTAAGAACTTTCTGAGGAACCATGATCCTCTTTTTGCTCTTCCAAGTAATGACGTCTTGGTGCAATAGAACACACTATTGTAATGGAAATGCGAACAGGGAAGATAGTTGATTGATGAAATAATCAGTCCCTAGAGATGCACCTAAAGTGAAATCCTTGCTTTTGGCTACCTTGCAACAGTATGGACAACTCTGGCAATGCCTTCAATTCTGGGCCTATGGAAAAGAGACACTCCCCAGTGCTGTATCTATTCTGGCCTACAGGTGTTGAATTTGTTGAGTCGGTGTAGTGGAACTCTTCTTCATGTTCATGAACATGATGCCTCAGGGACTGGAGCACTCTTCTGTGCCTGCTGTTCTGACTCTAAATAAATCGGGAGATTGTCAAGGTAGAGAGACATGTGGAGCTGCATCCTCCCCCGATGAGCCACAAGCATGACCATAACCTTGGTGAACACTTGGGGGGCTGAAGACAGTCTGAAAGAGAGGGCCTTGTACTGGAAATGCCAATCATTGTAGGTGAAGTGGAAGAACTGCTAGCAATCCAAGTGAATGAGAATGTGAAGAGGATACATATCCTGTCAGTCCAGAGGCAACAGAAGTTTCAAGAATGATCCACAGTGTCTCCATCTGGACAAATCTGCTGAATCCCTTCAGATTTAATATGAACCACAACAAGCTGTTCTTTTTGGGCATCAGAAAAAAGGTGGAGTAGCAGCCCCCTTTGTCTCTGCGCAGGTAGTATCTTGTACGGTTTCCATGAGCAGCAGTTGCTTGATGGCTTCCAGAAAGAGTTGATATTGTTCAGTTTTTTGTTTTTTTTTACTTGGGACACGAGATGAACCACTTGCATCAGGTATGAAAGAACTCTATCCGGTTTCTGTGTTTTAGTGTGTCCAGCACCTGCTCATCTGATGTGGAGTTCTCCCATACTTTTGCCTGTTGGCTGTTTTGGTGGCCCCTGCTGGCACCGTAACGGCCTCTGACCGAGAAGGTCGAGCAGGACTGTTTGGGCTGGAGCCTGACATCTCCCTGACATTGCCTCTACAATCTGGAGTCCCTGGCCTAAACAATGCCTGGTGTGGAAGAAAAGAGAGACTGAGAGGAACGAAAGGGGTGACGTCCCTGCCGCCAAGGATTTTCTCTTATCCTTGTCATCCACCAAAACCAGGTCCAAGGACTCCCAGAAGAACATGGCACCCAAGAGGGGGTTGAACACCACCTTTGTTTGGACTTAGCATCCACATGCTAGTTCTTCAGACAAAGCTGGCATTCGACTGCCACTGCTGCTGCTTGGGGCCTAGCACAGAAGTGGACGGCATCCAAAGTCCCATCTGAGGTGTAAGAAGATGCCTTATCCAACTTGTTCAGGCCCTGTCTAATTCTAGTTTTGCCCAGTGGAACCTCATCCAAACAGTCTCTCATCCATTGAAATGAGCCCCTGGCTACCACAGAGGTCACTGCTGAAGCCCTGACAGTTGTACAAGCTGCCTCATGGAGCCTTTTCAGGGCTGCTCCTGGCTTCCTATTTTCAGAAATTCTAAGGGTATTGTCCCCATTCCAGCAAAGAATACTAGGGCAGACAGAGGGGCCTCCACAAGAGGGAACCTGTAGCTTTTTCATGACAGAATGAGATAGTTATATAGTGTTTTAACTGTGCAGTGACAGAGCCTGCTGGGTGCAGATTTAATCCATTCACTTGTAATGGATGATTAAAGAACTTTCAACAGAGCTAAACTTTAAACGGGGCATGTATAACAAATGAAAAAAAGGGGGAAATCAACAAAGAAGAATTTAAACAAATAGCAAGCTTGTGTAGGGGTAAAGTCAGAAAAATTAAAGTGCAGAATGAGCTCAGGCTTGCTAGAGAGGTAAATAAAAAAGGGTTTTTTGGGTAAGTTTGCACCAAAAAGAAGGAGGAGGAAATGTTAGGGCCACTATGTGGAGAAGATGGTAAAATGTTAACAGGGGACAGAGAACAGGCAGAATTACTCAACACCTTCTTTGACTGAGGCCTTAAGCATGTGGCTATTTTTCTACTAGTAAATTCATCCCTGTATTCTAAATTATACAGAAGTAGTATAGGGTGGCTGTACATGCCCCCAAAGCAGTTCTTTCTGTTCAATGTGCCATTATCTGCCCTACAGTCCAAGAGAAGAGAACTGTTAGGTCCACAGCAATAGAGGCAAAATCAAAGTTTTGGGATAGGCAGAACCTCTTCTACTGTAGACTTTCATTACAGGATTTCTTCTTGTATCACAATGTCAGCAGTAGGCTGCAAGCTCTCTTAACTTTACCTAACCAGGAAAGAGGAAGCTTCAGGATGGCCTGGGATATTCATTTTTCCAGGAGTTTAGGCAGCTGATTCTGCTGTCTGTAGGGTCACCAAAACATTAAAAGCCACACCTAGAATGTCCTTCTGTTTGCTAAGGACAAGTGGAGAAGACTGAGCAGGAAGAATGAGAACAGGGACACTCTGAGAAAAGAAAGGGTAACAGAAAGAGAGAAAAATAAAAGAGCATTGGGAAATAAGAAGGGGTGAGAACTACATGTTTCTAACCCTTGTGAAGCTGGGTACTTCTGATAGTATAAACTATTTTGCTTATTTCTGTATAATTTAGATAACAGAAGGGGCAGTGTCTTGGGATATAATTTTGGCTTTTTAAATTGTATAATAGACGTACGTAGCTTTACCCTTAATTTCCAATGAAATTCAAAATATTTAATACTCTCTTACACAAAAACAGTACTTTACTATTTTATGCATAGTTCAGTACAACTTGAAGACTAGTTTCTTTTTTCTCCCGTCTCTGCTTTTTGCCTGTCCAACTAGTCTGTCTAATTAATAAAATTCTTAAATTTTCAAACAACATGGCAGTGATCCCTCAATATGGTTTCCATGCACTGCAATAATATATTGTATACTGAAATAGTTACATTTTGCTACTTGAACAGAGATAAATGCAGATAAAGATGACAAATGCACCATGAAATACAATATGAATGGTTAAAGATCAAAGCAGTACCAACACAAACCTTGTGCAAAGATAATATTACAGAAGAGGATGAACTAACAATGCATTCAATTTAAAATGTTCACCAATATAGTTGTTTTTAGGCTTTGATTGTACCAAAGGTTATACTTTGTGCTCTCAATACAACTATACAATTTCTTTAGTCAATATTATCCATATTTTCACTTCTATTATTAATTGCAAAACACTAGGGCCATATTCCTAAATAGAGATTCAATGTGGAGCTAAGAAAAATTCAAATACACCCATTTCAGTGCATCTGATAAAAAAGAAATATATTATCTTTACATTAGAAATCCACTTTGGGAGAAAGGTGGAATATAATCAAATCAAATTAATAAATAATACATAAAGGTTGCATCCACATTGCAGAAATAATCCAGTTTGATACCACTTTAACTCTCATGGCTCAGTGCTACTAATTTGTTCTGCTACCTGAGCTGTCTGATAGGGAAGACTAAATGTCTCACAAAACAACAATTCCCAGATTTCCATAGCATTGAGCCATGGCAGTTAATGTGGCATCAAACTGGATTATTTTTACTGTGTGGATGCAGCCTAAATCAGGAAAATGTAGGGTGAGCAGCTATCATGAAATAAATATTTCAAAGTATGCCAAAAGAAGGAAGATTCTATTTACTACATTTTTCCAGGGCTTTGACTAATCACAATAAAGGTTCACATTCAAAGGGAAAGTGGTTCTGAAATGGTTGGACTGGACCCCCAGTGAGGCTTGGAAGCTCTGATACCTTCTCCTCTTCCCAAACTTTATATGTGTGAAATTAACATGTGCTGAATTAAATACTGAATTGACTTAAATAAAACTGTTTTAATTTGAATGATGTTATTACCTAATCAAATGTTAAAATATGAATATAAAAATGTGGAAATGAAAATATGGACATTAAATAAACAATATATATTTTTATTCATATACTTTGTCAAATTGGGGGAGGCAACGTCTGCATGTAGATGTAAAGGGGGTCCCAAGGGTAAAAGGTTTGAGTACCACTGGACTAAGCTCCCAAAATATTTTCTCATTTGAAGAAAAGCCTTGTGGAAAAGTGTAGAACTGGAACTTTGACAGTTCAGACTTACCTCTGCATCTTCCAATTCAACATCTAAAAAGTCAAAATCTTTAAAAACTCCAAACTGTTGTTCACTGGTGTTATCTTCTACAACTACTTCTTCTTCCTGAATTACTTCCTCTGTTGCAGAAATAAGACTAGTCTGTTGATCCCCAACCTCTAAGTCTTCATTAGAAGAAAATACAACCTGGAAAGGAACCAGCAATACAGAAAAGCATGGATTTAATTAGAGTATCAATAACAATATTTACCAGTGCTGCATCTTAAACATGGGAGTAAGTCGAGGCAACTTTGAATTACATTGATTGTCAACAAGACACTGAACTGTTTTGTCCCCACCCTCCAAAAATATTTAAAATGTCTGGTTCCTAAACTTTCCAAGGTCACAAAACATAAAACAACACCAGCTGTTATGGAAGTATCTCACTAGTTCCAGAGTACTAGTTTGGCTGATAAACATCAGAATTCCATTGAAAATCCCCAACTACTTACAGATGGATTTTTAGGGAGACCAGACTCTGGACCACACAATGACAGTACATTCATTAGCTTCTCCCTAGTTCTTCGCTAAAAGAAAAGAAAACAATCTAATCACTTATCAGAGACAAATGTTTTAGATTACAGTAGCATTTTGATTTTGTATTTAATAATCCTTACTACGTTACATTACTTTCAGTTCATTCACCTGGGATAACTGTGGCCTCTTCCAGCTGACAGGTACCAAGGCATTAGAATTTGAACCTGAGGAAGTTGAAGAAGTACTTCTTGTAACAGCAATGACTTTAGGTTTTCCATTTCTGCCAGCTGCACTGTGCTGATCACCATATTTGTTCCCGATAATTGGTGTCTACAAAATGAAGAAATTTTTATAATATATATAGTATAGTATAGTAATAGAAGAAAGTTTATAGTTCAATATTTTCAGCTCAGCATTTGAATTTCTGAGTTTTCACTTTCATTGAGAACTATAAAGTAGTTGGGATAACCCAAAGAGAGTGGATTTATCTACTGCATGAACCAGATAATTACTGAGTGACTCATGTTGTCATATATGAAAAGCCTGGAACACAAGTGATGCAGGTGACGATCTTCTGAAAAAGATTAAATCTTAATCTATATGAACTGTGCATTTAAAAGCTATTTCCTATCTAAAACTATGCAATTATTTTTGAATGCTCAAATTAGACTGTGCATCTTTTATGATACTTTCCCATAACTATCATAATCAGATTCTGAAATTCAACCAAAACCATTAAGTACTTCTAAAGTAGATCTTTGGATTATGCCTGCTGTTTTCATTCTTATGAACAACCTGGGCAGAATGTTTAATGAGCTTAATATAGACCATATTTACTGTGTATGAATAACAGAATTAAGACTTAACATCACTTATTCCTGATTATTCAGGCATTAAGTGAACACAGTGGCTAAGTAAACTACTCAAGTGTTTTAAAGCAAAACAACATAATAGAGAAATCTTATGCTTCAGTTAAGATGTCCTTACCTCTGATATATCAAAATGGAAATCTAAGGTCTTCCCAGGTAGTTCTTTGGAGACATTATTAAAAATTTTTGTGAATGAAATTTCGGGGGAACTTATATCACCACCATAAGACTTTGGAATATCATTAGGTACAACAAGACTTGCTGATCGAGATACCACCAGTTTCAAAATATTAAGTGCTTCCTTCCAATATGGACTCTAATAGCAGTAGAAAAAAATGGCACAGATTACTGTTAATGAAAAAATAGTAAAGAAATTTAAACTCAAAAATGATTTCCACTTCAAATAAGAATTAGATTTTTTTTAAAAAAACATGGCAGCTGTATTCATGAAACAGGTCAAAGCAAAAATATGATTCTCAAATGCTTAGCATATGGAGACTTGCTATCCAATGCAGGAAATTATGAATATCGGTTCTGCAAACTGCATGTTTAAAAGTGTCTGTTAATTCAAGTAGCTTTCCTAGAGTCACTTTAAATCATTCGGTTTAATTGAACTGCAAGTTCATAACATGATGTATAAAATAAATGAGTTTGGTGCTGGAATGACTACTTCAGTTGGCTCAGTGTGGTTTTGAAAGAAGTATACTAGTTCCACATGGGGTCAGACTCTAATTTCTTTAGGAGTAATCAAGTTGAGAGGAAAACACAACAGGAAGAGTTTCAGTTAAGAGCATTCTCCTTGATTTTGCAGTGATGAACTTCAAAACAATTCTGTACATCCAACTGAGAGGTCAATAAAAGGAACGGGGGAAATCCAAAAGTCTTACAGTGAAGGAAAGAGAAAATAAAAGATGGAACAAAAACACAGCAGGGCTTGCTTTTAAGTTGTTGGCAGACTGTAGAATTTTACCTGATTGCAAAGTCTTAAACTCTGGATAAAAAAAGATGATTAATTAAACAGATCCTTTTATCACAGCATTATTCACTACAACAGTGTAATTAAAAAATGCCCTGTCACACAATGTAAATATTGGGATGAATGTGTTATCTTAACAGCTTGTGATATGCATAAACTTGTTTTTGTTCCTACATATCCTTCAAGTGAACTGTGATTAAACCAGAAACTATGAATACATGGTTTGGAACAAGCAGTATCTTAAATGAACTTCAAGCTATGATTTATGATCCATTTTATTTCCCACCTTTGGAGGCATAAATCCAGAAATGAATAATTTAATCTTAAACTATTATATCAAAATATTACTCAATAATGGTTTTAAAATGGACATAAATTGAGCATATATATATATATATACCTCCATATAACCCCCCCCCCAAAAAAAACAAATGGCATACTGGTAAGTCTTACTCTATTAAATAACTGCTGATTGTAATATCTTTAATATGATTGCCATCTTTTATGTAACTAAGTTTGATTAAAAATACAGCCAATAAAGCAAAAGACACCTGAGCTTCCAAATGAGAGGTCAGAGGTTCAATGAACAGATGGCAGTCTATGTGAACCCTGGTTATAGTGACATCTACTTTGCTACTACAGTTCAATAAGCTAAGTGCATAGTTGTCAATCGCAAAAATGAATCAAGATGGGCACTAACAATTTTTCCTAGTTAATTAGAATTAACATTCTTTTTGTACTGTAGGTCAAAGGTAAAGAATAGCATCAGTATTTGGTAGTCTGAAATAATTTTGTGCCTCAGGCATTCTGGAAAAAAAAACAGCTACAAAAAGCCTAAATTTCTTCCAGGAATTATAGTTTCAATGAACTGTCTTGAAAGCCTTGCTCCTAAACGTAAAACAGTGAATGAATTACCAAAGCTACAAAGTGTATTTGAATGTTTTGTTATAAAGCAATATACTCAGTGTTTACTTACAGCAAGAACTACAAGTCTCTCTTATGACTGAGTATGCTCAGAACAAGAAACAATTTATGTAAAAAAAATTATGCTGAATTCCTTCTCCAGAATTGTGTTGTAACATTCAGCTGTCTCTCTGTTAAAGCTAAACTGAACAGACCAAGTTCAATGATGGGCCAATGCACATTCAAGGTTCATCTTTGCCATCTCAAAAAAGAAAAAGAAAAAATCTAGAGAACACATTCAATATTAATAGAGATATTCTGTAGAACCAAATACAATGAATAAAATACATGCATTAATAAAACTGGTTCATCTCATCATTTATTTATAATGTCATAACATTATATTTTGAACTTACCTAGGCTAACTAGGTAAGTTCAAAATATCATTCCATGGAAATATATTCACTGTGTGTATAGAGAGATAGAATGTTAAGATTCAAGGTGTGTGTGTTTTTTTTTTATAATACCCACCTGAACATATTTACCAATGACCTTTATGATTTCTAGATTAAACTGCTTTACTGGTGCTGCAGACAGGTCAATATGACTCAAAAGACTGTAGATAATTTGAAGTAAAGATTGCTGCATGCTGGATATTCCTTTCTCTAAAAGCTAAAATAAATGTATAAAACAGATTCAGTCTATTGTCTTCAAAATAGCAGGTATTTATGTAAGCTTATGTGGTGTTGATATTGGGGATATGTCTCCTTGTTTTTGTTTTTAAATTCTGATACTGGAATTAGAAAGCTGCTGAACAAAACTATACTTTCTAGCCCACTATATTCAAAGTGGTTCCAATATGATACTTGATGGAATTATCAAATATTACTCTTAGCAAGATCTTTGTGTTATGATTATCTACAAAGCAAGCAATCTTCTAAAGTTGATATATGAGTCCCTAATTCATCCATTACTTTTGAAAGTGCAAGTTTAGAAGCATTAGCAGTCTGTTAAAATTTCTTGTGTTCTTTACATGGATGATAAAATGAAGTAGGGATTGGATCTAATGTAAATCATACTTGAAGGAGGCCCATTAAAATAAATTAGATTTATGTTAGTCAAGGCAAATGTAAGTCCCATTGATTTCCATAGATCTACTTTAAATGTGACTCTGTGGATCCAAACCAAGCTTTTCAAAGGAAGGGAAAGGGAAGATGGTGATGAAATGGTAGTTCGATATTCTGTGCAGAGCATAGACCCACAATTTTTCCAAATCATGGAAGGGGAAAGGAGGCGAGTAATTATTCCAATCAGCAATGAAGGCCAACAGTGGGATTTGTATGGCTCTCCATATTTTGTTGAACTGCAAATTCCAGCATCTCTAGCCAGCAAATGTAATAGTGAAGAAAACTGAGAGTTGAAATTCAACAATATTTGGAGATCTCCAAGAGTCTCATTCAAGACATGAACCATGATGAAGATGCAAAACTGTCTCTTATACATGAAGAAAATCCCCTACCCCAATTGTATTTATTAGCATTTAAATACAAGGTGACAAAATGCTCAGCTGTAAGTGGAAAAAGTATACCATATTAACTTAGAAATATATAAAAGCATAGATTATTTCATTACCTCTGCAAGGTATGTTACAAGATTGAAAGTTGTTTCTGAGAAGGAATCATGCAAATATCTACACACTACATTAATCCAGTTTGAGCAGTCTCTGGAATAACTATGTGTGCTGTACAGACTCATCATATGGGCCAAATTAGCAAGAGTTGGGGACTTTTCTTCTGCACAAACCTATGAAATACAAGAAAAAAGTTGTTACCTAAAATACCTCTGTAAGTATAATTTTTGATTTAAAATTTCACTGTTACTCACTAAAAATAATACTTTGGGCCAAGACAGACCACTGGAAAATGGTGGGCTGGAAGCTCCCCTTTGAACTCCGGAGGGATGCCTCAGCAGCCAAACCGCACAGTGTCCCTCTGGAGTAAAAAGAACCCAGAAAAACTGGGTTCTTTTCGTGGTGTCCGGCACACCGGTCACATAATGGATGCGCAGTGATATCTGTATGCTGCGCATCCCTTATGTAAAGATGGCGGCACCTGTGTGTACTGGACACCGCCATGATGCCACCACTGTTACAGAGTGGGGCTCAGGAGCGTGTGGTTGGTGTGCACTCCCAAACCCTAGTATCGGCCCCATGATGGCGCTTCCTGGCCATCTGCCTTGGACCTTTGAAACTTAAGATTGCTGTTGTGAAGTAATACGGCTGACAGTCCACAGCATAAGGGTTACTTCGAGGTTTGTATTCAATAAAGTTGATCAGCAGAATGAAGAAACATTAGCAGAAATATCAGCATTAGTTTGGATAGTCTCAACCACAATTAAATCTGTAGTACACATATCACATGGAACAATCAGCTGAATAAGTTTCAGGACAGATATGCTTTACAGATGGCTTTGCAGTGCTTGACTTATCAACTATCCAGTGTCTATTTGTGATTTCTCTTTCACAAAGGAAAGACGAAAGAACACGAGAGATTGTGAAAACAGGGCCTCTGCATGCATAGATACTGACTTGGAACATATGAGTCTTACATCTAGACCAATGCTCCTCCAAATGGCAGTCCGGGAACCAGTGCTGGCCTTGAACCATCTGCTGCTGGTCCCTGGGAAGTTTCTAGTTAATAAAGGAATAATTTTAACCAATGGGTGCAAATAATTCCGTCCCTGGAACTTTGGGAGAAAAAAAACCCCGACAGCTGCTGTTTCTCCTTATCATTTAGTTTAAAAAGCACTGATCTCGAGCACTGCTACTGAAAGTGGTGGTTCATGGACCAATGTCTGAGCCAGCTGCTATCAGTCCCTGGAGAGCTTCCAGAAGTAAAAGAAACAACTGTAGCCAAGATGCACAAATACAGTACTAGTCCCTAACACACTGGGTAAATGACTGATGGTCCCTCACATCAGATAGCTTAAGAAGTACTGGCACAGAAGAAGTGGTGTGTGTGTGCGGGCTTTTTCTCCACCATGTGAATGTCAGAATTTGGCATACAGGCTGTTTTCTTCACCCCATCATAGACACAAAGTCTAGACAGCACTGCTTGTTTCTTATCTTTTTCTTCACTAAAATACCCTTTAATGCACAACCTCTAAAAATCAAAGTCTCTTGAAAGATACTATAGCAACATTACTTTTCAAGTGTGCATTTGTTTTCCTCTGCCTATAGGTAAAGTGTTAGTATTGCAGAGGCTACTAATCTAAAAGAAATCATGAGTTGACTGGCATTACCAAACTCACATTTTCATTAATCTCTTATAAGAATGAATTACAATACAAATCTTTATTATTTAGTATATCTTTCAGCCAGAAAGATAAACAATTGGGTCTTTGAGCAAATCAGTTGAGAAATACCCCTGGAGGCCACGATGATTAAACTGAGGCTGTAATACTCTGACCACCTCATGAGAAGGCACAATTCACTGGAAAAGATAATGTTGGGAAAGGCTGAGGGTAGAAGAAGGAGAGGCAGACCATACACCAGATGGCTAGACTCACTTAGGGAGGGCACAGAGGGAACAGAGCAGTGGAGGACAGGGAGACTTGGAGATGTCTCATTCACATGGTCGCCATGAGCCGACTTGAAGGGCAACTAACAACAACATCATCCACTCAAAGTAAACTGGCTCTATTGAACAGAGATGTTGAATTCGCTGCATAAATTCAAAATACAGAAGTCGCATGTGCTCTTTTCAGTACATTCAAGTGTTCTAGAATGATGCAAAATCCTCTTTAGAAAAAAAAAAATGTGAAAATACCTCCACTATTGTTACATCTACAAGAAAAGTTGGATTCAACAACTGCAAAAGAATGTTTTATTTAAGAGGTTTTTTTTTAACTATAAGGCGTATCTTTCTGCTACACAGGACAGCAAGCCACTCAGATTTCAGATGATCTCGGAAAAGCTGAGGAAAAGCCCCCCCCCCCCCCTTACCAAGTCACTTAACCCCAACACTGTAGGGCTTCTTTCATTTATATCTGAATATGTAACACCAAATTATTTATCATTTCTTTTCTTGCTTTACTGTATCAGCATAGAAATTAGCAAAAAAGAGGAATGTACTCTTCAGAATTAAAAAACCTGTTAGATGACAACTCCTTTACAGTTGTTTCTCTTCTTTTATAGACATCTTAGATTGGGTTTTGCCCCATATGAAATGAGAACTAATGAATAATCGGATTAATTTGAAGACTGCTCTGAAGAATATGGGGGACAGATTGTTTTGTTCTATTTTTAAAGTCTCTGGCCAGGTATCATCAGTGTTAGAATTCTCTGGTGACTATATGCCACATGTAATCTTCTTCTTAAACACTTTCTTGGAAACTGTTTGTTTATATTGTTTATAGTATGTGGACAAGGCTGGTCAACTGCCATGGTAACTACTCCTTTCTGACAAAACTCTTCTGTAACTTGGTAAGAAAAGCACAATGAAGGATATGATAACATCCCAATATATGTACTACCAAACTACTTCTATAAACCAATATGTATAAAAATAAATATACATATATTTTGATTGTTCTTGGTAAAAAAAGTATATTCACAAGTCAACCAAGATACACACACACACACACACACACACACACATATATATATATATCAGTTTATAGATGCAATTTGTAGTACAAAAAAGTATCCACGTATCATTTAATATCCAAAAAAGGCAGCCACCATTACTGACTTGAGTTACTAGTGATATTGCATTTTTTTTAAAAAAAAAAACATGTTCATCTTCAAAGCAAGAATCTTACCATTTTTCTTTCAACCCCAAAATAATACTTCAAACAATGGAGAAATAAGAATTTAAAAAGAAGGAATTCAGATAAATACAGAGGAAAAAGTAACAGAATCAGGAGAAGGGTAACTGAAAGTAAGATCAAACTGATTAAGAGGCAGCTTTTTCCACTCACTGTGGTGTGGCAGGAGGAAAACCTGACAGGATGGGCTTAAGAGTCACAGCAAATAATCACATGGCTGCCTCATTCTGGGTAGCGAAGGGGTAACTCATGGTTAGTAGGCTGGTTCTCTGTGCCAGCCATATAATTGCTTTTCAACAAGAGACTTGATTTTAGAACTACAAACATAACCTTTCTATTAAATAAAGATTTTGATTTAATGTGTTTGGGCCTTCTGAGTGAGGATCCCTAATAATCTCCAAACAAATTGGATAAACAATGCCACATTTATTAAAACAAGTTTTTAGTTAAGTTTGTGCCTCTGCTTTCACCATGGAAACTAGAAATCAATTTCTAAATCATTTCAGGTTATTACATACCTTTGCTATTCTGTCTGCTGTTTCTTTGCAGAACTGAGTTGGATTATCGAAATGTTGGATTAGATGAGGTAATAAACATAAGATGTTGAGAGGAAATCCTGCATAAGAGGATATGAAGCAGAACACATCTTTACAGGCTACTTATGTTCTTTACAGGGAATATAGTTTTCTACATTTTTCTGACCGTTTATACTACGACATGCTTCCTGTAAATGCTATGTGACTTAAACCCAGTAAAAATGACCTTAATTCTTTGAGAAATCTATTATACCAGAAAATCTCAGGTATCTCTTTTTTCTGCACCATTTTTCAAGAATTCTTCTCAAATAACACTTTACTGCTTTTTGTTAAGTCAGTTTTACATGGGTCCTAGATTACAAAATGTTCAATTCATCATTTTCAGCATTTAATATAGCATGACTACATATGTTACATTTGAAAAGTATACCTGTTAATTGGGAAGGATCCACCAATGCATGCTTGGAGATTGTGATGAGCTTGCTAAGTAAATGAACTGTCATTTCCTGTGTAGAAACTGAGGTAAAACCCTTCAGGAACAGCTGCTGAAGGCCTGGAAAGTTATTCCATTTTAATTTACTCTGCATCTTTTCAATTTTCTCCCTGCTCTCAGACTTATCCAGAGGCAAATGAACCAGAAGCTTGTTGAGCAGCCTGAGAGCCAGGAGGTACTCGTATTCGTAATCTGATTCTAGCAAAGATGCTGCAATCCAGAATATGGTAGCCATCAGGTTCATAGGATCAGTAGTGGGCTGCACATCATGCATTCCTCCCTCTTTCAGGGAGGAAAGGCTTCTAGTCCTTGCTAAACTGTTGGAATGATTTATCCTTCCATCCATTATATCCAGTGTGTTGCTCCTCCGCCGATCAATCTTTCGATCACCTATTAAACTCAGTCTCAAAGAGTTGCTTCTCATGTTACTATAGTAGCCTAAAAAATTACCACTGCTAATGGAACTTGTGCTTAGGTTTATCTGACCAGTGCTTTTCCTGTTAGCTGCATATTTGTTTCCCAATAATGGATCATAGTATGAAGCACTGAAATGAGAAGAGAATATGGCAAATTAAAGTTTAAAAACCCCCCATAAAGAACACTATAGGATTTATTTTCCTAACATCCTTTAACTTGAGATACTAGCATGCAGCATTTTACCAGTTTAATCAAGTATTGTAGACATCTTAATTTGTTACTGCATATTTCTCTTCTGCAGTAGTTAAGTACAACATGAACATTTGATCCTAGTATTTTAAACACCAGCAGGAAGTGCAACTATAGTTTTAACAAATGGAGCACTGTTGTATACTGGCATTCTAGTTATTTAAATAACTTTAGGATTATCTCAAAAGATCCCTATGGGGGAAAGAATGGACTGCATGTGCATGGGGTGGGGCTTATGAATCCATTTTTCTCACTCAAATTCTAGCCTACTGTACAATAATACACATTGCTTCAAAGTGTCCCTTGACTTTCTGGAATAGTTTTTCAAAAAGTGTGACAGGATATATTTTAAATTTTGAGATCCTACATTTTACAACAATGTCCTCACAATGCAGCGTACGAAAAACAAACACCTAAACCAAAATAAAATGTAGGCTTGAATCCTATTCATGTGCTTTTTCCAAGGTTTGACATTGATAGTGATCATAGAGTTGGAAGAGACCACAAGGGCCATCCGATCCAACCCCATGCCATGCAGGAAATCACAATCAAAGCATCCCTGACAGATGGCCATCCAGTCTCTGTTTAAAGACCTCTAAAGAAGGAGATTCCACTACACTCCAAGGGAGTGTGTTCTACTGTCAAACAGTCCTTACTGTCAGGAAGTTCCTCCTATTGTTTAGGTGGAACCTCTTTTCCTGGAGCTTGCATCCACTGTTTTGGGTCCTGTTCTCTGGAGCAGCAGAAAACAAGCTTGCTCCCTCCTCAATATGACATCCTTTAATTATTCCCTTCTCAAGGCTAAACATCCCCAGCTCCCTAGGTTGTTTCTCATAGGGCATGGTTTCCAGACTCTTCAGAGAAAGGAGTCTCTTGTCACCATCCAGAGAAAAAGCTATTGTCTCTCAGGCAACCTATTTCTTCAGTTTTTGATCTATAGGTAGGTCCTGAAAGCTGAAGGTGCTCTGGGAAGGCTGCCTTTAAAATCATTCTCAGGTCACTCTCCAAGACAAGTTTCCTGAGCATCTTTAGCTTCAAGGACCTACTTGGAAAACAGGGACTGAAGAAGTAGGCTACTGAGGAGCTGACAGCTTTCCATCTGGACAGCTACAGAGGCTATCTCTGCTTTTCTCACCACCAGGCAAAATTTCACCCATAATCTTTAAAACAGCGTACAGACAGTGTTATAACACAACAAGCCTGTATTTTGAAAATCAAGGGAAAGCTTGGTGATTAAAAAAAAATTCCAGGTCATTCTAAAATCATCCTAAAGAGAAATCAATTAACTTCTCAGGAAAGAATCACTGTATGTTTTACAAATATCACGTGATGCATTCTGATTACTTAACATTATAATCCTATTAACACCTCCCTGAGTAGACCCCATTGAAAATGGCACATCAGAGGACTTACCATGAAGGTCAATTCTTGCCAAGAAGGAGCCATCCATGAATGGGTTAACTCCTGTCACCATCCAGGCTAGGCAAGATGACATGTGGTTTTAAATTGAAACTTTCTTTTGGTCCTCAATTCCTCCTGCTTCAGTTCCTTCACAAGCCAAGACAACATGAAAGTAGGGGGAAAAAACTCTCCAACGCCGAGCAAAGAATTAAGATCTTGCCACCTAGAGTGGGATTGTATGGTTTCTTTTCCTTGGCAAGAATGGACTTTCACGGTAACCTTCCAGCAGACAAGGAGCAATTCATAAATGGGATCTACCCAAGCAGATATGTATAGCCAATTGGGATGGTGGCAAGAGAATGCTTCAACTGGGAGTGTCTTATAGAACCCTCCTGCCAAAGGAGGCCCTGGCCAAAGCAAACTTGTCTAGTTGTAGTGTTTTGTGAATGTGAATGTAGTTGCTCAGTCTTGGGATGCATTGGCTGAAAAGGCAGCAGTCATGGTTGCTAACTCAGGTGAGTATGTTATTACATTTTAAGGTTTTCAACAATCTAAATATGGGGAGGGGGTGTATGTTTTAATCCATCTGGTTAGTGTGGCACAAGAGATCTTTGTTCCAAGGAGGTGGCTAGAAAGGAGACTAAAAGGGCTTTTCTGACATGTAGTCTGTGTCATTGTTTTTGGAGTACTATGGGCTGTGAGATATGAAAGGTAGAGTTTATCCTGGGAAAGAAGATTAGATGAAAGGTCTAGCCATGGAGAAACTCAAACTTACAGTGAGATGGGGCTATGGACAGGCTACCCAGTTCTTAAATTTGTCTGGTTGAAGTGACTGCAAGAAGACACTGCAAGAAGTAACCAGGTCTTGGTAGAAACAATCCTGACTGGTACACTAAGTGGCTTGAAGGGAGGCTTGAACAGGACTGACCATTTTGTGAAGGTCCCATGGCAGAACAGTTCTACTATACAGAGTTGCTTCTCTGAAAAATTTCCTAATGTGCAGATGAAAACCACCTAAGAGTTGTTTCATAGCTTCAAAGGATAATTTCCTCCTGCGAAAGTAGCCTTCTTTAAAGTATCCTGTCTACTCAGCTGCCAGGCAGCTAAGTGAAGTGAGCCATCCGTGGTCTGGGTGGAATACTGGACCTTGACTGAGAAGTGCTGGGAGCATCAGAGGTGCCTGAATAGAGAGTTAAGAGATGGAAGAAGCACAGACTCCTCAGCCATTCCTAATCTTCTGATTTCTTAATTTCAGTCTCCGTTCTGATTAATTGTTGATCCAAGGTATGGGAAATCTTTATCTTAATTTCCTCATTATCTAAATTGAATTTATGTAAATCCTTCATGGTCATTATTTTTGTTTTCTTTATGTTTAACATTAAGCCTGCCTTTGCACTTTCTTCCTTGACTTTCTTTAGTGATTGTTCACAGTCTGTGATGCTCTCAGCCAGCAGTATGGTGTTTTCTGAGTAACTTAAGATTGTTGATGTTCTTTCCTCCTATCTTCACTCTTCCTTCTTTCATGTCTAAACCAGCTCTACATATATTTTCTGCAGACAGGTTGAACAGATACAGTGATAAAATACAGTGTTGCCTGACCTCCTTGCTAATTGGAAACCATTCTGTTCCTCCATATTCTGTTCTTACAGTAGCCTTTTGAATTTATGTTGCGATTCCTTTTAGTTCCTTTGCCACTATAGAGGAAATCTGCTAAATCTACTATACAGGGAAAAGCATAGACACTGGAGGAGATATATTACCTTGTTCAAAATGTCTGTTGTCTGTATTGCTTCAAAATGGCTACTGCAAAGAGCCGCAGGACATGGGCATGTTCTCTTGGGCTTGGGAGACACCTTGGAAGTATCTGAGGCTATGGTTATGGCAGCAAGGATTTGTGGACTTGGATGGGAAGCAGCCTTGATAGGGTTGGCTTTCAGCTCTTCCTCCACAGTCCTTTCTGAGTATTCAAGCTCATTAGCCTCTTTGGAAGCTAAAGTATCTTGTTCTACCTATCGCCCAAAAAGCAGTCTCTGCAAACTCAACCATTTCATAGTCAGAGGAATAGGAATGAGTTATTTCAATCTGGATTGCATCAAGAGCTTCATCAGCACAGGCAGCTCCAGAGGAGGTAGCCATTTCCACAGAAGATGTTGTTGTGACTCCCAAGGATGGCAGCCAAGAGCACATGCATGTCCTGAGCTACGCTGAAGTATGTAGGACCATGACAGCTCTAGGAAGTGAAGCTTGCTTTAATTATTTCCATTTTAATTTTCCCCATCTCAAAGGGTGCATTAGAGAAAAGGGAAAACAGGGAAGAGAGAGAGAAAGAAAAGGGAGGAAAGAAGGAAGGAGAGTTAGGTCAGGAAACAGAAAGCTAAGGGCATTAAAAAAAAACTATAAGAGGAAAGGAATTGGAAAAGGGAAATTAAGAAGAAGAAAGAAGATTAAAGTAAAGCAGAGACGATTGACATATGATCTTTCATAGGAAAGACAAGATGAAGTACTGAAGCAGGAGGAAACGAGGACCAACAGACAGTTTCAGTTTAGGTTCCAGTTCATCTTGCCTAGCCTGGGTGGTGACAGGAGTTAACTCATTCATACATCACTATTCTGCTGGTTAAGAATGAATGTGATTATAGCTCAAGCTGTGATGATTCCACACAGCTTTGAATATTTCAGCATATTTGGCCAGTGGAAGAAAAGGACGAATGTGGAAGAAAAGGCATACAAAGCAGATAAACTCACTTCCCCAACCCACACAAACTATGATCCAAACAGTATTCAGTTTTGCATTTTCTAAATTATGGTGGTCAGATGATATGGTGGTCCACAAACAGAGCTTCTGCACTTTTGTTGGATAGAAGAAGGAATTTGCACAACAATCCATACCTGCTGAAATTCCCCTTCTTACACAAGTAGTAAAAGTGCAGGGCCCACCCTACTCTTAAGTAGTACATACTTTCACTTCTCTCCATAGCCTTGATAATTAGTAACCTTGAAATTGTATCATCCCCTTCCTCATGCAATAAAATTTAATTTTGTTTTTTATGGCCCAGATGATGCCAGAAGCATTTAAAATACACGCTAAAGTTGACTACATTAATTCTTACTGGGAAAGTGCGGTGAGAAGATCATAGTGCTTCATGGTGTCTGCCAGTGTATCAGCAGCTGACTCCAGAGTAAGAAGTAGTTCTATGACAAATCCCTGTGGGGAAGGATTTGAAACACATACACAACAGGAAAAAAGATTTTAAGAGAAATCATCCTCCCCCCAGGGATCATGATGGCATAGCTTCAAACTTTCATAACCACCGTTTTTCTTTAAAGTAATAGCTGAAACACTTACTGCAATGTCTTGGAAGTGAATCAACTTGAAGTGCACACTGTCCAGCTTCCACCCACCAACTATTTACTTACTGTATCATGTTTTGTGCTTCTTGGAAACTTAGCAATTGTAATCAAAACTGGTTCAGTTGTTTTCAAACACAAAGAAACACTAGGCAGGAGAAGCATATAGCTGCACAGACAGATCATTTTTTCCCTCAGTTACTATTACATTAGCATTCAGTATTGGTTTTGTGTGGTGAAACTTGAATATTAAGTCAGGCATCTCCTTTTAAAAGTATAAGCAGAATCATATCCAAAATCTGTCTGTGATGACTGCCTTAACAACATTGACACAACCTAAATATTATTGTGCATAATCATGACTTACAATGTAAGTCTCACATCATAGTTTGAACAAATGCAATCAATCAATGAATATTTATTTATGAAATACATTATATTACAATTTTAAGCTGTTTTAGAAGACCCCCACCCTACCCCAAATGAAGTACCTGAGCTTCTTCTCCTGCATCTCCAACCGTTTCCACAAGCCTGGACAAGATGTCAGAAAGTGTAGATGCAGAAAGAGGTTGCTTCAGTGCTCGAAAGATCTGAAAAGATCTCCCAGCATAATGTCGGGAGGAGCAAGAAAGCGCAGTTTGCAGCGCAACTTCACTCAGATGGTGTTCCAGCTGAAATCCAACTGCAAATAAAGTAACTATACATAAGAACATGCAGTAAAGAATGAAATTAAGAAAGTTTTATGAACAACAGTATTTTAATTACTTGTGTCACTATATTTATTTCAGCAAAAATTATTAGAAGTGGGTATTTAATTATTTTCATTCTATTTTCTTCAATGGAAATCTAAAGAAATACCATCTCTTTAGGATTATTTCTGGAGTTTTCAAGTTCCTATTTTGGACAACTGGAAAGATAATCTTTTAGATGTTTTAATTATCCAATCCTGTTTATGGTTTCTGCTTACATAGTGCACTTTTTCTTTACTGACTCTATTGAGGTTTCCAGAGTTTAATGTGTTGCTGCTTTATGGTTTACCTGTTTTTTCTCTGTTTTATATTAATTTAATATTATTTGTACAATACAGTGGTCCCCCGGTTTACGAATCCCCCGGGGAACGAAATCCCCGGGATCCGAAACCGGCGGGACCAAAAATTATCCCCCGGGATCCGAAGGATCCCTGGGATACAAATAAAAAAACCATGCAGCCCCTTTAAATTGGCTGTGCAGTCCGTCGGAAATAGCGGTCCCCCGGGAAACGAATGCTTCCGGGTTACGAAAGGTAATCCGGAACGGATTACCTTCGTAACCCGGGGGACCACTGTATTGGTATTTGCACAGTTAAATACACCTAGTATATATAGTTCCTGTCTCCACCTTGGATACTGAGCCAAACTTAACATAGTATTACCTGGAAGGTAATACCTTATTACATGTATTACCTGGAAGGCTTTGGTAAGAGCTGAAAATTTTATTATGCAATATACTGGGGTGTGTGGTCTTACCTCTGCTCCTGTCCTGCAGAATTTTTAGCGCTGCAGCAACAAAAGGTGCCATTAACTCCCTTAAAAAATAGGTTGCCTAGAAAGCTTGATAAAAGGGATTGGTTTATATACTTTCAAAGACAAGTGACATTTGCTTCTTCCTTTTTTTTGCAATTGTCATGCCACTGAAATTCAGAGAAAGCAGGATAGAAAATGGGGGCCATATGTTGCCAACTCTTATAGTAAGATTTACAGTTTCCCTTTTCCATCCTGAAATATTCTTTTATTAAAAATGTAACATTTGTAAAGCATACCTGAACTTGACTGTTTAAATACAGAAATGACATGCTTTAGAAATACAGTTAATTGCTCTGCACTCTTTATGCTTGGATTCTTTGCTGAAACATCCTCATGATTCCAAAATGGTCCTTGTTTCCTAAAAGAAGTAAAGAAGCAAACCTGAAACTCATTCACCAAAAATGTTATGACAATGCAATGAACCGAAAAGCTGACAATTTGCTGAACAATAGATTTAACCAAACTGTTAAATCATTTCTTATATAAAATGCAGTAGGTGCAAGAAATTTGATGAACAGAAAAATAGCATTTGTTTCCACCCCTGTTAAGTCTTCCCTTATATAAAATACAATAGCTGCAACAAGTTTACAGTGCTGAAAATATTTAAATCTCCTTGGCAAAAATGGTACAAGTACATTTCCAAATAGTGTCTAGTGTATTAGTCATGTTTACAAGTGTTTATCAACTCTGAAGAGGAAATAAGAACAGATTACACAAGAAACTCAAAAAGGAAAAAAAAATCATGACGACGTTTTAAAAAATATGCCCGATGAGAGCCTCTCTTTATGGAAATGGCTTCTTTATGACCACTAGTTCTCAGGTTCTAGCAGACCTGAGAGAGATAGCTAAGTAATCAACAATCAGCGTAAAACATTTAAGTCCTCCACCTCTCCACTTCTACTGAAAATTCAGACAATAAAGTCTAGTTAAAGTGGAAGTATGTATTCTTTAGCAATAAAATTATACTGGGAAAACAGCTGTGCAAAGATATACAACTGAACAGTAAAGTAACAATTGTCCAAGCTATTGTATTTCCCATAACCATGTATAGGTGTGAAAGTTGCAACAGTGAAGAAAGCAAACAGGTAGAAAATAAATTCACTTGAGATGTGGTGCTGGAGAAGAATGCTGAGGGTACCATGGACAACCAAAAAGACAAACAAATGGGTCCTAGAACAGATTAAACCTGAACTCTCCCTGGAAGCAAAGATGATGAATCTGAGGTTGTCATACTTTGGCCACATCATGAGAAGACATGACTCATTAGAAAAGACAACAATGCTAGGGAAGGTAGAAGGTAGTAGACCGCACGATAGATGGCTAGACCCTATCAGTCATGGGCCTGAATTTGCAGGGCATGGGTACAGCAGTGGAGGATAGGGGGTCTTAGAGAAGTCTCATCCATGGAGTTGTCCTGTGTCAGAGTCGACTTGAAGGCAGTTAACAACAACAACAACAAATAGCTAGATTTGCTGATTTATCAGACTGGTTTGCTAGAAACTACTAAATGTGTCAAATAAGTGCAATTTTCATGCAAGACATGACCAGCAATGTGGCACATGCTTGCAGTATCACAGAACTGAGTTAAAAGAACCAAGTTTTGAATGTTACCTTGTAGTAATAAACTCCATAAGTGTTTTCATTTTTTCATCCTGCTCTCCTGAAATGTCAACTTCATTCAGGATGGTGCTATGCATATGTGAAATGGCAGCACTGGTATTTCCTAAACTGATGCTAGAAGAGGTAGAACTTGAACTGAGCCCTGAGTCTGTCATAGGGGAGGGCTGGTGATCCGGTATAAAATCATTAACACCTAATTACAGAAAGACATTATTACTAACTTAAAATGAAAACTTATGAAAAACAGCAATGTATGGCAATAAAGATTTACTTTATTAACATATATAATGTCAAAAACAAAATTATTACAAGATCAGCTAGCTGAATGATCATACTTTGTGGTTATATGCTGCCACCTGCTGAAATAAAATACATAATGCCATTGCAGAACAAAACAGTTTTGTATAACAGACCTGTATTTCTTTATGCATGCAACATAAAATGATCAATATAAAAGAAAGCATGCCCACTAAACCTAAGAGTTCATTATGTAGCACAGGGGTACTCAAATGTTGAGGCAGGACCCCAAGATTCTTCCTGCAGGAGTGGTTCAAGGGAATGTGAGATCTGGAAGCTCTGATCATGCCTCCTCTTCCCAAACTTTTTAATGTGTAAATTTTATACATGTATTGAGTTAAATATTGAATTTATTTAAATAAAACTGTTTTAATTTGAACAATGTTATTTCCTTATAAAATGTTAAAGTATGAATATATATGTGTGCGAATGAAAATACACACATTAAATAAACAAAATATTTTATTCATATAATATGTTGAGTGAGAGGCAGGTGACATCCCAAGGGTAAAAAGGCTGAATAACACTGATGTAGCAAACTGCGTCTGTTCCTATATTCTTTACAAAGGGGAAAGCGCAGGTTGCTTACCTGTAACTGTGTTTCTTTGAGTGGTCATCAGGAGGTTTCTGCACCTGTACAGTCCACTGCAACTTCTAGAGCTAAATGGTCTTTTGATGGCAGATCTGACTCTTTGTACTGAAATGATCTGCTTCATTTCCACTCAGATCTCCTCAGTTCCTGTCCACCAAAACAGCCAAAGGCCAAGGACAACAAGCATGTTGTGTGGGTTCACAGATGACCAATCAAAAAAACAGTTACAGGCTAGCTATCTGCTCTTCTTGTAACTCACACATACTGGAGACTGACAAGCTACACTGCTGATTGATGGGTGATTCATGCTCTGAAGGAGTAAAGAACAGCAAATCCAAAGGCAGCAGAAGCTCTTGCCTTGACGTCCAATCTGATGTGTTTAATGAGTGTCAGTAATTGTGTAGGTTGACAGATAACTGGTACTGTAATAGCACCCTTACTAAAAAAAAGGCATAATTGGTATGGCCACATCTGTAAAATCTACAGTACTGTGTGACGTGGCTTCTGCCTTTTTTCCAGTACAAGGATGTAGTGGCAAGTTCAGTTTTAACGATGGTTGTTAGTGAACAAAGGCATTGGGAACTAGCCTTTGTGTATGGAAATCAAGTAGCAAAACCAATTTGGTTTGGAAACTAGCCTGTAGGTGGGGAGAATTGATGGGTGTAGGATGCTCCCCTGAAGATGCAGTCAGATAGTGCTGAAATGTGTGTAGTGAGCCAAGAGTAAGTAGATCAGTCCTGGGTACAAATCTTGCCTTGTTTATTTGTTTTTTCACTTCATGTGGTGGGTACTGTGGTTTCAAGAATGCTTTTTGTAATTCCTTGAGTCTGACATCCCTGTCCTGTAGGTCTGAGCAAATGCAACTGTATGAAAGGGCATGGCTGTAGACTATGAACCAGGTGGTGTATTCAGGGTGGAAACTGGACGCATGTAAGTACATGTAGCAGTCAGTGGGTTTGTGATATAGTGTGGTACTTAGATGTCCATTTTGTAGCTGTATTGTAGTGCCCATCTAGTGAATGTGTTCTGGAGGTAGGTTCCAGGTTGAGGTTGATGGTGGGATGGAAGTTGTTGAAACAGCAGGAACAGGTGGGCAGCAGGAATAGGTGGGCAGCAGCCAAAACACTACTTAGTACTAGAACTTTCCAAAGATGGACTGTGCAGGTGCAGAAATTGCCATGTGTGTGAGTCACAGAGATCACAAAGAATTGTGATTAACTCCTGCAATCTTTGAAGTAAGAACTTACAATGAATGAGAGTCTGGAACTGACTGTGAATCATAATTTTTAAATGGATAGAGGAGCAATCCACACACATATGGGGTTTATCCCATGTGCCAGCAGCTCAAGACAGGAGTTTAAAGTTCTTTTCAGTTGTAAATGTTGACTCTTCTCTCCTCCTCATAAGTTTTATTACATTGCCTTAAAATAACAGAACAATAAAGTTACTTAGTGATAAAGCATTGCTATTAATAGTACTGATTTTAATTTTTATCCATGAAACCACAGAGTGGGGGTGGAAAGTGGATTGTTTCTCTAGTCACGCAATCTCTCATTCTTTGATTTGAGGTGCAATCCAAAAACATATGGGATGTACGTACCACTATTTCATTCACAGGTGGGAATGGCTGCTACTGTCCCTGAGCACTGCCTGTAGGAATGTATGATCACAAATTGTCTATGCAGATTGCCTGTGCAGATTTGTGTTCACCTATTTTGTAATGCCTAATAAATGTGGAAAGTTCTTTCCACTCCACAGCTTTACATACTTCCTCTAATGCTTTTACAGTGTGCCCGCGTCATAAGTGGGTGGTCCTTATGCGGCTTCCAGAATACGGTGAAAGCCACGCTTGAAGAAGCGCCGCTGCACGCTGCCACAAGCACAAGCTTCAGTGTCTTTAATGTAGCTAAAGTATATTCTGAATTTCCCTTACGGGGGGGGGGGGGGGCAGAACGGATAAGGGAAGGGACCACTGTAATTGGAATACTGTTCATGTTACCATCAATGAGCCCTTACATTTTATGGCCTTGGTCTACATGAGTAACCATAACATAGATGGATACATGCCTTTGGTCATCTCAAAAGCACTAACTTTGTTGTTCTGTGATTCTATGTTATAGAAGAAATAAAACAAATAATGCTTCTGTATGCCAGAATTGTGTGGTTCAATTTATATAAATCTACACTGCTCTTTTCACATCTAAGGACTGATATCTTTTTTCTAATCTGGGCAGAAAGCTGGTATCAGGGACTCTTTATTTATAACTCTGGATTACAAGCATTTCAGTGCAAAAAGATCTATCATTAACACCAACTTATCCTCATGAATTCTGCACATTTTAGGATTTACGGTCATTGATGCTAATTGATACTCTTAGCACAGATGCAACAACTAGTGGGAACAACACTTTAAAGAATAGTAATTGTAACAATGCTTCTCTGATGGGCTCAAATGCAATCTTTGTTAATGCATTCAAGACTGAGTTCAAATCACAACTCAAAAACATTCCGTTTTTGGACAAGGTTCTAAAGTGTGGGCTTTCTGGATAAAATGGATTATTTAGTTCCATTTCAATCTGGCTTCAGGCCTTGTTATGGGATGGAGAAAGTTTTGGTTGACTTGGTGGATGACCTATGCAGGAAACTGGACAGGAGGAGTGTGTCCCTGTTGGTTCTTCTGGACTTCTCAGTGGCTTTTGATAGCATCAGCCACAGAAGCACTATTATGCAGTGGTTCTGATCTTTCTCTGAAGGAATTCAGAATGTGGAGCTGGGGGACTTGTTTGATGCCCTGGCCATTGGCCTATTCAGGGTTCGTTGTTTTTGTTTTTTGCTTTTTGTTATTTTCTTTGAAAGTTCATTTGGCATTTTGTTAATTGGGAACAGGAGTTAAAAAGGGATACAAGAAGAAAAATAATGGAATCTTGACCTGAAGGCAAGGCAGGGATTAAGAAATTGATGAGGAGGATAGGGGTCAATGTTTACAACTATAAAGAAGTTTAGACTCCTCCCTTGAGCTGCTGGTACATGGTAAATTCTGTATGTGTGTAGATTGCTCTTTCAGTCATCCAGAGAATGTTACATTACTACAAAAAACAAAACAAAACCGCACAAAATTAGGCCAGTATCCTGTTGATAATGTTTGATAACCTAAGAGAATCTGGGGCTTCTATTTTATAAACAATGATTCCACCTCATATGTTCACCAGTTTCTGAAACTGAGCAGATTTTCAAAGACAGTTTGCAAAAGAGAAGAGTCATAGAAGGAAAGGGACAATCTGCTGTTCAGAGAAATAGGTTTAAAAAAATCTCACAAAACTCAGAAGTTTGAGTCTGTACTAACTTATAAATTCAAAAGTACTTAAGTAGTTTCTCAGCTGGTGAATTAAATACCTTAAAGCATTTTGACTACATTATGTTCAAGAGCTTAATGCTACTTGGCTATTATCTTTGATCAGGTTTATTACTAAAACATTAATTAAACATTGAGTAATTTAGCTTCATCAATTGTCTATTAAAAATAAGACAGTTTCTACTTAGTGGTTGTGAGATAGCTTTTAGTTGCAGCAGTTAGCAAGTATATTATTATGGATTGTTCAACGTCAAATCCCTTACACAAAATATTTAATTTATTAATTAGAAAATACCTGTGAAGATGTAATCCAAATGTGCTGTTTGTTTGACAGTGAGCACCCGGGGTTCATTAAACTCCCTATTCCTGAGAAGGACTGAAGCCACAGACTGAACATTACTGGTAGAGCCCATCACTATCAATAAATGCAATAGGAGATGTTTACAGTGTTCATATACTTCAGGATGATGGTGATCAAGTCCTAAAAGTAATAAAAGATAACACGTTACATATAGTATAGCCAAGATGACATGTGCCAAAGTATTATTATCCAAAGGTAATGCAATGCTTATTTACTAAAAACCAGACCAGGGTATTGATGTTTGGGAAAAAGAAGTATTTATGTGTGAGGGCTGCAATACACAGCTGAAGTCATCATTTCAGGTGATCAGGTTAAATCACCTCTCAGTCACCTCTGTGGCCTTCTGGGACATTTAAATGTGCTAAAGCTTTTCTGAAGTTTCTTTCAGCTAAAAATGGTTTTTTGGGGGGAGAGGATTTGTTGGGGTGCTAGGGGTGTCACTGGGAGTCTTAAGGGCTGTGTTGCAAGACCAAAAAAGTGTGCAAGACCAAAAAAAAGGGAGAAGGGGAAAAACACGCATTGACTCTGGATTAACATTACCCTCAAATTTTAATATAAATGTAGTTACCTATAAATACTGCATGAAGCAAGAGGTGCAGGTAGTTCCCCCAGTCAACCTTCACACTGTGGTCAATTATCAGGTCGGTCAACAGAATCACTGCTATGTTACACCTACAAGCAAAATAATAATTACTGGTTAAGTGAACAAAATGCAATAACAGTGGTTTTTTAAAAATGTGACAAATTTTAAGGAAACTACCAGTATTCTAGCTGCAAAATTAGTATTGATTCTACAATCAACATCAGTCAAAACTAATCCAGTTCTCTCAAAAATTATTGAGACAAGTTTGGGACCATAATATCTGAAGGAACACTCCCTCTCACCATATATGCTTGCCCAAGAACTAAAATATGCTAGAGGGTCCCCTTCACTCTCTTCCTCTAGTGAGAGAAAATCACTGTTTTGAGGACATAGGAGAGGGCCTCCCTAGCTGTGGCTCCCCAGTTGCAAAATGCCCTCCTATTAAGAGATTCAACTGTACCCAGTGCTAGCCTAATTCTGGCTTCACATCTGGGGTCCGATGACAATTGTTTAATGTGTTGTCTTTTACATTTTATTGTCCTATTGCACTATATTTTGAATTGTTCAACAGATGTTATTGTTAGCTGCCCAGACATACTACAATATGAAGAAGAGAAATACTGCAAATAAAATAAAAATATTCATGATAGTGATTAAAAAAGGTTAGTCCCCTGATATGAATGTCTAGTCATAACTGACTGTAGGGGGCGGTGGTCATCTCCATTACCAGTGTTGTCTGAAGACGACTCCAGTGATCATTTGACCAAGATGACTGCACCGAATGCTGTTACCTTCCCACCAAAGTGATACCTATTTATCTACTTGCATTTGCATGCTTTCCAACAGTTAGGTTGGCAGAAGCTGAGATTAGTGACAGGAGCTCATCCCATCCTGTGGCACTCGGGCCTTGAAGTGCCAACCCTCCGATCTTCCAATTGTCAGAATTGGTATCTTAACCACTAAGCCACCGCATTCCCATGATGATAGTGATACATCAAGGTAAAGGTTTAAGATGCTTAAGTTACAACTTACAGTGCCTCTAACTATCTGTTTATCATTTAGGAAGTAAAACTAATTCATTTTCCCACTCATGACACACATACTTTATTATTACTCCCTTATTTTGGAAAGTATGGTTCTATTAATGAATGTCAAATATCTGCCTTTGATCATGAACATGGGTCATGCTCATGATCAACAAACACCCCCAAGCCATTTTCACATGTACTGCATCTATTGCTTACCGATGAAGAGCCATGCCAGGAGAAGATGTTTCAGGCAAATAATCCACCAATGGTGACCAACAACCTCCTGATGGTGGAAACGGTAAAGGTTCTCCTTCATTGTGCTCCATCACTTTCAGTCGCCAGTTTGAGTATAGCGGCATTGAATCACCTATCAATTATCAAAAGGATTAGTTTCATAGCTTGATATTCATTTTGATACATTCATGCTAACTGAAACAAACTGTTTTCAAATACGTACACTGCACCATTTGTACCCCACATGCTTCCCAATTCTGCTGCCTTTTGAGAGCTTCTTCTTACACTACAGCAACCCAGTCCAACAACTAATACATTCTCTGGCCTGCTGTATAGAGGAATTTCCTCTATGTTCCTGCAATATAAATACATGGAACCTCTTCAGGCAAAACTGTGCTGGAACCAAGTGAAAGAGGCTTAAAAATCTTACTTCGCCCAAAGAGCCCCAAATGCTGTTGGGGTTATTCCGAATAACCATTTTCAAGTGTGGGCCATAATATGAAATGCCAAGCAGATTAGGTGAAACTGTGAAAAGAGCTATAGCATTTTTTCTAGACTCATGTAAGGAGAAAAAAGAACAGGTTGCTTACCTGTAACTGTGGTTCTTCAAGTGGTCATCTGTACCCTCACACAAATGGGTTTTCATGGATGCACAGATACCCTGTTCTAGAGCCAAGTAACTTGGTTGGAATTCTGCCTCTCTCACACCTACCATGCTTGTCCTAGCTCACCAAACTACAATCCCCTCTGCTGATCTAGATGTGTTCAAAGAATTATCCTCCACGCTGACAACTTCAACATCTTGATGTCTAGGTGGAACACCTGTCTGTGAGAGTGAGAGAGGAGATCTGGGCATGGAGGTAGGACAAAAAGATGGCTTCTGGACAGGCGGAACCATGATTGAGTGAATCATGGTTGTCTGGGTGCTACAAATATTGCATCAGACATGTGCCTGTCTAATTTTGCTGTGATCTTCTCTAATAATAGGAAAAGATGTAAGTGGTATATTAGGCATCCCTATCAACAGAAAAGTAACACATCTCTAAAGAAGGTCGCTAAAATGAGTACCCAACATATTGGGGGGAATTAGCTTACACTTTGTAAACCACTTAGTATAGCAGTAAGCAGCACAGAAATGTACTTCCTATTGCTAGTGACATTGTAGTTTTTGTTGGTACTAAATATGGTGAGGTCAGTCTCAGTGTCATCAATACTGAAGTTATCTTTGACTCCTCAAGCAGTTTGGCAGTCATTGTAGAGGTGGAGAAAAGGGGCTTGTTGGGCACAGCTTGATCAGCAACTTGAAGGAATTTCTCCCAGCAATATGATTTAAGCTTGAAAGCTTGTTTTTTAAAAGTCTGGCCAATGAAGCTGTGGCAGATAGATTACTGCTGTACAATCTGCCCCTCATTCAAACAAAAAGGCATTCAGTATGAGCATCAAAAAGGGAGCCTTTGAACTTATAAAAATACAAAGCTTGAAAAAAAAGGTAAAGACCATAAAAGATGGAGAAAGAAAGGAGAAAGTAAAGGGATTTTTTTAAATAGCAGTAGACTGAATTAAAATAGGAAAATACAAGAGATCAGAAGATAGGATGGTAAGTATAGGAAAAATGAAAGTGAAATAGAGAAAGAGAAATTACACAATGCCAGAACACTCAGCTAGAAGTTACCGTATACACTCGACTATAAGTCGACCTCATGTATAAGTCGAGGGCAAGTTTTGGGGCCAAAATTATGGATTTTGCTATGATAAGTTGAGGGTAAAATTTAGGGGCATGTAGGAAAGGATCTAAAGGATAAGCAAAGCAAAACAATGTCAAATAACTTCCAAAAGTCCATCAGACATAATTCTTTGTGCTTATTCTTAAGACTGGATGGATGAGAGAGTAAAGGGATCAGTGCTTCCAGGACAGATTATACTCTTGCTTTTCATCAGCGGATGGTTCCTTCTTTTAAATAGGAGTTAAGATGCAGTACTTACATTGACCTGTGGATAAGTCGACTCAGTTTTTTTGGGTCAATTTTTTGACCTAAATTTTCAGACTTATACATGAGTATATACAGTATTTGTTTGGCAGACAGAGAGAGAAACTGAAGGAATAATAGCTTGACTGGCTAGGACATGTGTGGCAGGTGGGATGGGGCAGGGTTTCTGCCAAGCTACTCAGCTTTAGAACATTCTGGTAGGGTCCCTGAGCAGAAGCGAAAACCCATTTGTGTGAGGTACAGAGACCAGGAAAAAGAAGACGTGCTTATGGTATAGTATGACCTAAGTTCTGTTGTTAGTCCTGACTACAGTAGTCTCGTCAGTTGAATTTACTCATCAGTTGGATTTACCTACGTGTGACTCGCCAGTCAACAATTGATCAAACAGGTGTACTCTAGTTGGGACTAACCAACAGGATGTCAGGCTAAGTGTGTTATGAATATTGAGGTGCTTGCCCAACTGCATGCTGCATGGTGTCTACCTCATAATAGATAAATATCATGTGTCCCTCCACACTGCTAAATACTAATATTTTTGCACACAATCCAACTTACATTGCTCATGTGTACCACTAGCTACTTAAAAATGACATTAGCAAGAGAAATATAAGAACATACTTTTCTCCTCTTCATACGATCCTCCAGAACTGCTGCTATAGCGAGATTCTAGCCTGTGATGCTGGCGGTTTAGATTACTATTCAGTCCACTGTAGATATCTAGATGTACATAGCTAAAGGAACAGCAAAAGTGGTGGTTTTATATACTGTACACAATTATCTAAGATAATACCTCATTAATGCAATCTCATTTCCATTATCTCTCTACATAAGTGCTTTTAAGAACCTTTATTCTTTTCAGTTCCCTTATAACCAGCATCTAAAATGAGGAAACCAGGAGCCAGGAATTATAGGGGTTAGAATGGAAGAATACACAAAAGAGTACAAGACAGAAAAAAATGGTAAAGGTCCATTTGAGACAGGAAGCATTTTATAGCCCTTCCTCTACACAGAGTTGCCATAAAAAAAATCAATTTCTCTGACCAACTTCTGTCAATTTCCCTGATCAACATTAAAAACAATCCCATATATATCAACATACATCAGCCAGTAAACCGAGACATAAGTTGTCTTTCAAGGAGAAGGAAGGAGAAAGTTTAGTTTAAAGGGGGGGGGGGGTATTCTATATAAAAAAAGAAGCAAATGGAAAAATAGCAGCTGAGAAATGTGTGAGAATAGTAAAATAGTAACAAAACTTTTTAAAAACTGTAAAAGGAGCTATAGAGCAAACATGTTACGGAGTGCTCAGAGAGTAGCTTTACTTGGTGAAGGCAGAGAAGAACTGGTAAGAAGGGACAACCTTAAGCCATTTTAAGACCAAAATACAGTACGCAAAGGGATCTTGTAGCACCTTTGAGACTGAGAATTTTATCACATGTATTAATAATCTGTTTTACCTCTATCTGCTTAAATCTTAATTCGGACTGCATCCTGATCTTATTGGAAAGTTTTACCCTCTGAATCTGCCACCTGAATACATCCCGGGTGCATCCCCGCTTCCAGGAGCGTTCTCACAGCCATTTTCTTAAGCCAGAAACTCCAGGATCTGAAAAGATCTGCGAGAAGTGCTCCTGAAAGCAGGGATGCACCCGAGATTTATTCAGGAGGCAGATTCGGTAGCAAAAACCCTCCGATACGATCAGGATGTAGCCTGAATTAAGCTGGATAAGGGTAAAACCAATTATTAAGCCATGCAATAAGCTCCTGAGAAAGAAAGCAGGTGGTAGCACAAGCTTTCGTAGACTTGAATCTACTTATTCAGATCATAGAATCATAGAATCATAGAATCATAGAGTTGGAAGAGACCACAAGGGCCATCCAGTCCAACCCCCTGCCATGCAGGAACTCCAAGTCAAAGCATCCCTGACAGATGGCCATCCAGCCTCTGCTTAAAGACCCCTAAGGAAGGAGACTCCACTACACTCCGAGGGAGTGTGTTCCACTGTCGAACAGCCCTTACTGTCAGGAAGTTCCTCCTAATGTTGAGGTGGAATCTCAACATTGATGCATGGGGTGAGCTTAAGGATTAACATAACTTTACCAGGCAAGCAAAATTACCATCAACTATGTAACAAAGCCTACAGCTTTTTTTTTTTTTTAAATGAAACTGCTTGTAGCAAAGGACAGATCATTTTTGAGGTAATCAAAAATAGAATAATTACTATTGGGCATTCTAAAATTCTGGAAAATTGGCAGGGGGACAGGAAATAATTACTACACATAAAATGAGTCCAAAGATAGCTCATTCTCATTTCATGGATTTTTTAATCAGGAAAAAAAATCTTCATTAGTTGTGGCGTTATGGTCTATTGTACCATTCCTGTGAAACAGAAATCTTGCCTATAATGTAAAATTCAACTGTGTTTATAAAATTTAAACAGTGTTGTTGAACCAAAGGTTCTAACATCTTCCAGGCATCACAAAATAAGTGCTTATTTGACTACTTAGAAAGCATTCATTCCACTTGAGCCTTCAAAGACTAATTTAATGAATATTAATTAGCATAATAGTATATTCTGTTTTTTTAAAGTCAATTTAAGAGATGATTTGGCTGAAAAGCAACTAGTATTTGCAAAAGAAATAGGCCAAGTTTTAATCAGCAGTTTGAATCTTATTTACTAAAGTTATCTAATTTTTCTCTAATAAAATAATTAATAATAAGTAAATACAAAGTAATTTGTATTTCAAATTTTAATACTGTTATTTCAAAGAATTAATACTTACTTTTCATCAGTGCTATCCTTTGCATTCTTATTGTCAAGACTACCATCTGTGGGTGCCACCATTGTATTGCTACTTGAAGTAGTACCTAAAAATGTGAAATAACAAGCTATTTGACATGTTTTATATAAAAAAACTTGCAAAGCAAGTGGAGTTCTGAACATTACTTATCATTTTGATATGCATATGGACTTTTACTTGTCAAGCCTTGTACAATTAGAAAGCTATGAAATGCTTAAAAGAAAATCACAGCATCAAGATGCAAGGCATCATGCAATTAGTTCTTGCACATCCAAACAAGCTTTGGTGTTTCTAGAGAACATTCCTCCATGTCACACTACAACTGTTTGAAGCTGAAGTGAAGTTTCAAAACACTTTGTGAGATGGCCAGGGCTTGGAAACATTAGAGTTAAAGCTTATTTGATAACAGAGGCATTAATTTTGAAATTAATTTGTTAACTTTAATTGGTTTTCTAACGTGAACATTACAAACTTAATTTACAATCAATTCATTAGATGTTAATATTACATTAGCAATACATTATTATTTTTCAAATTTAAGAGACTCAATTTTACTAAAAATGGCAAAATAACAGCTCCTGTTTAAAATGTTAATGAATCAACAAATTAATTTCCAATCATTTTTTTCAAGCTCTGGATATGGCAGCTGTTTCAAGAAAGAAAAAAAATCCACCAGGCATGCACAAACCCTTAAGTAAGTTTGATTAGTTTTATGTACCATAATGGAAAAACATAAATATTTTAACTATTCAATGCTGAGGGGTGGGGGGATGGGAGAGCACTGCTTAACTGCTCTTATTTCATTAATCTTCTGTCAAGTCTTCAAACATTTGTGGAAAATACCTCTGCATCTAGAGCTAGCCTTCTCGCTTCCTATTCCTTTGAAGCGTGGGGGGTGAGATAGCACCAGCTCAATTATTCATGTCATCAAAACTTCGAGAACAATTTTAAATATAAAAACCCTTTATATCCATTATTCAAATCATAAAAAAATCTTTGTAATTATTAATATAAAAGATGTTATAGATTTATCAACAATGAAATATATATATTAATACATAAAGGAAAAAATTGATTCAATTAATAATCCTACCTGAGGTAACAGAAGGGATTTTAAAACTGGAAGTGATGCGGTAATAGGGTGGGTTATCCATATGAGTGATTCCAGAACTGACAGGGTCAGTAAGCTGTAGCTCACTCACCAGCTCTTCCAAAAGTTGCATGGTTTTATCTCTACCCAAGTAAACAATTACCTTCTTTACCTGCCATCCAAGCATCAAGAAGAAATCACTAAAGGAACAACTAAGTACAGTACACAAAATTCCATCCCATGTGCTTATTTTTTAAAACTTCATTTTCACTGGTTTTTATAACTAGCCACATTACAAAATAACCCTTTCCTCAGCTCTTAAGCCAATTTATTGTTAAATGAACAGGTTTCACTTTTTCTAAAGTTAAACAATGTGTTTTATAGAGAACAAGAAATGTAAACTAAATTACAACTTAAGTTTATATTGTAATTAATTGAGATTCTTCACACCAGAGTGAATATTAGTACAGTATGAACAATAATAGCATGTTCTACACATGTTACTTCAACTTTTGAAATGTTTTATAATATAGAATTTTTAACTGAAATCATTAATGGAAGATTAAATCAATGGCAAATTTTGGAATGAGGTTTACAACAATGGACTGTATCTTCACAAAGCAAATTTATTATGCAAGAACTAGTACACTGGCCACTTTGGAACCTTAAACCCAAAACAATATCTATATGAAACAGGTAACAAAGAGCTTCGTTTCACTTACATAAGGCAACAGGCTGGGTTCACTATTGACTCCACAAATGCCGATCAAAAAATGCAAGATTATTTTCAAATTCTTTGGCCAACTGTCTGCTAGAGTAATCCAAACATTCTCAATCTCTGACGATGCTACTTCATCACCATACTAGAAAACAATGTTTAGATATTACACCAATGATGTTCAAGAAAAGTATGTATAGGACAAAAAAATTACTATTATATGTTTCAAAACCATGGGGTGCCTGACAGTTAAATTCAATAGAGAACACCACACTAACCAAATCATATGCTCATAGAATAAATCATATTCTACTTTGTAAGTAGAACTAGTGGAATCTAGTACCAGACTATATGAATGAGAGGGATTCAACAGTTTTCTGATATACAACTTTTGTCTTTTACTATCTAACAAATATGTAAGCACACAAACAGTTGGGAAAAGGAGGACACAATTAAAAAAACAAAAACAAAACTTCACAGTTTGTTGGAACGGATCCAATATTTGCCCTATATGATTTCAGATCTCAACCCAAACTGAGATGTGGATGCTTTTTGTGACAGCTTGCTGTAACACTGTAAAAGCAGGTGCACCTCCGTTTGGATTGAGGTCTATGATTGGGTCCTTTGCCCCATTGAGTCCTTTGTCCCTATTTTGGAGACTTAGTGTTGGCTTCAAAAAAAAAGGGGGGGGGAGGTTCTACTTTCTGTAGATACGTGACTCCATCACTGAAGAATTTGCTTGAATTTGTGACTGACATGCTGGAAATATTTTATTCTGTCTTCTGAAAATAACTAATTTATTCCTTATTCACTGACTTTGAAGAAAGCAGTATTGTGAAAATACATCCGGCAAAGGTACATGAGATGAAATTCTGTATATAAACAACCACACAGAAAATTGCTATATATTGTTGATGTCTGTAATTGTATAGTTCTATCTGCTGGAAGTGGTACACAGGACAAAATATCTGTATAGAAGGCAACATATGGAAACTGTTTTACAGTATTGACATTTCTAAGCACATTTGTCTTTGCTTTTGTTTATTTGATAAACAATTTTAATTCAAATCACCTTTTTAGAAAATATATTTATATAACAAGTGACATTTTATTTCTTTAAAAATTGTTGTGCATATATGCAAACATCTCATATGCATTATTTTTCTGATCCCCTTCACTAACAGGACATTGGATTTAAGTCATGGCTTTTTTCCTCTTGTTGTCATGATGCAATAAGCAGATTAATCTCAAATTAACGATAATTTTATTTCATCTAAATAGGAAGGGAATGTGAGATGCTGCTTTTCAGCAAGCCAGGCGGAGACATCCTGATGTAGGTTTTTCCTTTCTCATCATTCCAGTAGACTCTGAGGGAATTACCAGCAGGGGGAGCAACCCCCATATTTCTTAGTTCGTGACACTGCCAATTATCTATCTCCTCTAACATTATTTTACAATATATAACATTCAAGAAAAAAGGGTAAATGCTGTGTAGTCCAAGAAATTACCACTTCCTCCATGAGGGAGTCCTTGCTCCTCAGTTCTCCTCAGTCTCTGCCTGTATCACTGAAAAGCAACCTCTCACAGACATGGCCACATTTCCTTTTTCCAGCAATGGAATCAGAAACATCCTCCTGTTAGCCACTTCCCTGTGAGTGGGTGAATAGAAGTGGACTAACTATTTCAGGACTACAGTCTGTAGTAACCGCCTACGAAAAAGGCCTCCACTGAAATGAAAGCTGCAGTATGGCTGTACAAATGTAGATGGGGACACCCATGTCACCAATCTACAGATGCCTATGGTTCAAAACAGATGGGCAAAGAATGCTGACTTTGGGATGCATTGAGGGCATGGCGTGCTAATGATACATGTTCCCCAGACTGGCTGGAAGCTGCTTCATGGCTGCCAAAGGCAGCCAGAAGCCAGCAAGTAAAGGAGCGGCAAAAAGCTGCTACTTGCTGGTGACCTGTTTAGGACCACAGACCCTACGATAGGTCTGACACCTATGATGTTTGTGGACAGGGTGACTGAGGTGGTAGCACTATATGTGCAATGCGTGATAACCGTTCCGGGCAGCAGGGTCTCTGATAGTGAGTGGCATAAGGTGATACAGGTCCACCTTGATAATATTGACAAAGATATCTTCTTCTCCATCAATGACACTTGGAACAAATATGTGATTCGATGCTCTGATCCATGTTGTGTGGCTAGTATATATATCTTGAGTGCCCTGTCAAGGGTATGCCAAAACTTCCCCAATTCCATGGCACGGCAAGGACAGAATGATGGTAGTGCAATCTCTCATGCTCTGTGGGAGGTTGAATTCACCTTTGGAAAGAAGGTAGGATCCAGCTTGAGTACCACCCAAGTCCTGATGGAAGATGAAGAGCTCTTCTGTCACTCACAAGGCACCCAGCTTCAATACTTTTCTAGCCAAAGTTATTGCCACTAAGAACAGCACCTTCCATGTCATTAATTTCCATGAAGTTTCTCTCGGGGCTCAAATGCGGCTCCAGTCAGACTCAACCACATGAGGTTTAGGTTCCAATTTGGTAACAGTGTGCTGTGGAAACTTTTATCAGTGTTGATGCTGTTAGGCACTTGGGTATCATGACCACTGGGGGGAATGCATACAAGAAGCCTTTGGTCACTTTGTGTTGAGTACATCCATCTTTTCTGCCTAGTTATTGTTGTTGTTACTAACCTTACAGTGCTGTAAATTTACACAGTGATGTACATAAAATCTTGTTAATTAGACCATTCCCCACCCTCAGGCTTACAATCTAAAAAGACACGACACAAAAGGAGAAGGGAATATTGGTGAGAATGGGGATCGCGTCTAACAGTTCATCTCTCCCTCTGAGGCCTGGACGGTGGACCAAGGCAGATGGACTGGAGGTAAGGCTCGGCTTCTGAATACATAATTAAAATGAGGCATCCGTTGTGACCGAAACCTGGCTGACTGTTCACTGATTGGTGAGGCAAACAGGTCTGAGAACAGCTGAAATTCACTGTGATCAGTCAGAATACCTCTGGATGTAGTTGCCACTCTGCCTGGTCCATATCTGTGTTACTGAACCAATCTGCTTCTGTATTTATGTGATATGCCTTGAGAGCTGTCAAGTTGGTCTCTACCCAGGAGAGCAAAACCACTGCCTGTGTCATCAGCATGTATGAGTGCCTCCCTCTCTGTTCACATGGGCCTTTGCTGACATGCTGTCCATCCAGAGCAGAACCATCTTGTTCCTCACAGCAGCTGGAAGGCCTCAAGGGCCAGCCTCATCCAGTTTATTCTGTGGGACAGGTCTTATTAGTTTCACTTTTCTTGGGCAAAGAAGGAATCAAGGACTGCTCCCCATCCTCTCAAGCTGGCATCCACTGCAATTTGTACTTCTGGAACAGGCCATATTGGGCGCCACGAGTATTGCAGAGTGACATCAGTACCTGTTTGGGTACATACTGGTGTTTGTGGCATGACTTCATGATCTGCTTCTGTATAGGAAAAGTAACCGCTGTACCCTCCATGTGTAAAAACATACTCCATGGAACACAGCTGGGCTAGCAGAAAGAGATCTCTTGTAGGTTACTGGCAAGCTTGTTTGATGGTGTCCTGGATTGCTCTCATTCTCTCCTCCATGAGAAACACACTCCCTTTCGAGGTGTCTGTGATGGCTCTTAAGTTGCAACAGAACCAGGTGGTTCTACCCATGATTTACCAGAAAACCATGTCTGGACAGGGACGAGAGAAACAAAGTTAACATCCTTCTGACCCTGTGGAAAAGTGTGAGATCTGATGAGAACATTGTCTAAACAGGAATAGATGTATAGCCCCTACTGCCTCCAGCACTAACAGACATAAGGCCAAATGGCAGTGCCTTGTAATGGAAATGCTTCCACTAGCAGGCAAAGCATAAGTATTTGATGCAATGTGTAAACAAGCTTCAGTCAAGTCCAGAGATATGAGAAAATCTTGGGGCTGTAGGGCCTCCAGAGTTATCTTGAGGTTCCATTCTGAACCTGTGCTTCTTCACAAACTGGTTAACCCGCTTCAGGTCCAGTATTGCCCTCCAAGACCTCTTTTTTGGAACAATAAAAAGATGGGTTAAGATTTTTCCGAAGATGGAACTGTTTCTATGGTTTCGAAGTTGAATAGGTGCTATAGGGCCTCCAGAAGCATCGTTTCTATTCTCTCTTGGATGCTGGGTATGGAATGAAAAAGTCATGAGGATGATACACGACATCTATGAGGTATCCTTCCCTTAGGATGGACAGAACCCACGGATCTGTTGTGGTTTCCTCTCAAACATGACTAAAGGCCTGCAGCATTCCTTCCACCTGTCCATTCAAGTAGTCATGCTTGGAGTGGCTTCCTTCTCATGTCAGTGTTGATGAGCTTGCCTAATCTTGCATGTCCTTGGGCTTGCGACTGCTGCTGGGGTTGTTATCTATGCTCACACCACTGTATGTTGTATCTACTATCCCTGCCATGAAAGAAGCCATAGCCAGGTCTGTAGATACAAAGAGCCTGACGTGGTGAGGGGAGCATCTCCCACTTTCTTTGCTGAGGAACTGGAAGAGTCTGGTTGAAGCTGGGAGTTCCCAGTCTGGGATCCTCCTCCTTCTCTTTTAGTTCCGTTTCCTCCAGAACTGAAGAGATGGGGGGGAGACAGACTCCGCCACCCCATCCTCTCTAGATGAAGGAAACTCTTCTGCACTCTTTCTCTTAACTGTTCTTCCCCTTCTCATGCCTCAATTGCTAGTGGGCTGCTTCCTGCCTTGTCTCTCTCCCCATTGGGGCTGCCGTGGGTCCCATTTTGTTTCTTGCCTCTCTGCCCATGTGGCAGTCCCTGTGGAAGTAGCACAGGCGAAAAATCTACCTCTTGAATGGAAGAATCACCACTTCTCTCCTATCTGGTGAGGATGGAGGTGAGGAGGAAGCATCCTTCCAGGTTAGCTGGCCCAGAGATTCCTTACCCTGAGCGGCACCCTACTAAAATGCCCTCTCAGTGGCTGTTGGGGGGTATTCTGCTGATGATCAGTTGATAGCACACTCACACCAGCTCTCTCACTGGCTATAAAGGCTAGGTGCAAAAGTCCGAGTAGCCTACACAGCCTTCCAGTATGGGGAAGCTTTATGGTTTACTAACCCCCACCTCCAAGTCATCTGTTGCCATGTGTCTGAACCTGTTCCAGGTCTTCCTTTGAGGTATCCCCCCTCCCCCAATGGCCGTGGAGAGAGGAATCTGTGGCTGAAAGCAGCATGGGACTCAGTCTCCCTGATTCCAGAGGTGGATGTGAGGGAGTTGTCTTCCTCTGAACTGCCAGGACTGTCCTCTGTGGGGTCCTTTTTATCCTCCCAATATCTTGCTCTAGCCCTCCAAAAGAGTAGGAGAAAACACGGGGAAGAAGTTTTTTGAGAGCTGCAGATAATGAAGGTAAAGGGACAACAAAATACTGGAGTCAATTAGAGGAGTACAGCTCAGAATTGCCTACTTGGGACAGAAGCAGGAATTTGACCAAGGGATATGGGGAGGTTGCTCCCCCTGCTGGTAACTACCTCGATGTCTGCTTCCTGCCTATTAGAGCAACCCATATAAGGATGTCTCCACCTCTATTGCAGGAAAAACTATGGTACCAGGCTTGGGACAATCCAGAATCATAAACAGCTGTCTTAAACCAAGCTTAATCACCAGAATTCTTGGTTGAGATGAAATGCTAAATAATGATTCACTGAACAGATCCTAGATTACTCCAACATAATAAAGTAGAAGAGCAAAGGTGAGGGTATGAATATGGAGCACACAGATAGAAAGTCTTATGTACAGCTTTTAAAGTCATAATATGATTGTTTAAATATAGCTAATATGTACAACCACATCACGTGTTCAAAAATATTCCCAAAAAGTTTTTTTAAAAAAAACAATTCAATATACTTTAACCCTCCATTATATGTCAACCACAGGATCGCTATCCGCACTTTGAGCTTCCACAGATGGCAAGCCCCGACTTTTTCAATGGGCACACACACGAGGTGGCATGAGCAGACATGTGTGCTCATTTAAAAGAACAGGACTTAAGGTCCTGTGTTTGTCGTGATCTATGGGGGATAGGTCCGGAACAGATCCCCACGGATAGCAAGAGTGCACTGTATATCCATCACTTCCCCCTCCCCCAAAAATCCTTGTTCAAAAGAGGCATACAATGAGAACTGTGAAAAATATTCCTTATATTTCTAAGAAATAAGTCTCACTGTGTTTAATCTCTGTTCCTTTAGCATTACACTGCTCAATCAGGTTCAGTATTCCCTCTCTTCGACAAACATGGTTCTTAAGTATCCTCTGATGGCTAGTTGAGGGAGCAATGAGAGATGGCTCTTCAAGCAAATTAGTAGCACTGTTGGACCATAAAGTTCTCTTTAAATTAGACAGGTAGCCTAAAACTTACTGTAATTCCTAAACAATTTTGATAATGTGGTTGCATCCAAAAATGAAATGTATCAGCATGATTAAACATTGGAAATACATTTTAGTATTCATTATTAGCATTTCTACACATAATAATACCCCTTCATTAATCAACTGATGAACTAATCTGTTGGTTTAGCTTACCTTTGCTGTCATGTACATTAGGTTGTTTAACACCAAAGCCGTAGCTTGTGGTGATCCCCACCCTTCGCCTCTCAGCCAGCGCCTGCTGTTCACCATCAGCTCTCTGTCTTTCAATGAATCTTCTTCGTCTTCATCTTGCCGTCGAATTGTGGGTAAAGGTTTCAAATCCACTAGTTCAATATTATTCATCCATGGAAGCAAATAATGTAGCATCACCTGTCTTCCAGAGGGGTGCGCCATTTGAATTCTCTGGCTTACTTCTGTATTCAAAAAGGTTTATTAGAAAAAAGTGCAGAGTGGTTGGCTTTCTTCACTTTAGACATTTAGACATATACAAACGTTAAGGACTGCATAGAACATCTGCTGATATTTTAGTCTGTCAAAACACCAAATTCCTCAACAATAAAATTTTACTCTACTTCACTTGAGCTGATCCTGGAAATAAGCAGCAGCAACAATGTAAAAATGAAGCTACTGGCGGATCTTCATAACAAGATTCTACAAAACATGCACATATGTTTGAAGTCACTCTTTATGAAAGTGAGTACATTAATTAAACAAATAGTAGTACTCCAATCAATATATTGACAGCTAACTAAATCAAAGCATCCTTACCAACCTAACAGTACCTTTAAGTCCAGTGGTAAAAGTCCTATGCAAGTGTGCACCACTAAGAAAAATTAGGCTGGCAAGTACAATGGGTAGGGCTCTTTCATTACCAGTTCCATGCTTTTGGAACTCTACTAGAATTTACGTTAGCAAGGCTCCATCATTACAGGCCTTCAAAAGGTTCCTAAAGACTCATCTTGTTTTATAACGGAATTAGGACTCCACTGGACTCACTTATCTTCCTATATATGGCATAACTTGGTTTTAACTGTCAGTTTTGCTTCCTTATTTTTAGCATTCTCTTCCTGTGTTTTGTCAAATACCATCACATTACCAATCACATTATTTGAACTGGTTTAAATAGACTATGTAACCATTCAAGAATCCACCCTCTTCTGCGTTCAGCCAATATAATGAAATGGAATGTTGTTAAGTATCTGACCAATAAGACCTAACAGAATGTTATAAAGGAAGAGAAGAAGGAAAATAGTTTATCAATTAAGAAACAGTCAGGATTTTACCTAACTGAGAGGAGGATGGTAGCAGAAAGAGCTCAGGGAAAGTTTTGGGAACTACAGGAGAGAGCCAACACCACATTATTATGTGAATAAAAAGAAGCCTTTAAATAAAAACTTTTCTTTTATGTATTGATTCACTGCCTGAAACCATACACAGACATGGGGGAACACATACCTATATATTTTGTAGTCAACTTATTTCCCTTGGCATAATCTAGTAGTGGGTTATGAGGAACAGATATGGTGGAACAGAGGCACCAATATAAGGCCCTCTCACATATGGTTAATGAAGGATTTCCTGGTTCAACCGTGGGTTGCCAAAAATGATGAATGAAAAGGCAAATTTGTTTTCCTATCATGTTTGATCAAGCAAATTTTTGTTCATAAGAACAAAATCTTACCACATTACTGTGAGGTAGAATTAGGCCCTCTACAACTACTTGACACAAGCTATTGTGAACGGAAAGAAACTGAAGATAGATTGAAAGTACACTGAAGAGTCCTCAGATAGTTTACTGTCCTGGCATAATCAAATTCCTTAATATACCTGAAAATATTGCAAGAGTTAATTCAGGATAGGTCCTTGCTAATTCTTCAGAAAGTTGATAATAGGACACAGAATACAAATGTGGCAAAGGAGAAGGCTGGCTCAATATTCCATCAGTTCTCTGAACCTCCAGTTTGTGAGCATAGCGAAACATCTTAGGCTCTAAAATCTAGAAGTATAAAATATAAAACCATTTTCATACAAGAAATGTCTCACATCTTACATTTTAGAGTATTAATTTAAACAATAAACCTGTAAGTAATCGGTTCACAGAACAACATATAGACAGGACCACACTAAACATTGTCACTTTTTATTGAAATAGCAAAAAAAATAATAAAAAAATAAATAAAATAAAAATAAAAAAAAATAAAAAAATGCAAACATTGGCCTAAATCACAATTGTCAATTGCAAATAGAATAGATCAATTAAACCAATGTAATTTAGAAGTGTTGAATTAACATGGTCTGATTGATTGATTAATTAATTCTACACTAGCTGGGATGTATAACTGGATTAAGGCCATTGTACTGCTTACAGCCTTCTCTAACTTAATTGCTTACAATATTATATGATTTCTAGATTTGAGCTCCTGGATAACACAAACTGAAAAGAGTGAAATTGGGAAAGAAAATAAAGCTGAGGATTCTGGGCTCCAGGAGACATATGATGTCTGTGCCAGTCAGAAACACTAATGAGTTTCCACCATTCAGGGGTGTTTGTTACTAAGCCACTGAACAATAGTCACATAACTGATTGGTAGAAAACTCACTGAAATAAACTAGAGAGATATAAGAATTATTGATATCCAACCAACCATCTCCTAGTTTTACTCTAAGAAACAAAACAAAAGCATTTCATACAAACCTGTAACAGCTGCATAGCAACTTCATATATTGACCTAGAGGAGTCAGCAGCTTTAAATAATATGAGATTAAGAAGGGTAACTGTATCACACTGGTAATCTCTGTGAAGAAAACAAAAGATAAGCTTTCAGATGTTCAAGAATTAACAAATGCTGTATTAGAAAGGGAAATTACAGTGTAGCTCTATGCATATCTATTTAGGTAAGAATGTACAGGATTTCACCCAAAACTTTTTCAGGTAAGAAAGTACAGGATTTCACCCAAAACTTTTTCCAAGTAACTTTTTCTATTACCTGTTTTGGAATACACTGGCTATGGCTTTAAAACATCCAGCTGCTACCCTCTTAGAGCCTGTATAACAGCGATCTACAGCCCAATACATGAGGTTAGTCTGGTCAGGATTAAGCTCCAACAGCAGCATCACTGCCTCACAGCCAAGCTGATGAACCTAAATAAAATACGGTGTAAAATTTGGTATACATCTCCAATACAACATTCTGGTATACATCTGCAATACAACATTTTAAAATTAAACACTCTTGCAAAGATTTACTTTCATTATTAATAAAAAGCAAATGCTTTAATGACAGGAAAACAAACAAAGGAAATTTATCTATACATATAACAATTAGTTTTTTAATATAGAAACATATAATTAAAGTAAAGTCTTCAGGAATTATTGTTAAAATATTAACTACTGCTAATAAATTACAGTTTAGAGTAATCTTTAGTTTTATTATGTTACCCTTCACAGTAATATATTCTAACTGGGGTGGGTGAGGGTGTGGGAGGCTAATGCAACTCCCTTAAATCCTCACCACTGACTATAGAGTTGATGGGACCTGTAATCCATTAATATCTAGAAGGCTAATATTTCCCACCTGTCTAACTGAACCCATTCATTATATTTTACTACCCTTTTCACAATGATCCAGATTTAAAATGATGGAACACATCAAACAATATTTAGCGTTCTCTCTATTAATTTCAGTGGAGGTTAGGAGGAGCTACGTATTTTTAGTGCTCCTAAATTTAAGTCACAAGGTATGTGACTAAAATGCAAAATATAGTTTATAAATCATTGACACTATATACATTACTTTCTTATCCTGTGAATCCAAAATATTATCCAGCCATTTGTATAGATAGCCATCTGATGAGAGTCCTACGTTATCTGCAACAGGGCCACAACAAAGTACAGCAGACATAGCCTTTAAAATTGGAGAGAGAGAAAGGTCAGACAAATTTAGTTGTTATTTATTGATTTAAAGTCAAAGTACTACAACATTTGTTTGCTGTAAAGATTTCAGGCAAAAGCAAGTTAATTTTTTTTTCTGTGTAGGTTATGAGGGTTACGCAAAAGGCTATCTGGAGCAATACTTTTTTGTCATTTTGCAATTGGTGCCTTATCTTCTTCCCTATACTTGGTAAAAAGTATGGTGGTATTACAGTTTCAGGTCAGTCATACATATTCCACAAGCTGAAATTTCAAAAACATGCTGCAAAAGTGGGGATAAATAGGTTTACCTTTAATGCACAGTACTGATGTCTATTTATTTGCATGTTTCTATCGCTGTATCTGTCTAGAGGAGTAAACATGATACTGAAAGGACCTGCCCAGTGACTGAACAACATAAAGAGGCTGTGGCGGAGGCTCTGCTGCGGAAAAACACTTCTTCTCTGGTGCACTACAAAAGAAGTACAGATTGTACAAATTTACAAATTACAAAATAAAATCTCCTTATCAGTGTTAAGTCAAATACTATAAGCAAATGATAACAGAGTACTAGATTTTATTACATATGTCTTGAAGAAATGTAACATTCCTTACCCAAGTAATGATTTGACATAATTCCAGTTCCTAATTGAAATTATGTAATACTCTAAGAACAACATAGGAAAACTAAATAGGCCAAGACTGAGACTAAGATGACTTCAAATTAATTATAAAAACAAATATTTATTCTCTTCCCAATTTCAAGTTAATTAGTATGTTGTAATGGCAACTGGGGCTATGCCCTTACTGACATATAAAGCTAAATTCATCGTAACATTCTATAGTGAGCTTTGGGCTTTTGCACTACATCTCAGGCATGGCTGGAAGGATGATGGATGCTTTAATTTGTTTTAGATTAACTGAAGGTTATTATAATATCCAAATCTAGACAAACCAAGAGTGATGAAGTCTGCTTATTTCAAGAAATAAGAACTAAGACTAACCAGAGTTTTCAGTTTGGACTTAATTCAAAATTGTAAGTAAAAGCTTAGGTTTCCTGAAGGCTGCACTGGAGAAATGGGGAAAGCATTAGCCAAGTCTTGCTGCAACTTATCTTTGAAATGATATAACATGGTTCAGCATTTAGTGTGTCCCACTGCTAGCTCCTCAGTGTTACAGAACATCTGCTGATGAATAAGGTTGCATCTGTGCTGTAGAAATGATGCAGTTTGACACCACTTGCCATAACTCAATGCTATAGAATTCTGGGATTTGTAGTATTATGAGATATTTAGCTTTCTTTGTCAGAAAGCTCTGGTACCACAATACATTACAAACCCCAGCTTTCCACAAGATGGAGCCATGATAGTTAAAAGTGGTATCAAATTGGATTATTTCCACAGTGTGGACACATAATGAGCAGAACCCTCAGCAGAGCTCTCTAGTGTATAATTCTCTAAGTTTCTGGACTAAATTACACACACACACGCACAAACACATGTCTTTGTGTGTGGAATATGTGTGTGTATTCATTTATATTCCACTTTGCTCCCAATGTTGGGATGAAAAGCAGCCTACAGCATATTAAAAACATCTTAGTAAAACACAGCAACTTATGCGTATTACATGCACATTAAATTAAAGCATTCATTAAAACAACTTAAAGCACCATATTCAAAGTTCAATTTAAATTCAGTCAGTGAACTGAATAAAACATCTGCCTGAATAACAAATATTTTTGAGAAAGAACAATGAGGGGGTTAGCTTGATCTCCCAAGGAAGGGCATTCCAATCATGGAACAGCCACTGAGACAGCCCTATCCTGTTTGTCTTTATGAAACTAGCCTCTGAAGGTGGTGGGATGAAAAGAATGACCCTTCCAACAAGTCTTAAAAGCAAGACAGGCTTATTTAGAGAGAGATGGGCCTTCAGATGACCTGGGAACAAGCAGTATAGGACTTTACAACTCATAACCAATACTTTGAATTGTGCCTGAAAATGGAACAGTTGCTTTGCCAATGAACCTGCTGTACTATGGAAGTTACATGTAACCAGCACCAGTGGAGCATTCTTAACTGACTGCACTTTCCAAACACTCCTCATAGGCCCTGCGTACAGGATGATACAGCAATTCAGATGAGATATAACTAAAACATCTTGTCACCATGACCAATCAGACACTATTAGCAGATCAGCTTTAACTGCAAAAGCTCTCCTCACCACTGCTGAAACCTGGAAATCGAGGCTCAAGACTCAATCTAGGAATACAACCAGACTACAAACCTGCTTCTTCAAGAGAACTGTAACCTATAGATCAAATAGTTATTTCCTAACCTGTGTTCTGAATGACCAGGAACATCTCTGTCTTCCCTGGATTAAGCTTCAATTTAGTCAATCTCACTCAGTCCATTACTGATATGAGACAATGGTTTAGAGTATCTCCATCAAACTTAGATGAAAAAGAGAAATATAGTTGCAGGTCATCAGCATATCAGACACCACCACTAAATCTCTGGACAACCTCTCCCAGTGATTTCATATAAATATTAAATCCATGAAAGTTGAGCCCTGAGCAATACCCAGGCAAACAGATAGGATAGCACTCTGGAATGCCTCAGCACCACCTTCTAATCTAAACCCACTCCTCCAGGAAAGACCAAAGCCACTTCAAAACAGTGCATCCAAGTGTGTCCCATTATGGAGCAGGATTTTTAAAAGCTGTATCCACATTTTATTATCTGATAGTTGCTGAGTCTATAGAATGCTAAACTGGAAAGAATATGTGCATATGCACTGTGGATTCTGAAATACAGAAAATATGGGATATTCCAAGGGACATCAAGTAGGATCCCTCTTTTGGTAGTAGTTTCCAAACTCTAGGTATAAGCAAAAAACAATTTGCTTAAAAATACAGCTATTTCTTGTTCTTGGTGTATTAAAAATGAAATAAATACCAATCTTATTGGGAATACCTGGAACATTCTGAATGATATTTGCCACTAAGGCACTAAAATGGCATCGGATATCTTTCAGTGTGTCAGAGTCTTTTTCATTTTCTGCTTCTAGGAGTTGCCGGGTAAGATCCACATACTCCAATAAAGTGTTGTTGAGAGAATGTGTTTCGTTATCAAGGCCACCACTTGCACTACAAAGGAAGGTACAAAAATTACAACATATGCATAGTAAAAACAGTCTTCTGAAATGGGCAGTATACTTGAAATTTCAAAACATATTTGATAAGAACTAGATAGCATTTGAAAGCAGTGTGGTATAAAGGTTTAAGTGTTGGACTAGGACTGTAGGAGATCAGGGTGTGAATCTTCATTCAGCTATGGAAACCCAGAGAACGATCTTGGGCAAGCCACATTCTCTTGTCCTCAACAGAAGGCAATGGCAAACCCCTTCTTAACAAATCTTGCCAACAAAATTCCATGATAAATTTGTCTTAAGGCCACCCTAAATTGGACATACCATAAAACTACAAAGCAGACAGCATTTAGTGAAAGGGATTTGACCGCCAAGCACCTGAATCACAGATTTAGTGTTCACTGTACAGCAATTAAACCATCTACAACTAAAACTAGATATAGTGTTCACCCTTCTGTTTCCAGGATTACTTTTTAATCCTGTGAAAAACAGTTCTCTGTTTCCTAGTAAATATGACTGCCTTCTTCTGGAAGTTCATAAATGTGTTATGGCAGCATTTTCAGAATTTTCACGATATATAAAAAATTCTGCTGATTCCTTTGATTCTTCTCCCTCTCATCCTGATGAAAAAGGAAAACAAAACACATTGAAATGTCGACTGCCCAGGCTTTAATTAGCTCCTACATGACAATGGTACTATCACAGGGTCTGTGATCAGCTTTGCCTTATGGCCAGTCACTACCCCATCCCCCAAGAATGTTTACTGGATTTGTTGTGTTGCTCGGGTTTGGTAGCAAGCTGTGGTACAAGTCCATTCCAATGTGGGTAACCACCATGTAAACTTCAGGCATTATATTGGGGGGGGGGGGGGGGGAATCCAGCACAGATTTTGTATTGTACTTCAACCTCCACCCAAAAGTATCCCCTGCCGTGTGTATAAATGAAAGACAGAGAGAGAGAGAGAGAACGAACTAGCAGCTATAAGACATGGAGCACTTGGGGGAGGGGAGGTGCAGAGGATAGATGTTAACTTTGGTGAGATCTGCTAGTCTGTATGGGCCCTCCAGTTTGCTGGATAAAACCAAACTTGTTCTTGGAACATCTGAATGACACCAGGATAACTGTGACAGTTGTACACTGCTTAACTTTCCAACTCATAGAAATGGGAACACTAACAGAAAATATTCGGAAAATGATCAAACAGCTTGTTTTTTGAGTCTTAAAAACCTTAATTAGAAGACTCCTGGACTGATGAGCATCTTCACAGTTTGGAATTTAGTCTTTGCAAAATTCACACATGGGTATTTTGCACAGAAAACAGCATTTTCTATGCAGGAAAAAAGCTTTTACTGCACAGAAAATAGCATTTCTGTGTATATGTCTGTCTAGAAATATTTTCTTCTGTGCAGAAAAAAGCTGTCTTCTGTGAAAAACAGCATTGCAAATTTTGTGCAGAATAAGTCCGAAACTGCAAATAAGTTTTTAAAATGGTTGTTTCCAAAGTCCTCCTTGCAGCATGAAGAATACAGTGGTCCCGCAGGTTACAAAAGTAATCCGTTCCGGCTTACCTTTCATAACCTGGAAATCTTCGTAACCCGGGGGACCACTTTCTTTGTAGCGCCGCGCGGCAAATTTAAAGGGCCGGCGCTTTTTTTCTTCGGAACCCGGGGTTTTTTTTTCCGCAAGCCAGGGCCGTTTTTCCGGCCCCGGCTCTTTCGTACCCCGGGGTTTTCGTACCCCAGGGTATTCGTAACCCGGGGGACCACTGTATTGCTAAAATTACTCATTCATTCTTTCAAGAAGACAATTAGTGACAACTCATAAAAACATCTATATGAAGAAAACATAGTCCTGACAGCACTATAAGATCAGCAGACATTTACCCCTCCACATTATGGAGTCCCACATGACTCTTGACACTTGCACAGCACAATTTCATGATGGTACGGTACTGAAAGACTCTCTTTAAAAAAGGATTTGCCATGGGTGGTACCAGGTTCCATAGCAAATCAGCATGGCAATTTATTTGGCTTCGTTTGCACAAACCTGTTCAGAACTTTTATGCCTACCTGTGACTAATGACACCAGCATCTGCCAACAGTTCAAATATTCGTACAAGTTGTACACGTAAAATATCTCGACGCCTGCGTCGTTTCATATTCTAATAGGGAAGATAGAGCAGTACAGTGAAACTACATTCATACTTGCCAGATAACATGTTTGCCATTAATCTACATTATTTTTGTAGCCACATACATTAAAGGAACTCCAGACGCTGCTAAACTGCAATCCACATCTTTTATGCTAGTTGACCATGCTGGCTGGAGACTTGAATGTCAACTACATCTAGAGAGCCACAGGTTCCACAGAGCTACAATAATGTTTTCCATTCATTACAAAGAATTTATATTAAACAAGCTACATTAGAAATCTTATTTTTTTTTAAAAAAAAATGATTACCTCTGGCCTTCTTTCAAGTGCTTCTTTAATTATAGGATGCAATTCTTCTATTAATTCCCTAGATGAAAATTATAAATCAGTAGAACAATTGTGAATGATCAATATTTGTAGATGTAAATATTAGAAGCAAAAATATTGGACAAGAACTATTGACAATAATTTAATAATCTATTTAAATCAATTTATTATAACACTATTTAGTAAAATTGTAAAAATAGTTCCATATTTCTGCATAGTCAATTAGAACAGATAAAATGGATCACTATATAAAAATAGGGATTATAAAATGATGGGATAACTTTAAATTTAAAGTTACTGATCTGTTCTGCAAATACAGAACTGTATGTACACATTCATGAAGGAAATAAGGCACAGACTGGGTCAAAGGAAGAAGTAGGATGCCTTCTGTACTAGCCTCCTCCTGTCGTTTTTTTCATCAAGAGAAAAGTGCCTCCTAGTAGATAGGTGACAACAAGACCTCTGGATGGCAAAAAGCAGCAAGAAATACAACTGTTACAAGTCTATTGCCAATACAATACTATCCTGTTACAGCATTATTATTCCACTTTAATTGCTATGGCTGCTTCCTGTGGAATTCTTGGGATTTGCAGTTTAGGAAGGGGCATTTAGGGTTCTCACCCATACAGCTCTTTGGCTTCACTAAACTACAAACCCCAGAATTCCACAGGAAGCAGCAATAGCAGCTAAGTGAGACAACAGTGCTATACCAGTGTAGTGCGATATTGACCTATGTCTGATGCAAGTAAAGAGTGAATTGACACAGTTTAGAGACTTAACCAATAGAACAGAAGTGAAAATTATTTTAATCCAGGAATTATCCCCCACCGGCATCAGGCATTTATTATGAAGGTGCATTTTTGTCTGCAGCATGGGCCTAATGAATTTGCATCATTTAGGGCTCATGATTCCTTGTCTTCCTCAGTGGTGACAGGAGAAAACTCACCACCACGACAGTTCTTTTACCACAGAAAGAAATAAACTCTTCCCTTAAAAACAGATTAATGCACAATAGTATTAAATTCATCATACGCTGTTGCATCATACATTATGTGATTCACTGAACTATGATCAATCTAAGCATGCAATGAACAACACTCCAAAATATTCAGTCATCCAACCATTCCTGCTTTCAGCAGTCAGAAAATTCATGGGCACAAAATCAATCTTAACTCTTGAACATACAGGATTTCTCATTTTCTTAATAATATTATTTATGCTTCACTTGACAGAATTAGCAGCTTTAAAAATGCACAGAACGTTTGTGTTTTTTTTCTTGTTAAGTAAATGGACAGAATACAGTGATTACCTAAAAGCACCTGGACTGGTCCTGCCAAGGCCCAGCACAAGGGATTCTGTGATTTCCATGCTCTCAGAGCGCATCATTGGAACAATGTGCTTAAACAAGGATGAAGGGGACGGAACACCAATTATCTGGAAACAGAAATAAAAGTATCAGCACCTACTCAGCATCAGAATTAAATACAATGTCTGGATTTCTGTATCATTATTACGAAGAAATATGGATAGTGAAGTTAATGAAGGATGAAAAAGGAGATAACAGCTACTTCAACATCCATTCAAAATGAAACTGTATAATTTGCAAATAACAGGCTTCCCAAGTAATCATGCTCACTTTTTTCCCAGGTTTTGTAAGTAATTTTGTGTGCCTTCCTGTTATTTCCAATGTTGGTTATTTTCATTCTTTTAACATAAATCTCATTTCATCATAGTTTAATTTTTATTTGCATAAACATGTTTGAAGCACAATTACTTCTTAATGTGTTAAGAATTTATAGCAAAATCTCCAGGAGGGAGCTTAAAATTTTCTTTTGAAAATTAAAAATAACTTATTATACACAAATAATAAGCCATACATTGTGTTAGTTGGTATTACTTTTAAATGAAAAAGTTATTCAAATCATAATGTGTTATAAAACTCTTAAGCAAATTGGGTTATGAACAGTTCTTCAATTTTAACCACTTTTGCTAATAGTTTTTGAAGGTCCTAGAATCCAAGAAGGCATCTAATCACTGTGTGATTCCGGGTATTTCATTACTCTTTATAATTTCTTACATTATTTTTATAATGTTGGTGTGCCCAATGTATGGAATTTTTTTAATCCAAAAGACTGCAGCTTGTTATGTTTTGTGATAATATGATTATACAGCCAATATCTTTCTGATGCTATAGCATTATCAGAGAAGAACAAGGCATCAACGTTTTTTGTTTCAATTACTATGAAAATGCCCTTTATAACACAATATCAAAATCTGATGTTGATTTTAAAGAAATTACCAAAAAGGTACCTATTTGCTATTTCATATTCTATATTAATCAGAGAAGTCTTGTAAATTTGTCAGTGCATGCTTTGTAATTTGAACTGCTGCTTTAGAAAAAGAAATAGTTTGGCTCTTTGGATCCATCAGATGGGTGGGTTTCAATTCTGGGACTCCCCCATGGTTGCAAAAAAATGCAAATAATCACACTCCATATTATTGAATGGCGGTGACATGAATGCACTTGTTTCAGCAGGTCCATGTTCATGTTCGTGTGATGATCCAGGAACGACTGAATTCGCTAATCCAAAAGGCCAACCATATTTGCAGTGCATATGATCCATTTTACCAATGGATAAAGCCCTGATCCCCTCCCATCTGACTCTCTGCACAGATGCATAAATGCATACACACAAAATTGCACTGCAATGCATACAACATGATGGAATATAATACAAAATATGCACTATTTCTAACCACAGCCATCCTCTATTTGATGAAGGATACTTACCTTGTGAAGATATAAGCACCCTGCACTGAGTATAGAGGAAGGGCTGGTAGAGTTTTGGAAGATAACAAACTAACATTTTTGAGCCATCTGCCATGCGTACAAGTGTACAAACACAGACCATGAGAAAAAAAGGATTTTAGGGGGCCCCATTACAACTCTCCAACTTGACCCACCTATAGTGGACTTCAGTGCTTACAAAACATTGTTTACAATGGATGCAAACTGATATTTCCACTTAGACTTTCCACGATTTTTCTGTTGGCTGCATCTATTTCTGAATGTGATGGGCCTCTAAGTACTTTTTTATACAACTTGTAGGCATTTTACCTTCTATCCTTTCCCTTCCTGCCCTCTTGTTTATTCTATCCCTTACTGGATTCTCCACGTCTAAACTATGGACTGTAAATTCTTGGGGCATGTCTATTTGTTTTTGTAAAGCATCAAGGACACCTGTCAGTACAGTATAAATAATATAAAAAATACTATTTCTCTTCCACTTCCTTCTCTATATGTGATTGCTGACTTTGTAAGAAAGTGAAAATGATGGCAGCTGTATTAAAAATACATTCATAATAACCTTGTGTGGCTAACTAAAAATTAGTAATGTGAGTGGTAGCTCACTGGGAATTAGAAGTTTTAAATGCAGCAGATAAACTACAACTTTGTCTTCTATCAACAAAAGCCAGTACCCTGTCCATTATAAGGAAAAATATTAATCAGAGATCAAAGTAATGTGTAAGTGGTATGTTAAATACTTTGTAGTGGCTTGAGAAGAATCATTAAAAATGGTTTGAAAAAAGAATCAATATACTCACACTTTTTTAATGTTATTTCTTTGCATATGAAAAGAAGAGAATGAGATAAAAACAACATCTATATATTTCTCAACAGTATACCATAGTGCAGGAACAATAAACGAACATACTTTTGAATCAATGCTGTAGCCACTATCTGGAGTAGACGCCAGCGTCTCAGGAGGGGAACATCTTACAGAACCTGCAGATGCAGAAGAGGATGCAGAAGTTGCTGCACTGCAGCAAAGAATCAAGTAGTTTCTCCAGAGCCCAATATAAGAGTCGCTGCTTATAGCAGTATTTACTTTCTTGGCATTGATAGGGCTGCTGTTAAAAGAAGACAAAGGAAGGGGTTTTTTTCTTTCAAAATGGTATTTCATGAAGAATGGAATGTGTCTCGTTAATATAGCCTCATGACTCAGGACAGTATGAGAAATTCAGAGCAGCACATGATCTGCAGATGTAAATAAAATTTCTAGCATAATATTAGGTTTCTAGAAAATCTTCAAAACCTTAAATATTCTTTCTAGTCTTCAGTGTTGCAGGGGAAAAACAGGAACAACAATAATTCTCCATCATTACTCTTTCCTTAAATTCTATGAAAATCTTGATACTGCATTTACTTTTTTTACTACAATTTAAACTCATCCGTGTGGATAAAAACAACACTGAAAATATGTATCAGTGATGATAAATACATTTTGTTCCATCATTCCATTTACTTTCAAGAATTATTCCTGTCTTTATTCTGTTTCATAACCAAAGTCAAATTACATCAACAATTGAAAGACATACTGAACCCCTTACGTTTCCACATACATAAATAAAACAAGTTAATTTTTAGCAACTATTTTAAGAAAGGCACTCACTTTATGTCAACCTGTGGAGACAACAATTGGAGCCGAGTATAAGAAAACATCCAAGCATAGCTCACAGCTGTAGGACAATGCTTTGGAAGATGTTCCTGTTTCATAAAACTGGAAAGGCTTATAATCCAAGGGTCCTGGCCCTGAGTTACATGTGCAAATATCCATATATGTGATGGACTAATGACATCAAACTGGTGGCTAATAGGTGAGGAGCTCCAATCAGCTAATGTTTGCAAGTCTATTGAACTGGGACAGTATAGTAACATGGTCTGTGTGAAGAAACAAAAATAAATCAGTTCAGTACAGCAAAAATTAGAATTTGTGTCTGCAGCTAGAGACAGGATGCCTCAATATTTTCTTTTCAGTTAAGATACTTTTGCATAAAGCAGCCCCTTAAACCCTCCCATCTCCCCCAAAATTAAAACTGTAGATGTAGATGTCCAGTTTTGCTTTTTTGCTCTCTCTCTCTCTCTCTTTTCATTTTCAAATGCATCTTCTGTGTTGAGAAGATAGCAAAATGTTAACAGGGCACAGGGAAAAGGCAGAACTGCTCAACACCTTCTATGCCACAGTTTTCTCACAAAAGGAAAAGGATGCCCAACCTGAAGAAAATGGAGCAGAGGACACAACAGGGGAAACACAGAACAGAACTGTGTACAAGAATATCTGGTTAATCTAAATGAATTTAAGTCTCCAGGACCAGATGGAGTACATCCAAGGGTATTAAAAGAACTGGCAAATGTAATCTCAGAGCCATTGGCAATAATATTTGAGAACTCCTGGAGAACAAGAGAAGTCCCAACAGACTGGAGGAGGGCAAAATGTTGTCCCCATCTCAAAAAGGGGGGAAAAGAGGATCCGAACAATTATCGCCCAGTTAGTCTGACATCAATACTAGGTAAGATTCTGGAGCAGATCATTAAACAGAGAGTCTGTGAACATTTAGAAGGGAATGTCATCATAACAAAAAGTCAACATAGGTTTCTCAAAAACAAGTCATGCCAGATTAATCTTATCTCTTTTTTTAAATAAAATTACCAGCTTGGTAGATTGAAGGGAATGCTACAGACACAACATATATTGATTCAGTAAGGCCTTTGACAAAGTCCTCCATGATATTCTTGTAAACAAGCTAATAAAATGTGGACTAGACAATGAAACTGTTAAATGGATTTGTAATTGGTTGATTGGGTGCTCAGCAATGGCTCCTCTTCATCTTGGAAAGAAGTTACCAGTGTGGTGCCACAGGGTTGTGTCCCAGGCCCAGTGCTATTCAACATCTTTATCAATGACTTGCAGAAAAGAACAGAGGGCTTGCTAATCAAGTTTGAAGACTGCACCAAATTAGAAGTTGTAGCTAATATCCCAGAGAAGAGGATCAAAATTCAAGATGACCTTAATAAATTAGAAATGAGAATGCCAGAGTATAGAGCACTCTAGGTAGAAAGTGTCAGAGAAGTGGCTATAGCCTGTAACTGGCACAAAGGTGACAGGGTAACCAGAGTTCAGGTGGCAGACATGATGACTCAACATTTGGAGAATCTTGAATCACAGGAAGCTGATGACAGAAACCAGCAAGCTTCAATTCTGTAGAGTCACAGATGTCAGATGACAGGAAACTGGGTGACTTCCTAGGAGGGGGAAGGACTCAAAACCCCAAGAGGGATTTGTATATACGAGAGTGAGCTGATTGCTCAGTGTGGTGATGGTTGTATATGGAAGTATGGCAGAGCACTTTGTAAATTGTAAATATTGGAACCAAAGATAAAAGTCCTCTTTGTGAGTACTTGGTAGTTCAGCAGTTATTTATCCAGCTGGCAGCTTCTGCATGGGAGGATTTTCCTCTGCAGTCTGCACAGAGCTACACAGCAGAGATCTTCCAGTGGCGTTCCAGTTCCACGTGCATGTCTTCTACATGTTGCATGTTTAATCCTTATTCTACATGCCCCAACAAGCTAAGCCAAAACTTACAAAATGAACTTCAACAGGGAGAAATGTAAGGTACTACATTTTGGCAGGAAAAAAAATGAAATGCACAGATACAGGATGGGGGACACCTGGCTTAACAAGACTTCATGTCAAAGGGATCTATGAATCCTAAGAGACCACAAGTTGAACAGGAATCAACAGTGTAATGAAGCAGCTAAAAAGACAAACGCAATTCCAGTGTCTAGATCAAGGGAAGTGCTAGTGTTGCTCTATTCTACTTTTGTCAGGCCTCGCCTGGAATACTGTGTCGAGTTCTGGGCAACACAATTCAAAAAGCATGTTGAAAAGCTGGAATATGTCCATAGGAGGGTGACCAAAATGGTGAAAAGTGTGGAAACCATGCCTTATGAAGAGCTGGGTATGTTTAGCTCGGAGAAGAGCTGATATGATAGCTCTATTTAGGTATTTGAAGGGGTGTCATATTGAAGATGGAGCAACCTTCCAGAGAATAGGACACAGAACAATGGATGTAAGCTACAGGAAAAGAAATTCCACCTAAACATTAGGAGGAACTTCCTGGCAGTAAGAGCTGCTTGACACACTGGAACACACTGCCTTGGAGAATGGCGGAGTCTCCTTCTTTGGAGGTTTTTAAGCAGAGGCTTTATGGCCATCTGTCAGCCGTACTTTGATTGTGGGTTCCTCCTTGGCAGAGGGTTTGGCTGGCCTTTGTGGTCTCTTTCCAACTGTATGGTTCTATGAAACGAAAGACTATGCTCCAGAAAATTGCTAGGGAAAGGAAAGACTAAAGAACCCTTGAATCAACAGGGTTCATGTTAGTGGATGAGCTTCATCTATGTGTTTTTGGGTAGGAACATCATACTAAATTCAGAGCCATCTCTACTTGTGCTAACAGTACCAGCTGTCCTAGAATAATTCTTCAGAGAGATGCATCAACTTTTGAACGCTGAAACAATGATTTTTCTTACGTCTGAGACAAGCTAAGTGTTGTTCAAATCAAATTAAGGTGAAGCATATGCCTAGCTGAAGCATGTTCCCTGTACACTCCCTGTAAATTTTGAGATCCAGAAAACATTCCACACCACTCAGTTCAATATAATTGCTTGTACAAAATACATTATTGCTGCCCAATAAGAAATAATCTATTTCAACATCTATTATTGTTCAGAAACCTTCAAATATGAATTTTTTTCTTAAATATCTTACCTGATCAGCACCAGTGAGATGTATGAAACTTTCCAGAATGGATGAACTCAATCTGTCCATTACATCTATGGCCAACTCGTCATCACCCTAAAATTACAAATATCTAATGCATGACAAAGTTTGGGAACAATAAGATAAGACAGTTAATTACATGCAACAATTAGCTTACCTTGGAAATTTCTAGGACTGTGAACAAGGCCCTTATTTCTTTAAGACAACTGACAGCTAGTCTTCTAGTAGCCGGTCTTGTGCTACAAAGAATGACCAGTGCAAAGCCTTCTACCACATGAAATACACTTGAATAAGGGTTTTTTTCCAGGGGAAGTGTAGGAGCTGTACCATTGCCTACACCTCGCTGTAAGGGGGGAAAAACACAGGAGTTATTAAAATAAATTAGGATCTATTATCTTTGGAATTTATTAGCTGTTAGGAATGGGACCAACAGCATATGTGCTCACTCTTCCCTAACAACAGTACATAATGAATAGGAATGGGAATCCTAAAAACATAAATTTAAATATTTAATTAGGGGTGGGAATTGTGAAGCTCATAGGACTCATGCATAAAACTGATTTTGTGACACTTGGTAGGGTGATGATAAGTAAAACGTAGGCCACTTGGTCACTTACAAGTGAAAAGTATTCATTGCTGTATGACAGAACAATATTTAGGAACAATTCATGAAGCACAATTATACCTGAGCTTCTTGAGTCTTATTTTGCATTTGGACTGCTTGTTTCCATTGATTAATTAACTGCACTAGCATCTTTACTGCATTGTCAAGAAGAGTTGGGTGAACATCAGTGACTTCACGGACAATAAAGTAAACAAATCCTGACAGAACATCTTCCCTCCAATCTGGAAAATCCAGCATTAATGCTTGCAAGGTATTGAAAGCCAGTGCACGCAATTCTTCATCCATATGAACTGTTAGCCTGTTAAAAAAATAGGACACTGTTTAGAATCCAAACGAAGTGTTACTGCTTTTATATGAAAACCTGCTTCAGTCTGGAGAAGACAGAAAAGAAACATGAACAACAATGATCTGGCAGTCCCTGAATTTCTTTTATAGCTATACTTCAATTAGTGGGAGCTGATGCAGAAAAGTGCCATTAAGTCATGGTTGAGAGATCAGAAATGGATTGTGGGATCACATTTTCCTCCAATTCCTCCATTTTCAGGAATCACAGAATTAGAAGGGGCTACAAGGCCATCTAACCTAACTTCTTGTTATGCATAAATACATAACATACTCCTGAAAATGGCCCTCCAATCTCTGTGTAAAGATCTCCAATCAAGTAGAGTCCATTAGCTTACAAAGCAATGCATTTTACTGTTGAAGAGCTCTCAGAATCTGCTTCCTAATGTTTATGTAGAATTTCTTTTCTTGTAACTTGAATCTATTATTTCATGTCCTAGTCTCTGGAGCAGCAGAAAACAAGCAAGCTCCATCTTCCTCATGACATCCTTTCAGTTATTCAAAGATGGCTATCATGTCACCTTTTAATCTTCTCTTCCTTAACATAATGCTATCCAGCTCCCTTAGATATAACTGGACAGTTTCCACACCTTTTATCATCTTTGTAGTCCTCCTCTAGACATGTTCCAGCTCATCAATATCCTTCTTGAACAGTGGCATCCCGAACAGGACACAGACTTGCAGTTCTTACTCCTCGCTTGCACCACAGTTGTTACATTGGTATAAATATTAACTGTGGTTAATATAAATTAAGGTAAAGATATTCCCTGTTGACAAAGTTGTCAAGTTGTGTCTGACCATAGGGGGCGGTGCCCATCTCCGTTACTAACCCAAAGAGCCAGCGTTGTCAGAGACTACTCTATGATCATGTGGCCAGAACAACACAAACTGTACAGAACACTGTTTACCTTCCCACCAGAGTGGTACCTATTTATCAACTTGCATTAACATGCTTTTGAACTCCTAGATTGGCAGAAACTGTGACTAGTGATGAGAGCTCACCCCATAATGCAGCACCCGGGCCTCAAACTGCCAACCTGCCGATCTTGCAATCAACAGAGTCAGCGTCTTAACCACTGAATCAGTTGAGAAGTTGAGAAGATAACTAGACCAGAGTAATATTATTGTGAGTGTCAATATAATTCCATGCAGTTAAGCCCAGAAGAGGCAATCTATTTCAGACATAAAATGGCACAAGAACAAAAATGCACATTCCAATTACCCTTTCAAGTTCTCTTGGCCACCGTCTAGAGATTGACAGCTGCATCCCCATTTAAACTCTACTTATAATACAAATTCTGTATCCACCATCAGGTTTGAACATCAAATACCATATATACTCAAGGGTAGATTTTGGGCCCAAAATCTGACCATCAACTGAGTCTCCTCCTTGGGTGGTTCATCAATGACACCCTGCATTATTTTAACTGAGCACCATGGTTTTTTGTCACTCTTCCCTTTCCTGCTTAGACACCTTCCTTTTCTTTTCCAAATGCTCAGCAGCCTCAAATGCCACTCCTCACACCATTAGTAGTCAAACAGAAATAAAGGGAGGAATAGGAAGGGGTCTTTTTTTAAAGACGAGAAATCAGTTTGATAAAGTGTTGATAGAAGAAGAAAGAGAGAAGAGAAGCCAAAGAAATTTAGCTTAGAAAGATCAAGTTAGAGAACAGATGTGAGAGACTTGAAAAATTCTGATAACTGGCAAGGAAGGATTAAGACAAGTGAAGAGGGGAGACAGCAGTCAATAGTTGAAAATGACACAAGACCATAAGACTCCTGCCTCTGAGCATACAGTCCATGATTGGAGACCGCTTTTCTCTTCACCATCCGGAGAATGTAAATAGCTTTTCAGCTCTTGAGTGAAAAGGTAAGATAAATTTTTAAAAAACTAAACTATCCTGCCCTACTGCAACAATATCACCACTTCAAATACATTTCTGATTTGAAATAATCCATAAAATTAAAAATGGTTTTCTCCATACACCACATTTTAAAAGAAACAAAAACTAGGGATTTCTTTTCTTTTTTTACCTTGCAAGAAGTTCAATAAGGTCAGTTCTGCTCATGCCATCTGGAATTAATCTTGGGATAGCAGCAATACAAGTTCTAAATAAATCAATTTTTGGTTTTCTTTCCCCCCTGTGGAAATAAACAGTTAAAATAACCAAATGATAGCCTGTCTTGGTTATTAGCATGATGTATATGAATAATGGATTCAATTAAGGTTTTCTTTTTCCTATGATGGGTTAATTAAGACACATCAATGCAAATTTATGGCTGAAATGAAGGGAACCTCTGTGCTTCACTATACATTAAACCCTGCATTAATGAATTTCAACAATGTTTTATAATGAGGAGAAATATGCCCCAAATTCCTTTGAATTCCACACAGTCTGACAATGAATGAGATGTAAATATAATAAATTGGTTACATACGTGATCATGTCTTCAGGTTCCTTATTGGACATCTGTATACTAGTCATGCACATTGGTCTTCCAACTTCTTTGTCTAGATGCCTAAGGATGCTGTCTAATGCTTTTCTTACTTGAGGATAATATATTGACATTCCTGAAGAGGCAAGTCAACAGCATTTGATAGTCAAATCTGTGCTTCACTATCTTGATACAAAACTAAGACAATTACATATAGTTCTTTTTTTTTTTTTTTTTTTTTTTTTTTTTTAGTTTTTCACATTTTACACCAGGTACAATCACACAGCATAAGGAAGGATTTGTGCTCATTAGTCACCCTGAAACTCCCTGAATGTGGCACAACATTGTATGTGTAAACACATGCCAAGATTCAGAAGTTTTCACCTTCTCTTCTAGCTTTAAGTTGTTTCGCTCTATGTTATTGGGGAATAGGGATTATTCTCCTATCATACTGGACTTTGAGGTTTCAAATGTTTCTTCACCAGTGTCTAGAAAAAGACTCTCATAAAATGCCTTTTGCAAGTACTGAACTAGCCAGTGAGTAGACTTGAGCACTTCTGCACAGATACTTTGTAACACAGTTCTTTCTATAAAGCTATACTATTTGCATGTGATTAAAATGAAATACAATTAGTCTAGGACTTATGAAAAATGAGATCTTTTGTAGGTGCATGTGAAATGTGCAGCATAGTATCACAGTGCAGAGGGCTTCTATAAAAGGTTTCATCTACCATTTATTCAAGGTACACAAAATCCAATAACTCTAAGCCAGATGGTCAGGATTCTGCAAACAATGAGCATGCTTAGTCCTCATTAGGGTGTTTTGTAGGGGAAGGCTATTTCTTGGGTTTCTGTGCCTGAAAGTCTGGACTTTATTTGTCTGATCTGTTTGTATATTTCCACAATCTATGGGATTTATGGTACACAAGTTTGCTGATACCTCACCCTCTAAACTTGCGATGCATTGCTATTAATATACAAGATTATTCTCAAGGACTATTCTCCATGGCGTGAAATGGACAGGCCAAATAAAGTGGATCTGAATCACTTTGGGGGTGTGGCATTTACATGAAGCACACCCCCAAAGTGGCTGGTAGCCACATCAAGGGCATAATAGGACACTAAAAGCCGGCCCAAAAAGATCAACTCCTGGCTGAAGAAGATCGACTTTATGGCTTGAGATTACAGCAGCCGCCACTTTGGGCATGGGCAATGCAGTCACTAAGGTCCTGGCTTGATCGCAGCTTGAGGCCTAAAGGGCCATCTGCTTCGCCCTCATGACCTAGACAAGAGAAATGAACACCTAGCAACAGCAATAGCAAGTACATTGCTATACCGCTTATCAATGAACTAGCACTCCCTAAGCGGTTTACAATGTGTAAGCCAATTGCCCCCAACAAGCTGGGTACTCATTTTACCAACCTACAAAAGGATGGAAGGCCGAGTCAACCTTGGAGCCCTCCTCTAGGATTGAACTTACACCGTTGTGGCTGCAGTACCTGCATTTAGCCACCAGGGCTCCACTGGGTCATCTGCCTCACAATTCCTCTTAGGTACTTTATGACTTGGTGTGCCACATGTATTTACTAGGTCTAGCAAAAATAAAAATAATAATTCAAGGATGGAATAATTTAAATAATTTAAAGTCCACTATCAAGATAGATTCTACTTAGAAATAAAATACCTCAACAATTCTGTATCACTATGTTTCTCAAATGATTTGGGATATAGATGTCTGAATTAATACTTCTCCCTACACTCAACTGACCACAGTCTGGGGCAGGTTTTCTCAACAAGGATTCCATAGAACCCTAGAGTTCCATAAGAGGTTGCTAGGGATTGTGTTGAGATTGGGAAAAATTGGAAAATTGGGGGGGGGGATTTAAGGGGAAAAAATAAAATAAATTTGTGTTGTAAATGTAGTAAAATTATTTTGAGGGTTTTTCCAGGGTAAAAAGGTTGAGAAAGACTGATAATTTGTGTGGGAGGAGTGTTTCATTGTTGCAACACTGGAGAAATACAAAGTGGTAACACGAAATAGGGCCTTCCTTGTGGTGGCAGCCCAACACTGGAAATGCCTTTCCCAAGTATTATACTTGACATTTCAATACTAAACTAAGACCTGTGTTAACTCTGCTGTGGATTAAGTGATTAATCTTATATTGCTGGATGTTTTCAAGGTCTTGTTATTTCTCTCTGAGAAATAATACATAATAAGCAAAGAGTGAGCCAACCGCTGTTTTCCTTGAATAACATAATGGACTAACCTATAACTTTTGCTTCTTCATCTGTCAGAGTTTTATTAAGAAAAATTTTCTTTACACGGAGAGTGTTTCCTGAGGGAAGTACAACTCCTGTAGTTGGCATAGGTGGCTCGCCATCCTTCTGCTGCAAACTGTCTGCTATCACAAGGAAGACTCTGAGGCCTATATTCATTCTCTGAAGAAGACAGGGGTATGTTATTAGCAACCATGCAAGATATTGTAATATATGGTAGATTACATGTTGTAATGGGAATACAGGCAAACTTCTGACAAAAAAACTTTTTTTTACAAAGGTTTTTTATTTGCCTAATTTCTCCTCCCCCCCCCTTTTTTTTTTTTAATTTATCATTTTCTGTCTAGGTGGACGTTAGCTGGCACTGGCAGGATAGTGAAGGAGAACTCCAGAAACACAGTGACAGGTGCCAGCAGGATGTTTGCAGTAAAGTTTGATCTGGGGAAGAAAGGAATTTTACTCTAGTTGATCCTACAGTAGCTTCCAAAAATAGATAAGGTAAGCAGCAGCTGCTTTCCAAGTCCCTGTGTGAATAGTAAAATAGAGAAAATGATAGAACAGATAATCTTGCCTGCCTCACCTGACCCCTCAGCATGTTAAAACACATGCTTCTCCTTTTGTGTAGTGTCTTTTTAAATTGTAGGCCTGAGGGCAGGGAACCGTCTAATTAAAAATAAGAATTGTAAGTCGCTCGGATACCCTTTAGGGCTGGAGGGCAGGGTATAAATACCGTTAACAAAACAAAACAAAACATAGATCTATATGTCTGGCCACCAAAATGTAAATGACAAATGAAGCCTGGTGAAAGAAAAAAAACCCTCCATGGATGCATTTTGGAACAAGACTTCAGGTGGTGTACAGAAGGTTCAAAATGGCTTTGTTTACTTATACAAGCCTCACCTGACCTGGTGGTTTCATTTGGCACATACATTCTATTAGTTTTGAACACAAAGTCTATTGAAACATGTCCAACTGATCTTTTTTTAATGGTGTAAGACCTTATCCCTACTTTTCCATGTTATTTCTGCCTTTGGTAACAATTTTTCTGTTAAAAGAAGTAATGTTCAGGAAAATGTCTACTTCACTAACTGAAGTATACCTGCAGTCAGGTATTTTCTACCTTTAAACAAAACAGATTCACAATATTATCAACAAACTTTCAAGATTCAACATCTGCAGAAATGCAGTTCAAACACTGTGACAATTTAATTTGCTGTCACTGCAAAATATTCCATTCAAAAGAGAGATATCAAAACACACAATGCTATTAGCCATGCCACTTGTAGAACACTATGATTCAGCACATCTGTAAGCAAATCTTATAAAGAGACATCTGTCTTACATAGATACAATATATGCAGGCCAGCATCTGGCAGATACAGATGCAATTAATCCAGGATTTCATAGAAAGCATACTTGTCTTAAGTGTATTCTAGAGTTCACAGCATGGAAAGTGGAATAAATCAGGATTCTATTTTTTCTGTTCTAGTCAGGATTCCATTTTTGTTGTTCTAATTGTTAACTTGTTATTAAATATGAAGCACTGTTTAAATGTTTATTTCCAACTTTATTTAAACTGAACTAGTTTAGTTCAGTTCCTAAACTAGCCACTACCAGTCCTGGATTGTTCAACTTGCTCGTCAAACAATGTTTATTTTAAACTAAAATAAACTGGAGTTTACTGCAATTCCTAATTCACAGGTCAGAAGTTGACAAACAGCTGAAAAAAAATATTTTGATTCCCAAACTCTGGTCCTCCAGGTGTTTTGAAGTCCAGCTCCCAGAAGTTTCAGCCATTTTGGCCAATGGTCTGGGATTCTGGGAGTCCAAGTCCAAAACACCTGGAAGACAAGAGTTTGGGAATCGCTACTACAGAGGGTCAGTAATGAAGAAACAACAATAAAGTATTTCCCATTACTTTTAATGTTCCCTTTCACAATCAATTTTAATCTAAAAATGTCAGCTGTTTTTCTTTCCAGACTAATCTATGTAAAAGAAACTGATTTCCAATGCAATAGAATAGATCATAAGCAAAGGTTTGTGCATATGTATTTATGTGCATTTGGTGGGGAGGGATTCACCGCTTTCACTGATTTTCATATGGGTCCATTTAATCGAAAACCTAAGAACTGCTGAGCTAAAGCGAAACAGAAACCTTGTTTCTTCCTCCCCCTGGCTGTAAAGCAGGAATGTAGGAGAATATGGTCAAGTGCAGTGGTTAACACAAGCTTATATATATAGGACTAAACTATATTTTTAACAGTAGATGTCAATTCAGCTTACAAATAAAGAATGAAAGATACCCATAAATACCAGCATGTTTTTAGACTTTATATTACCTAATCAGGTAAACAAAGTTTTAATACTAAAAACATCTTGAACTATAAACATGTTCATAACTGTACACTGAAAACAAAACAAACAAACAAACAAAAAAGAATGAGGATTTGGAGCTCCAGTTACCTCTGGATTAATTGTGAAGGTTTTTGGGGATTTGCCAACGCTGAGAAGATCAAAAATGATTTCTTTCATTGCAAAATCCAAGCGTTCCTAGAGAAAATTATGTCTACATGAGTTTTGTACACTGTAAACTATACATGACTTTTGTAAACTGTAAAATATAATCTTACATAATGAGATATTGCAACCTTGTTTTCTAGGATAATTGAGTCAAACACAGTTCCTTTTCTGGGGGAAAATTTACTGTATCATAATCCAATGTACCAGCATCCTGCATAGTTCAATGTGAATGATTAAAAAATCATTCAGTGTGCTTTAAAATACGCTATGTTGCGCTAGGACAGATATAATTTTTTATGTCAGCTAACTCTAGTGGCAAACAGACCCATTTAAGGAAAAATTTAGTTTTCGTTCTTTCCACAGAGCAAAAACAAAAACAGTAATGGTACAGTTGCTTTACAAAACTCATTTGAGTGAAATTGTTGAGATTTCCAAAGGCTTATCCAGAGGTTCTTAGGTAAAAAATTCACTAATGGCACATGAGCTTTGCTGAAAGAGAACTAACAATATCCTCCCGATACATGATATCTGTTGCTACTCGTATCTCATTACAGGTATGTTCTAATTCCCTCCTCCTTCAATTGACATGGCATCACTGATACTTATCATCTACACATAGCAAGTGTGCATCCTAGAACATATCCCTGCATTGATCAAATTGACAGATTTTGGTCCAAAACACACTGCAGAAATAATCTAGTTCGAGACCACTTTAACTGCCTTGGCTCAATTCTAAGGAATTCTGGGAACTGTAGTTCTGTGAGACATTTAGCCTTCTCTGTCAACGACTGCTGGTGCCACAATAAACTACAATTCCTAGGATTCCCTAGGATTGAGCCAGGGCAGTTAAAGTGGTCTCAAACTGGATTATTTCTGCAGTTTGTTCTGGACCACAGTGATGCCCATTTGAATGCAGAAAATATAGCTGGCAGGCTGAAAATTAATCTTCCAGTCTTCTATTCATCAACACTGCATCTTTAGGAACTTTTTGGCATGTTATGTCTCAAGTTTATCTACCTCGCAAGCTGCTGAGAAGATAAACTGAGATTTCCACCTATTACCTGAACTTCATGAGGAAAACAGGGCACAAGAATCCAATGGGGGTACTTGTGTTAGTAGAACTGAGAAGCCAGCAAGTGCAACACTAAGCAGAGGTGATGGTGAAGAACAAACACTTAAGTGTTTAATCTTCTATCAAAATGAAATACAATACTAAGGGACGTTACCTGAGCAATGAACTGAATAATTTTTACAAATATGTTCAGAGGTGTGTCTCGAGGGACTACACTGCGAGATCCTTTTGGGAAAAGTGCTGATACAATGCTCATGAGTCGGCTGTAAAAGAAAATATTTCAAAACTTGTATTAAAATTTAAAACCTTGCTTTATCAAAATAGAACACAAAACCATTTAATTTGGGGGAGAAAGATAAAAATTTTGATATATTGAAGTATAACTACTTACCTTTGTGTTACAGTGTTGCTTTCACATTTTATTCTAATAACATAAACCCATAATAATCTATATAGTGATTCCAGTGCAACTCGAGACATTTTGGGATCTTTATTCTGTTAAAAACAAATTTAAAACAAATTTTAATGCCCAAACAGGTTTTCAGTCAAAATAATATATTTAAGCATGCTAATATAAATAGCTTCAGTCAAAAGAAACTACAGTAGTAACATTATGGTTGCAAATCAATATAGTAACATATATTTGTCTGAGAATATTGCCTATTTTTAAACTTCATTATCATTAGTCAATTCAATTCAATTTCAATGGCACTTCTTTAATGCAAAGCCACATCAAACTACAAAATATTACAATACATTAAAACAAATACCCAATCATAATTTAAGGCACATTTTCTTCACAAGGCAATATACAGAAAATCCCATAACAAAATATAATAAAATCCCATAACAAAATATAAGCCCACCCTTCAATATTCCTTTTCTGTTTCTGTTGACAGCACTTCTGTTCAATCGGTTCAGCAAGCCTGCAGTCTTAGTTTCATCTTGGATTCCTCTCTGTCGTTTATTCCCCAGATTCAGGCCACCACCAAGGCCTGTAGATTCTCTCTTTACAACATTGCTAAAATTCGTCCATTCCTCTCAGCCTCCACTGCCAAGACTCTGGTCCATGCCCTAGTGCTCTCACAACTAGATTATTGTAACCTTCTTCTGATAGGGCTTCCTCTCTCTGACCTCCATCCTTTAATCTCTGTCCAGAACCCAGCTGCATGTATTATCACATCCGCTTGCCACTTTGACCATGTTTCTCCTCTTTTATCCTCTCTTCACTGGCTCCCCTTCCCCTTCTGCATCCAGTACAAGCTTTCGTTGTTGACTTTCAAAGTCCTCCACGGACTGGCCCCTGGCCCCTCCTTACTTGTCTGAACTTCTTTCTCCTCACATTCCTTCTTGTACCCTCTGCTCTGGTAGTCAAGGTCTCCTATCCCAGCCTAGGATTTCCACTGCCCTGTCCTGGATTCGTCCCTTCTCACTTGTTGCCCTGCACTCCTTGAACCTTCTTCCCCCTCACGTGCGCCTCATCACTTCTCTAACCAGTTTCAAAACTGAGTTAAACACTATATTGTTTAGGGAAGAGTTCCCAGAATTGTGCCGTCTGCCCCAGGATGCCTCCTTCCAACCATGTATTAAGAACCCTAGCCCTCCCTGCAGTCATCTGCCTTGGTCCAGGCCCCAGAGGGAGAGAAGAACCACTGGACCTCATCCCCTTTCCCACCACCTTTCCCTTCTCTTTTTGTGTTGTCTCTCTTAGATTGTAAGCCTGAGGGCAGGGAACTGTCTAATTTATAAGATTGTATGTACAGCACTGTGTAAATTTACAGCGCTATATAATAATAATGTATAAAACACCAGATTAAAACCAACATGCCCACCACTTAAAATGACTAGTAACAATTAAATTATGCATACTACTTAGCATAATGCAGACTGAAATAAAAATATGTTAAACCTCTTTTAAAACCTACAATGATGAAGCCATACATATTTCCTAGGAGAGGGAATTTTTACAAATACAGGACCACTTCCAAATTACTATCACTAACTGTCACCTGGACACATCAGATTCCTCCAAGATATGCTTTTTCACACTGTTCAGGGTATTTGAAAAAGTGAAGGAAACTATGCTATTTTTCCCTATTCCATAGCTCTGATCTCATTTTATTAGACCTATATATTCATTTATTCATTGGTGTGGATGGCAGAGATGGGGTCTCACACTAATGAGAGTTGCTTTCAAGTCTGCCTTGGAGTGCGGTGGAGTCTCCTTCTTTGGAGGTTTTGAAACAGAGGTTAGATGCCCATGGGAGTGCTTTGACTGTGTCTTCCTGCATAGCAGGGAGTTGGACTGGATGGCCTTTATGTTCTCTTCTAACTCTTATGATTCTGTAAGTCAATATAAATTTATCTAGCAAAAGATGTAGTAAGAATTAAGAAGCTTTAATTTCCAGCCATTTATCACTCTATCAATCAATAATTTATTATAGCCATAGATCAGCACAAAAGGAAAAGACAGTATGCATATTTTGAAGAATTTTGGTGGTAATCTTGCCCACCTTTGGCAGGCCTATATAAAGGGCTCCTGCTGAAACCCTCCACTTCTGTAAGAATGCAGCCATCCCTGTGAGCCAGCAAGACATGATGAGGGCAGAATTGTACAATCAGTTAATGAATGAATGAAGTACAGCTTTCCCAAACTCAAGACCGCAAGTCCACTCTATAATGAGAAATAAATGTCCTTGATCAAAACACCAGATAGGAAAGCATAGGAGTTAGCAACTAGCCTGGTGGAGTGGGCTCGAACATGACTTGGAGGGTCCTTTCGAGTTAGTTCCTAAGACAACCAGATAGTTGATGGGACCCACTTCAAAAAATGTTGTAAAGAGACAGGCTGTTGTTTCCTTGATGCTGAATAGCAAACAAACCTCTGGGACAGGTATGGAAGCCTGCAGTCCTATCCACATAGAAGGCCAGTGCTCTCTGTATATTGAGCTGGCTCTAATGTCTCTCAGTCCAAATCAGGGTTCTGAAACAGGGAAGGCAATGCAACGTCCTGGTTGACATGGATGGATGACACCACCTTCAGCAAGAATGTGATGTTGAATTTCAGTACAACACTGGATGAAACCAATGAGACAGGTCATCTACCCGCAAGGCACAGAGCTTGCTAGCTCTGCTAATAGGTACAATAGCAAAGAGAAATGTAGTCTTCCGTGACAGCTGTCATAGATCACATGTTGCCATTGGGATGAAAGGTCTGCCACAGAGCTGGCCAAGCACAAAGTCTGAAGCCCACTTGGGTGATAGGCCTGACACCAGGGGAAGAAGGTGCCTTTACCTTTTCAAAAACTTTTTAACAGAAGGATGTGTAAAACAAGGCTTACCAACAAAATGAAAATGTGCTCAAACTGCATCCAAGTAACAACAAATCAAAGAGACGCCTCAGTTTGACAAATAAAGTTTAAAAAAAGCCAACACATATGCAACAGTAGTTTCAACTATATCAATCAACTGCAGGAGGAGTCAGATAAACTCTTCCACTTGTAGTTGTAGGGAGTGTCTGGTTGAAGGTCAATGATAATCTCTCTCATTGCCACCGACAAGGCATCTAGGGTAGGATCTTCTACACTGACCAGTGGAGAGTGTCAAGATCGGGGTGTCAGACTCAGCCATCGTACGTGGTGAGGAGATATAGTTTGCGTGGCAACCAAACATATACTCCTTGGTACAGGTGAAGAAGATGGGTAAACCACGGCTGTCTTGTCCACTATGAGGCATCAGGATACACCTTTCCTGGTCCTGAAGTAACCTGGCAATGACTCTGGTCAGAAGAGGGAACATAGGTAAAGCAAACAGCATGTGTCCAGGCCAAGTGAAGTATAAGGCATCTCCTCCCAACCTGCCCTGAGGTATCCTTGAACAGAATCTGCACACTGGACATTCTGATCTGCAATAAAAAGGTCTAGCCTGGGAACACACCATTGCTAAAAAATGGGCTTCAGTGTCTCAAGCCTCCACTCATGGCTCAAATGTGGGTTTTGACTGAAAGCATTTTCAAGGATGTTTTATTGTCTGGAAAAATGGACAGTGAAAATGGAGATGTATCTCTGAAAGCACCACTCCCAAAGTCGAACTGTGAAGTGCAGAAGGGTGCAAGATCAGGGATTACCTTGCCTGTTTAAATAATACATGACTGCAGTGTTGTTGGTCAACACATGCACCACCTTGCCTCTCAATAGAGTCTTGGAGGGCTGAAACGCTTTTTTTTCTATGGCCAACAATTCCAGAACAGTAACATGAAGACAATGTCTTCTGACAACCAAAGACCTCTCACAAGAATTCTAGATGGGCACCCCATTCCAACACATCCATTGTGACAAGAGCTCGAGGCCTTGACATGATGAAGCGTAGCTGCACTAGCAGGCAGGGTGCCAGGAGTTCAGAAGCCAAAGGGACCAGCAGAACCCAACATCAATCAGTCCAAAGGTGAGGGGCCATAAATATTATGCACAGCCCACAGTAGCAGAAAACAAGGTCAAGGGAAAAAGCCAGGGTTTTAAATCACAGTGTGAAGTCTCACTGTAAACACGGGCTTGAGAAAGAAATTTTGTTTGTTTCCAATAACCACGACGGGGAAAGCCCATGTCTTATAAAGCATACAGCTCAACCCCACCTTCCTTGCAGCCCATATTTCAGGAAGGTATTGTCCGGGAATGCTGCCAGTACCCACAAACAAACAAACGCTGATAGGAATGGCTCAGCGAGGGAAGCCAAGTAGGCAGCTAGCAAACAGTCTACAGACCTTTCAAGAGTCTGAGAGTAGCAAACCACAAACGAAAGACAGAGTCAGGATACCAGAAGTTACAGAGGTCAGAACAAGCAAAGGTAAGGGGAGCCAGAAGATTTGGAGTAGTCAAGTACCTTCCAGGGTCATAGGTTTATGTCCAACAAAGGTTCAAGAAGCACAAGAAGCACAGAATTCCAGGAGCCAGCACCGACAGCACCCAATATGATGGATCTGCAATAAACTCTGGCAAAGAATCAGTGTTCTCCAGGTGCCTTAAATCAGTGAAGACCTCCCTTATCCCAGGTCTTCCTTATCTGCAGCATGCTTATCTGCCAGTCTCTTAGATCTCCGCAAGCAAGCCTTTTCAGCCCTCCTTTGGCTGAAGGAAGGGACCTGCATGCTTGGTTCTTCCTCTGGAGCAACCCTAGGCTGCTGAGCCTCTGGAGGGGACCCCATAGAGCTCAGGTCTTGCTGATCCTCAATCACTGGAGCTGGAGGAACAGAGCTGGGATCTGGTAGGGCAGAACTGGGACCTGCATGGCCTCAGGTTGCTCCTGCACTTGAGTAGCCACAACCTCCTCCTCATTCTCCTCATCCTCCATTGGGCTGGTCATGACAGGCATTTCCCTGCTGCATGCACATAGCCTCTCACTTCCCCTGTGGGTGGGAGAGTGGGAAGGGACTATGTCTATTTGAGATGCCACAGCCTTCTCCTTTCTTAGGGTGTTATCTATCAAATCTCCTCTTCCTCTGGATCACTTAAGTGGCTGTCAGACCCCGGCTCTGGTAAGTCAGCTTCATTTTCAGACTCCAAACTTCTAGGAGGGGGCTGATGTATAGATCTGATTTATCTTCAGATGCTAAACTCTCAAGGAGGGTATGACAATGTTGACCTGGACATTGGACAGATTCAACCACCACTGAAGGGACATCTGTACTGACCTTGGTACCATGTTACACTCTCTCAGAGAATCCCAAAGTAGATCAAATGAAGCAATAAACCAAGGCTTAGAAAGGATGCATCCAAAGGCTGGCATTTAGGGTGACCAACATAGTCAACATTTAGTACACCAGATTGACTAGAATCTGTGGAGCCCTGTTGGTACTGAAGGCAACTGCATACCAACTTGCATAGATTGTTGAAACCGTCAAGGGGTAGGAAAGCGGCCTGGAACTAGAGTCTAGGATCACCCCAATGTACCAAATTTAATGTGTTGGCTGAAGATTGAACTTTCTGGGTTGAGGCAATGCCACAGTCTCTAAAAGAGTCAAATACTGTATGAATGAACTGTAGCAAGAGGTTTCTGGAGGAAGCGATAATGAACCAGTCATCAGTGTATGGCAACAGGACATGCTCCTGATGAAGAAAATCAAGCACAACAGCCATCCCCTTTGTAAACACTTGAGGATCTGTGCTGAGGCCAAACGGTAGAACTTGAAACCTGTATGTTTTTCCTCCTGCAGAAGTCCACAGGAAATATCTGTGACAAGGCTGAATTGGAATATGGAAGTAGAACAGATGCACTGCACAGGCACAGGATAACCGATTTGTGTGAGTCACAGAAACCATGAGGAAGAACAATTTTTATCATGAGTTAAAATTTGACAAAACAGCATAAAATACAAAGTGGCATTAAATTCAATAAATGTGTAAGGTAGAATTTCACAAGGTGGCATAAAATACAAAATGAATAATATACAGTAAATACATAAAATCCACATGCCATGATAATAATAATAATAATAATAATAAGAAGAAGAAGAAGAAGAAGAAGAAGAAGAGTCACAGAACTCAACCTAAGTCAAAGGTTTGTACAACTCTCTCTCTCTCTCTCTCTCTCTCTCTCTCTCTGTATATATATATCACATGAATACCTGAATACTTTACTTTCATTATCTACTACTGATTTGTCTTCTCCCTATGAGGCATAACAAGGATTATCTGTAATCCTTATGTCCTGGCTAGCGAACAGAAAAGAAAGAATTATTCTGTTCTACTAGGAATATTCTGCAGATATCTACTTTGGTAAAAAAAAGGCAATGTAAACAGACATGACTAAGAATTTCTTCTATCTCATTTGCACAGGGACAAATGTGATCATAATACGGAATCCTCTTATATTTTCCCTCCAGTACAGCAGATGGAAGCACACTAAATCATACTAATACAAAAGCTTTCCTATACTCAGGAATTGTTAGATTTGTCAAGGACAGCTAAAAATTTTCTTAGTAATTCTAAGAATGGGGTAATTGGTGACTAAAGTGAGGTGTTTTTGCAGCTCTATGTCTCTTATTTATTGATTAATGGCAGATTTAGCATTACAGTAACTGAGTGTCATTAAAGTCTTAGGTATATACTGGTTAGGATAGAAGTTTTTTATTTAATGACAGTTTCAAAATAGATTAAAAATCAACAGTTAGCATTAGTGGAGCATGCCCAGTTGGAGAAAAGATGAAGCCAATAATGGATCTTAAAGAGTCTAGACACAGGTCTCAATAGAAATCAAGCCTACCTCAATATACAAGCCTGCATTTAGAACACAACATTGGACAGCAAATACACTTCTGAGAAAATTAGTCTGCAGCACTTCAAGAGAGTCCAAGATTATTGTAGGCACACAACTGTGTCTTTCTCTGACGATGCCAGCCACAGCTGCTGATGAAACACCAGGAAATGAGGGGTTGTACTTACCATGATGGGCTCATAGCCCAAAAAACTCACAAAAAACTAGAGCAAACCACACAATTGGGATACAACCTTGGCTATAAACACTTGAGTAATGGAAGGAATAAGGTGTCCTCCTTTCATGTAAAAAAATATAATCAAAGCTGACATACTCCTCTGAGCATTCTCTGCTGCCATTTTCTTCTGCATGTTACATTAGCCGAAAGAGTGAAAAACTACTATAGTTTGTGATCTGTAAAATATGAGTTCCATTTATTCCCTGTTCATAAACAACCTTCTTTCGGGGGGCGGGGGAGGGAGGCTTTTGTTTTATTGTGATTAATAGTTAAGGATTCATTATTACAGTAGTTGGCAAGCACTCGTAGAAGTCTACTTAAGTCTATTGCTGAATAAGATAGAAGCACTGCATCAATCACAATAAAGCAGAACTGATATTGATATGGGTCGACTCACCAATTTAGGAGGGTGGAAGCTAGTATCCATTAAACTTTTAATTAGAGAATTGATATAAAAATTACATGTCACCATCTGGGGCTCCTCAACAGACTCTAGAGGTCTGCAGTGCCCCCCAGGGGGAAGACAGACTGGAATTGATGTTAAATCACTGTCAGACAACATTTCAAAACACATTAGTTGTGTTTCAGGTCCTCCCTCCTGAAACAGCTTGCAACTGCCTCATCTGCATGCAACTGGTCTTTGTTTGCTTGAAAAACACAATTTTTCTAAAATTCCAATGTTTTAGGGGCACCTAAAAAGTGCCAAGGGGCACACAAGATCTCCCAAGGGTTGCACATGACCCATGTAATGCATGATTTCCACTCCTGTTCCAAACAGATAGTCCAAAGTTACTGCTGGTTTGCACAAAGATTCAACAGAGGTTAGTACTATTTCATTCTTCAGTATAATTTGCACAATGATGTAAATATTTTGAACACTTCTCCTTCTTAATTACCGTAAGTATTAAACACGTATTGCTTCACTTTCTTTAAATTCCACTAGACTTACTATGTACAGATCAGAGGGAAGGGCAAGGTACACTGGACCATTTGTATATGAGGGAGATCTGGACACCATCTCTCCCTGCGTATAGTAAAAACCACCTATGCTTGAGGCCCATTAAAAACAATGGGCACATCATTTTGTCTACCCGGGCTTGCCACCCAAGTGACCTCAAGTCCGCATAAGGCAAGCCCACGTATGGGGCAGGCCGACTGTATGGCCTTGAGACCACAAATGCCCCCCCCCTTCTGGCCACTTCTTTGGGGGGAGCTGTCTTGTTTTTCTGTAGTTTGACCATCCTCTGTGGGTCCCACACACAGAAAACTGGTGCCCAAATGCAGTGGACTTGGGTATCCCAACATAGATCAATTACTTTTTTATTAATTAACTTGCTACACAATAGTCAGGTTGACTGTTAATGTACGCAGTCAATTTGCTCCTCCTTTTATAAGTCAATAAAGCTAACCAGAAATGGTTAGTTTACTGTTAAATCCAAATCCAAGTTCCAGATTCCCAAACATGTCAACATTAAAAGCCAACAAACAAATCCTGGCTTATTGTGGCACTACAATCCTCCTTGTTGAAGAACAATGTAAATAGTCAGAAGTCATAATAATCTATTGATTCCGATTTAGTTTTATCTGCTCACATGAAGGCAGGAGAGAACAGTTCTGCATGCACTGGACCACAGCTACTTATAATAAACCATCATAAATGATGAAATCTGGCTTGCTCTGTGCAAACATGTGCCTTAAAAGGCTTGATTCAGTCCAAAACACAACTTGCATGGTACAAAGATGAAGAGAGGGATGGAAGGAAGGAAGATCGGGAAACATGCCTCTTTCTTTCATAACTACACTATCTTGTACATTACGGCACTGAGCCTTCTGGGACTATGCCTGTGTAACCCACTGTAGCAGATTTACTATGTTATTTCTTACAGAAGTGAACTACAGTATAGGGTAACTGAACAGCTTCACACAGGCCTAATGTTTCATTAGTACTTGTTTGTATCACATTTTTAACAATTTAAATGTTTCCAACAACTCTGCTTTGCATTTCTGACATAAGATACTGGCCATTCCAGGCAACACAAAAGTGCTAAATTTAATACATTTAATGAAATTGTTCTCTGAAATTTCTTTGTAAAGATAGGAAACAAGTAGTGTTTTTGGAATGATATCTTTAACACCAGCTGCAAAAAAAAATTCTGCTAAGTTCACATTCTACAGAACTAGAAATATATAGCTGTTTATATAAAATTTATTATCCTACTGCAGTGGTTCTCAGACTGTGGGATGGGACATCCAAGGGAGGCATGAGAGTTACTGGGAGGGGGAAGATGTGGAAGCCAGGATTCCCCCCTCCTTTTCCCAATCTTTTTTTCTCCTGGAAGAGAATGGCAAGGACGGCACTTAGAGCCTCTGCCTGAGGGAGAAGGAGGAAAGCTATTTCCTTATAAAATGTTAAAATACATGAATGTGTGAACAAAAATATACACACTAAACAAACAAAATATTTTGATTCATATACACTGAGTGGGAGGCATGACATCTGCATGTATATATAAAGGGGGGTCACAAGGGTAACATGTTCAAGAACCACTGTCCTACAGCATTCCCAATCAGAATTGTACATTGCTTCAGATGTTACTGGAATTTCAAGTGCAATTATTCTCCACTACTGGGTATGCAGGCTAGGACTGATGCAACTTGCAGTTGTACATAAGTTGCATCATTTGTAACAGTATTTATATGGAGAGAGATTTTTAGCCAACTCCAGAAACAATTTTTCTCTATTGAAAGATTGACTGTATAGCCCCTGAAGCTTCACTATTACAAAGGCCAAAACACAATGGGCTCATTATACAACAAGATAATTATAAAACATTTTAAAGAATAAAATACAACCATCAATAAGCATATGAAGATTTGTTTTCTCTTCTGTGTGTTAATATATACTTAATATATACTTTCAGTACAGGACTGTAGCTTTTGCAACTTGCTGTTGATCAGTATCTGGAGGGACACACAATTTACATCCAACTTACAGGCCTTGCCTAAAAAGAAGAATAGCCCTCCCTCCCGTCCATCTGCCTTGGTCCAGGCCTCTGAGGGAGAGAAGATCTGCTGGACTTTCCCCCCTTCCCTTCTGCCATTCCCTTCTCCTTTTGTGTGTTGTCTTTTTAGTTTGTAAGCCTGAGGGCAGGGAAATATCTAATTAACAAATAGTAAGCCGCTCTGATAGTCTTGGCTGAAGAGTGGGGAATAATAATCACTCTAGCCTATTTCAAGGTAAAATCCAAAGCTGTTTTACAACTTTTTCAGAGCCCCTCCCCCCTGAAACTAGATAATGTTTGTAAATAACTACCACAAGAACACATTTTATACTGTGTGATCAGTCCCAAATAAATTACAGGCAATGCAGCTTTCATAGATAAGGATTTTTAATGCAATTGCTTCTTGAGAGGCATTACTGTTTTTACAGAATCAAACAAGAGGCACAATGCAACAACAGAAGACAAGACAAAAAGCTATTTCTTACTTTGCTATTACGACATATTAACTCACCTGAAGAGTTTCTATTTGTTTTCTGATACTGTTGTTAGATGGCATCTAAATAAAGCAATGCAAGACAGCAAAACATAACAAACATGAGAATGGGAAGCACATGCATGTTAGATGAAAAATAAAAGCACAAACAAAAAGCTGTTTACTAGGGCTCTATTTAGCAGAAATCTGACTCAGCCACAGCAATGCTCCATTAAATTTAACATGCGCTTATCTGCTAGCTTTGACCATCAGTCTCTGGCAATCAGGTTAAAGAATGCTGAATTTAGATAACAGCCATTAAAAGGTGCAATTATCTGTGGCCAGGATCCAAAGATCCAAACAACTAGTTTTGTGAAACAAACAGCGCATTGCACTAAGAAGCATCACAAGATCAACATCCCATTCAGTGGTATGGCAATCCATTTTTGAAAAAGAAAAAAATTCAAAAGCTACTGATTGAAGCAGCTATTTGGATGCCAGTCTATATGTAGTAAGGTATCCTATCATCATCATTTCTGTGAGAGGTTGGATATAAATAATGTTTAAAAAGAAGGAAAAACAACAACAACAAAGTGTAGCCACGCTAGGCCACTGTAATTTCACCAGCGTAAATAAGATTCTACACAGTCAGTAACTAGATTTCCCTATACAGTTGCTTATTTTTCTTTGGGGTGATTACGCAAAAGAGTGCGTGGATTCCAGGTCTAGGCTCAATCTCTCTCTATACAAAATAGGAGAGATGACATAAAACACATGTTAGCTGAAGTCAATATCTATGATCCTTCATTAAAAGCTCTTCAATATTATATTACTTACTCTGATTCCCCAAACTGATGTAATTTATCCAGTTTCTCTTATCCTTTCCCTAATCCTGATAATTTGAATTCAACAGATTTAAAAACTATAGGCATGGTGTAACATAAACTTAATGTGAAATTTTATTAGCTAGTTATTTAAGTTTACAGTAATTCAGCATTTTAAAGTATTAGTGCTTTGCAATACAAATAATAAACAGTCATCACTACTAGCCTAAAAGGTTTTCTGAGATAAAATCCTAAAAAACAAATAATACTGTAACTAGTATGAAACATTTCTACTGAACAGAGCCCTATAATAAAATGTTATGCTGTTAAAGGACAACAAAACTATATTAAAATGCATAATACATGCTGTGTGATTACTGATTAAAGATTTTGGCAATGGAAGTCTTTGTGAATCCACTGCCAGCAGAATAAAATTCCTTAAAAAGAACTAAGTTATCAGCATTCCCCTCTATATTCTAAACAGAAAAGGCTTCCATAGCAGATAGACACAGACAAATAAAAAGCAGACATTGGGAAAAGCTGCAAATGGGTAAAAGATATACAAAACCTTGATGAAGTATAAGATGATGTGAGAGTAAATGCAATCCTATAAACACCTGGCTGCTGTATGATGTATTTTTCATATTCATGTTCAATTTAAATCACTGACACAGGTTTGACATTTTTACAAATATAACCAAGATGAACAAAAGAAACAGGATGAATAACAGGAATTAAACCATTTAAATGAATGTAACACTAACAGAAACCTATTAAATTATCTACAGTGTAACACTGATTACATTGATTACAAGAGCCAGCATGGACTAGTGGCTATGATTCTGGAGACCAGGGTTCAATTCCCAGCTTGGCCATGAAACCTACTGGGTGACCTTGGACAAATTACATGGTCTCAGCCTCAGGGGAAGGCAATAGCAAACTTCCTCTGAACAAATCTTGTTGAGAAAACCCTTTGATAGGCTTGCCTTAGAGTCATAAAAAGATTTTAAGGCACACAGCAACAATAACATTGATTTATTAATGTATCAAAGAAGAGATGCCATAATTCTGTGTTACAAGATTGTCATGTTTTCTGCTTCTCATGACTCCTCACACTACATCATAAAACAGAAACCACACAGGAAATCAGGTGTACATCAGAAGAACCATTACAAAACCTTATTTTCTGCTATGAGACTGCCATGTTTCACTTCAGAGGATGCTTCCTCTTCTTGGTTGTGAACCTAAATTTACCCAGGTGAATGAGCATGAAATATTTCTGTACATGCACTAGCAAGAGGGGAATGCTCCCTTCCCATGGCAGTTTCTTTACCTCATAGGATACTTTACAAAAGCTTACTTATTTAAAAAAATGTTCTAAGTGGTTCTGGGGCTGCCAGTTAAAGGAGGGAAAGTCCTATCAATAGATCCTGCCTATAGTTTCTATCTTCCTAAATTAATAAACTTATAGAAATAATGTATTGCTATTTTTTAAGAGCCAGTGTAATGTAGTGGTTTAAGTGTTGGAGTAACACACTGGGAGTCCAGTGTTTGAATCCCTGCTCAGCCTTAGAAATTCACTGAGTGACCTTGGGCATGTCACACTTTCTCATCCTTACAGGAAGGCAAGGGCAAACCTCTGAAAAAAATTGCCAAGAAAATCTTGAAAGGTTCACTTGAGTTCTTCATAAGTTAGAAATTATGTGAAGGCACACAACAACAACAATAACCACAACAACCTCCTGTAACGAAAGGCCCAACCCTTAGGCAAGAGACATAACAATTTTGTACTCTAGTTGGAAATAGCTTCACCTCAGTTAGGAGATGACTAATAGCAAAAATACTTTCTGCTAGAAATCTTAAAAGAATATTCCTTACCTTTAAATGGGACAGACAGTTCTGCAAGAAGATATGCCAGTTATTTAAAAAAAACTGCTTCTGACTGACACACAACAAACAAGTGATCAATGGATACAAAGCCTGTAAGAAAAGGAAAATAATTGATAATGTTTATCTTTTTAAGGGAAGTTGTGAAATATTTTAGGCATGTTCTCACATGAGAAAGAATTCTGCTTATTTAAACCACACCATGTATACGTTCTATACTTATGCAGACAATCCATTAACTTCTACTAGCAAAGGCCAGTTCAGTTTTATTTAACTTTTGCACAACATTAAAAATATTTTACATTTTCACAGTGTTGAATATTTTTTGTACACCAACCAGTAACAATGTCAATTAAATCCATTTCAGTTCCAGGTTGTAATAGTAAATTGTGGCAAAGTCAAATAAGGATGAATATTTCTACAAGGTACGGTGTCATCCAATGTTTAGACATAACATAATCTATCACTGTCTTGCTTTTTTACCCAGCTAACTCAAACAAAATAGCAAAATAGAAGAATGAAACTCATGCACATGAACATGCACTTAATGCACACTGTGGTTTAACAAGCCAAGATCCCTGGCTTTTTGTATGTGAAAATAAGAGTACTGAGGACTTTTTCACATGTGGAAAATTGGAATGTTAAACTAGTCACAATGCAGGATCATCCAGGGCATTAGGGACAATTTTGCAATTGCTTTTCAGACAACACTGTGCACAAACAGGACAGAGTCTAGACAGAAAGTGACGTGAATTGGGGAATAAGCATTTTCGCAAAAATACCATGTTTTCATGTCCAGTTCATTCACAAATTCACTCTCTTCATATAATTGCAGCAGTGTGAAAACCATGTCCCCAATTCTCCCTGTTCCCAGATTTCCCAGGGTCCCTTGCTGTGCTGAGGAAAGCAGGTAGCCTTGTTCTTAATGTGATACACACACAAACTTCTTTCCCTCACGCTGCTCTCCACTTCTCCTGCAGCAGAGAACAGCTGGTGGGAGAAGGCAGAGAGAGAGGATGTTTTGGAATTCCTCCTGTACAGGAGGGAGAAATGAAGGATATGTCCTGGAAAAGGAGAGCATCTGGCAGTTTCAGCCCTCGTTGAAATCAAGCAAGTTTATGGACCAGCCACTTCCTCTTTCTCTCTAGTGTGTGTATGTCTGTGTGTGTTTTTGTATGGTTTAAGGGGAGTTTGCAAGGGCAAACTTCAGCCTGCCTTCCTCTGAAACAGGTTCTGGGGCAAAAAGGATTTTCCTCCTCAATTCTCTTGCCTTTCTGGAGCATGGGTGTGTATGCACTAGTGGAAATGACAGTTTGGAGCATGCACAAAACAGTAATTTCCAAGCTAGCAAAGAGATTTGTCCTCATCTGTCTGAAATCCAAATGCACTTCCTACCCACTTTCTTGCCTAAGTAATGTGCTTTTAACCCCTTGTTGTTCTCTGTGTCTGATAAGCATTATCGAATTTGCTTGTTTTTCTGGGATGCCACATTTAACCATTTTCAACATGGAATCACATAGGTCCCCGTGTGAAAAAGTCCTTAGTCAGTTTGGTGAGCAGTTTAAAAGCTCCCTTTAAACCAGATTTGATCTTCAACCTTCCACCCTCAGCCACTAATGAAAGTAACAGTGGTTGAAGGCACACATTTGTAGGTTGAGTTCCAATAACCCAGTAAACAGGATCCATAGGAATCCTAGTTTATTATGGAAGAACAGTGTACAGTTGGCCCTCCACATTTGCAGCTTTGACTTTTGTGGATTTGATTATTTGCAGTTTTGATTAATATGTTCTGTCTGGGAATTTTTAGGTCTTCCAGCATAACTTTGCCAGAAGTTGACTGCAGAGTTGGGCTGGAGAACCTAGAAGTTCCTAGAGAATACACTTTTACAGGCATTTGTACATCCTCCAGCACGATTCTGTGACCAATGTCTGGCAGATGTTGACCACAGAGTTGCACTGAAGAACCTGGAAATTCCTTGAGAGGTGATCTGTCAGGTAAAAGGAATAGTGTTTTTTTATTTGCACTTTTCCCACATTCACGGGGGTCCTTCATCCTAACCCCAGTGAATGTGGAGGGATCACTGTACTAGTATATGCCATCCACTTGCACCATCCTGAAACTGCAGATTTCTTAATGGCTGAGAGGTCAAGGCCTATACTGCACCATGAAATCTGCAAATGAATACCAACATTTTGAAGCATCATAAAAAGTTAGCAGAGGTGTAATTAAAGTTAAAATAAGCTAAAGTTATAAAGGTACAAGTAGATTCCCCAGGACCACCTCATACAAATTAAAATTAGTGACTTGACATGTTGAGACTTCTAGGCAAAATAAAAAAAGCTCTTTGACAACTCTGAAAAGAAAACAGGTTTAGCACCGTACTAGTACCTTGTGGGGGGATCACAAAAGTGGAGTAACGGCATTAAAAAAGCCCCTTATGGCATCTAACCTCCAGAGGCTGGAGAAACTCAAAGAATCGCCTATGGTCATCTCTGCAAAAATGACAGTATATTCTACAGTATAATCTCAGTACTAACTGCTCTTTACAATTTTACATGTCTGGGTACAAGTACCAGCCATCTGAAAGAGTTTTCATCTGATAATGCTCAGCCTTTTAATTTTATTTTACAGCGATTAAAGCAAATTTAGCTAATTTTTATTCAGCTAGCATTTACATAGGTAATAGTTTGAAAGCCTACTTCCTAGTAATTCAACCAGATTTTAAGTAGTATCCAACTAGATACTTTTTTCCATTTAAAATATTTTTAATTATTTCTTTAAAATGACATACATATACATGTATACAAACTTAAACAGATGATAGATCAGAAGTAATCATATTCATAACATAAACAACACATGTATTCAACTAGATTCAAGTGGTATCTGATATCCCTGATAGCTACAATGCTGAACTGCACATATGAACTCTATCACAGGGATAGATTTTAAAAATTAAAACAGAGTAATTAAAATGTTCCTTGAGAAAATGTTTCTTAAATACCAATGAATGCTTCTTTCTTGAGCTCAGCTCAAAGGTAGTCTGGTAAAGCATCTCCACAAAATTTTTCAGACATGGCACATTCACTTCATTTTTAACAGCCTAGTATGAAAATAAACAAACACACATAAATGTCTTCAAAGGAGAGAGTTGAACAAGGACATTCAGGCATGAAAAATATTTTTTAAGAATTAAGAATCATAGAACCAAATATTACACATTATCACAGAGATGAAATCTTCCTGCTTGGATGAAATAACTGTATATAGTCATGCATAAATCTAGAAATTTTACTAAAAAAATTGACCCCCAAAAAGTGAGTCAACTTATCCATGGGTCAATTTTAACTCTTATTTTAAAAAGGAACCATTCCCTCATGAAAGGCAAGAGTGTAATCTTTCCTGGAAGCACTAACATCCCCCCCCTAACCATCCAGACTTTAGGGAGAGCACAAACAATTATGCCTGCTGGAATTTTGTACTTTCTTTGGCATTATTTTCCTTTCCTTCTTCCACTGGCTCCTTTGTTATAGACCCCTAAATTTTACTCTCGACTTATCCATGGGTCATATCAAAATCCATAATTTTGGCTCCCAACCCTGTCCTAGACTTATATAAGAGGACCTTTACATGATTTATAGTTGAGTATATACAGTAATATATAATCAGTCATGGTGCTGTAACACATAACCAGTTAATTCAAAAATTAAAGTTATTTTGCCTTAAAAGTAAGGCAACACTGAAGCCTGTTGATGCACTGCTTACCATGGAGAAAGATAACCCTAGTAAGAATTTTGTGCTTACATGACCATAATGCCAAATGCTAACAGGAATTGTGTGGGTGGAGGAGGGGTCTTATCCAAGTAGTACAGCACTTATTTAAGTGTAGTATCTCCCTAATTTCTCCTGAGCAATGCTAGTCTTTCCCCCCCTTTAAGTTACTATTAAGGTGACTACAATATAGCTTCAATCATATGCTCTTTCTCTCTATAAATGGCTGCAAACATGTCCAAGACTCTTACTGAGATAACTTTGCCCCAGTAAGTAATTTCTGAAAAGATCACTGCACATAAAAGAAGGTTAAAGACTAAGTAAAGTTAAATAACAATCTTTTTAAAAACCTAATTATCAATTAGAATGTGTTGGCAAACATCAGAAAAAAATAATTTCTGAGGACCCAAAATGAATACATTTATTCCATAAAGAAATATGGTGTAGAGTTTATACAAGACAGCAAGTTGCGTTATTTTTTTTTAAAAAAAGACTAGTTTACAAAAAAAAAAGAGGATAGATTTGTTTTTGTGCAGGGTCATCAAAACAGAGAAGAGAGCTATCTATTTTATCAGTTGTGAAGGTAGCAATGCTCTGATTTACTTCAGTTTATCAATGTAACCTATGGTTTGAGGCAAATGTAACTAACAGCAGTAGAACTAATCTTTTGCTATACCTTTTGTTAATGATAGCACAAATGTATCCTTCAAACCTATAAACTATCAAAGGAAACTGTTTCCATTATCTCAAAGCCATATTTGGGGAGAAGGGCAGGGGGACAGAACCTTCCTTACTCCCTACATCCTAACCAGAATTTTTGTAGAAAAACGTAATTAACTTACAGCAGCAACAGGGATGAGAATTTCTACAAACAATCCAGCAAGCGAGTGCTTTATGTCTTTATCTTTTACTTCCAAGAAGTACTGTGCACATTCCTATAAGAAAGCAATTATCAGGGTTTTTGTCATTGTACAGCATCTTGTTTAGATTCAAGAGTAATAAGAATGTCTAAAGGTTGTAACTAAGGTACTAAGTACAGGCAAATAAAATAGCCAATAGCAGCAGTATAACTGAAATGAACTTGGAAAAACGGTTATATTTAGCCTGCAATTTTCATAATTATGATGTTCATCACATTTTCAAATGTAAGAAATTAAAAAAAAAAACCCACCGGTCTTTTAAAATACAGGGTGAAGCTCCCTTGTCCAGAAAAGCTAAAACCTCCAAAAACCAAAACTTTCTGCCTCAGTCCACTTTTTAGGTCATCATCAGCTTATGAATACATACAAAACTGTCAGTTTAAAAAATGTAACAAATAAGCAAACCTCCTTCACTCCAGGTCAGACAAAGACAGTCATGTTTATATGTTAATGCACTGATTTCAGTCAGTATGGCTCGAAAAACACAGGCCAAATAAAGCATCTTCCAACCGCTGTGGGAGTGTAGTTTCAAATGGAATACACCCCCAAAGCCACTGGAAGTTGAGCCAAGGCCGAAATCCGGTCCTTTGGGCCAGATCAAAAAAGAATGGAAAAAATCCAGCTCCTGGCGCCAGCCACCTTGGGACCACAGCAGCAGCCCACTTTGGAAGTGGGTTATGGAGTCATCATGGTCCCATCCCAATCGCATTCTGATTTGCAGATCAATGGTGGCCCCTTTACATTAAACGCAAATTACTAAACTTTGCTAGTTTTACTGGTTAACATACTGACACCGCTATAGTAGATTAACAACACAAAAGCATTGTTCACTGATGAATGAAACAATGGGTGCAACTCCTAATATCTTTACTCTAGTCCAAAGCCCAACATAAGCTCCTTGTTCTTGCCTTCAAAGTTATCCATTGTCCTCCCCAGTTTCTTTGGCCTTAAATCCCAATCAATGCATTAGTTCCTTCAGCTTCACCACCCTCAGCCATCCTCACTCCTCAAGAGACCTATCTCTTCTCCTTGCTTCCCAATATACTTAGAACCACCTCCCAGCCCATTTGTATGATGCCACCTCTTTTTGCTGTTGTGTGCCTTCAAGTCATTTCTGACTTATTTTGACTCTAAGGTATCATGGGTTTTTCTCGGGCTGACATTGCATGACTTGCCTGATCTTCAACATCAAACAACACTCAAACAACTACACTACACTAGCTCTTTTATACTTCAGATCTCCCTGCAAAAAAAATCTGTATAGCTTTTGGCCGAATTGCTTAGTTCCCATATCCTATTGCATCTAAGCCTATAAGGAAGTGCAACCAAAAAACATATTCTGTATTTTCTTTTTTACTTTGGTCTTCACTACTTAAGCTTTCTTGTTTCTTGTGTCTCTAACTAACTTTAACAGTTAGGGCAAGGAACAGAGACATGTGACTTTTTATTGTGTGAAGTATCATAGACACAAAGGGCACTCTAGCTTACCTGCATAAACTGAAATGATGCTTCAAAATCTTCTACAGGATACATTTTTACTCTGAAAAATTTCATACCCATAATTAAGCTGATGATGCTTTGTACCACATGAGGACTCTGTTCCTTTTGTCGAAGCTCCTTTAATTCTGTGACAAACTTCTTTCGAACAGCCTGAAACCTACATCATGGAAAGAGAGACCAAAACTGTTAGAAATGACCAACACAGTAATTATTAGAAAGACATTTCCTGAGTGTATGTGTGCGCATTGTGTATGTGTGTGTGTATTTATGAATTATGTTCCCAGACCATTTGGAGAACATACAACAGGACATGAAGAACACCACAATGGGTTCAGTTCATGTATATGAAATATTTTTGCACTAGAATCCATGTTATTGGGAAGTCAGTTCTACCTTTAGTAGGTAAATTTATCCAAAACCAGTTTCCTATATTCAAAACTGAGGGAAGATGTACTGTACTACTATTCAAATATGATGAAATTATCAGGAGTGATATTTCTGTCATAATTAAATTACCAAACTGGCAATTAATCACTGGAAGATGCCAAATCCCTGCCAGCAAGGCAAGAATCCACATTAACTGTATCACTAGTCATACTCATTTAAATAAAAAAACAAGTCAAGGGTGACAGCTTCAGAGTAAAAACTATAATAAAAAGAAAACACTTACTTTGATTGCGCAAGGACCCCTATCACTTCTGCATATAAATCTGCAATAATATGCACATTCCCAGTGTTAGTTCCTGAATACCTGTCATGAAACATGTATAAAATGAACATTGGAGATTTCTTCCCATCAGAATTTTCGAAGAACATTTGTCATTTTAAAAAATATACTTACCCTTCCTTGTGTTTAAAGTGCTTAAAAGCCAAATTTAGAACTTCATGAACTAAAGGGTCAGGCACTGGATGAACAGGTATCTGTAACACAGAGACAGTATTTGGAAGATTACTTTTTAAAAGGAACTAGCTGTTTGGTCAAATAATGAATTACTCATGTAAAATTGTTAGGAAGTTAATTATTAGCTTTGTAGCTAGAATATGTGTTCCTTACCCTTACAGCTTAGCAATCATATCAGAATAGAACTTTCTCTGTTGGTGGACATTTTCACTACAGACATAAGGATGTATTTAAATGAGTAATTTCCTTCCTACTGTTTACCATATATAACTCGACTATAAGTCGACCTCATATATAAGTCGAGGGCACGTTTTGGGGCCAAAATTATTGATTACGATATGACCTGTGGATAAGTCGAGAACAAAATGTAGGGGTATGTAACAAAAGAGCTAAAAAATGAAGCAAAGGAAAACAATGCCAAAGAACTTACAAAATTCCAGGAGTGATAACTGTGCTCACCCTAAGGGGTGGATGAATGAGAGAATAGAGCGGGGTCAGTGATTCCAGGATAGATTATACTCTTGTTTTTTAACAGGGGATGGTTCCTTTTTGATATAAGAATTAAAGTATAGTACTTACATTGACCCATGGATAAGTCGACTCATGTTTTTTGGGTCAATACTTTGACTAAAATTTCTAGACTTATACACGAATATATACAGTACATCTCTTTTTTCAATGAAACATCTGTTTCACTGACATCACTGGTTGTGTGGACTCTACTGGGTGATACCACAGAGGTGGGGTGATACCTGGTTGGTCCCTCCCACTGTGAGGGAGCCAACGTGGCAGAGAAAGAGGAACACATCCTCCTTCCTTCCTTCCCTGCTACTCTGGCACTCTGAGCCCAGCAAGCCAAGACAACAGGGAAGGAAGGCAAGCATGTGCACCCTTTGTGCCTTCCCCAGTGCTTTGGCTGGCTTGCCTGAGCTGGAAAAGGCACTAGGGAAAGAGGAGCAAGTGTGCATGCCCATCCCACCTTCCTTAGTGCCTCACTTGCCTCCCACCCCACGCACAGCCCTGGGTGGGCAGTCCCCTAGTACTGCCAGACACCTGAGCCAGATGACACCAACATCAGGGATGCCACTGATCCATTTCGATTTAACTGATGGACGTATTAAACGACACAGTGTAAGAGAAAAATGCAGGAAGCAAAGAATGTTTTGAGCAGCTGAACTGATTCATATTCTATATCCTCTGCTTAAGCAAGCTTCAGTTTCGAACATAAGTACTGCAGACAGCACAAATACTCAGGTATTTAATCTATTAAAACAGAAATATTAATAGACAGAGCACTTAGCTTCCAGAAATTAAAGAGCTTACCTGTTTTAGAACTTCTACTAAAACTAAACAAAAAATAAAATCTACAGCTAAATCTCTCCTTTCAAGTAGATAATCCCTCTCACGCTGCTGCTCATCCCTGAAACAAATACAAACATCAGGTTATTTGATATGAACAAGCCTCCTTCTTTAAAAAAATAATCATATATATAATTCACATTTTTTTTTCTTTTTGGTATAAGTAGTCAGTACTATTGAATGTGTTTTTTTAAACTGTCTCATCCAGTCAAAACATGAAATTTGATACCAACTTTAATATGTCATATTAGCAAAAAGGAAAAATTTTAAAAGGAAAAATCTACTAACTAGACATTTAACTATGGAGGAACTTACATGATTTATTCAATATATTTAGAACCAATCAATATTAGAAATTGCAGCAATGTTTGCTCTACCCCAACAAATCATTGTATTAACTGTGATACTGCCCCTTTAGTCTCTGCATTAGAACTGCCTTAGTTTTCTCTGTAAAGTTGTCAGCAACAGATCAGACTAGTTTTTGTCCCCAAATGGTAAAGCTTTCTTTTTAATGTGTCCTGTATCTGGTTTTCCATGTTATCACTTTTACTTCTCATTAACATTCCATTGGTCTTCTTCTTACAACTAAGTATTACATCTCATGCATTTATCTGTTATTAACATACAGGTAGGATGTCCATTTAGTTAATACACACAGCTTATTGCATGTTGAGGCCAGAAAAGTATTATTCATGTTTAATTATTCTAACTGTAGACATCACTAAATAACCTAAAGGTGGCAATCTCTGATATGAACTCACCCCTTAGATTTTGTGCTAGACCGAGGCCTGTACTCATAGGATTCATCTTCAGTTCCATTTTGGCGCTTGTACCAATCAAACAAGGTGCGAAGTAAGGAGGGGAGACAGTGCTCTGCTACTGAGCTCATAGAGCTTATCAACTGTAAAGATAAAGTGTTTAGGTATGTCATGGAATGCTTCCTCTGTTTAAGCATGCATGCATGCAAACCTCTGTACTTTTAGCTTATGTTAAGACAAGAGTTTAGGTAACAAGTACCCAGTGGCACTGTGGAAGAATATCAGCTACCACTGACACATCCAGATGAATTAATAACTGTATAGATTTGGTGTAAAGATTTTGGCACCCTACTATGCAGAGGGTACCCTAGGAAAACAAGACACTGAAGAGATTTGTCATTATCAAGTGCTTCTTGAATGCAATCCATAGGTATTACCAAAGCACAGTGTCTACACTTACAATCTTGGAATAAAAGACTCATACACAGTCACTTATTCAATACTATGTTCAACTAATGTGGCCCCTTTTTATCTGCTGGTTTTTGGTTCCAGAATCACTCATGAATATCAAAATATGTGGATGTTCAAGTCCTGTTATATACAGTGGTGTAGTAAAATGGTACCCTACATATAAAATGGCAAAATTAAGTTTTGCTTTTTGGAATTTATATACAGTATTTTCTGAATATTTTCAAGCTGTGGATGCTTGAATCCATGGATAAAAAAAAATCCATTGATACAGAGGGCCAACTGTCCGTTCTGGACCCCCTGCGTAAGGGAAATTCCATAAAGCCAATGGGGTTTGTGTCTGCAGAGGCACATGGCAGTGTGTACCATTACTCTTTCCAGTGTGCAGCATCGCTTCTTCCGGTGCCGCTTCCAGTGTATGCTGGAAGCTACATAAAGTGCACCTGCGTATGGCATGGGCTCACTGTATATATGAATACTGATGACCTTGGGCTCCCCACTTTGTGTGCCTAGAACAAATTCTTGTTCTGAAGCATGTGTGCTGATAAGCACCTTGCTACTTCTAGGCCTGCCCTGAGTTTGTTTGTTTGTTTGTTTATCATTTTAAGATGTGCCTTGAACATCAACAAAAGTTAGCAGCAGGCTGGAATGGATGGAGGGAACATGGTACAGTGCGTCCTTGGTATCTGTTGGGGTTTGGGTAAAGAATCCCCTGTTCAAATCCCATCATATGCAATGGTATTGTAAAATGGTGCCCTTCATATAAAATGGCAAAATTGAGCTTTGTTTTTTTGGAATGTATATATTTTTTGAATATTTTCAGTCTATGATTGGTTGAATACATGGATAAGGAATTCATGGATATGGAGGGAGGCTATATATTGTAATGGTCAGCATAAGCCTGACCTATAATCACAAGTAAATGTTTACATAAGGTTTTTGGCATCATGTCAGTCAAGTAAATTGATTCAAAAGGTTTGGGATTTTTGTTTTATGTATGTATGTATGTATGGCATTAGTGTAAATGCAACATGTGGCTAAACTGATACTGTATTTATTTTCAAGGAAACTAAGTTTTCTAAAACTCTGATTAGTTGATATAAACATCATCAGTTGACATAAACACAAACATAGTCTTAGTCTAGTCAGCTGTAATTAGTCATAGTTCTAGTAAACTGGAGAATTTCAGGTATAAACGAGATGTGCCACAAAGGCAGGGGAGAGGCTATGCAAACCGAAACTCAAATTGTTTGCATTTATTTTATTAAGATGGCATAGGATTACCTGGACCAACTGAAAGTACAAGATCAATAAAGTGATCATGGAAGACTGACCCAAATTGTTGCAAACTGCCTCAAATCAACCCCAATTCATGGAGACCTTGTGGATGAGACATGTCCTTTATTGCTCTGCTTGGATCCTGCAGGATCAGGCACTGTCACCTTGACTGAGTCCAGCCATCTGGCACACAGTCTTCCTCTCTTTCTACCATCTTTCCTAACATCATTGTTTTTTCTGACTCATGTTTTTTCATGATGTGACCAAAATATGACAACCTCAGTTTCTTCACCTTGCTTCCAGGGAGAGTTCAGGCTTGATCTGTTCTAGGACCCATATGTTTATCTTTTTGCCCATCCACAGTATCTTCAGCACTTTTCTCCAGCACCACATCTCAAATGAGTTTATTTTCTTTCTGTCCACTTTCTTCACTGTCCAGCTCTCTATACATGGTGATGGGGAATAGAATGGCCTAGACGATTCTAACTTTAGTCTTCAGTTGTATTTACACTTTAGGATCTTGTTTAGTTCTTTCATAGCTGTCTCTCCCATTCCTTGTCTTCTTCTGATTTCCTGACTGCAGACTCTGTTTTGATCAATGTTTGATCCAAGGTACAGAAATCTTTGTTTGATCAATTTTCTCATTATCTAGTTTGAATTTATGTAGATCCTCTGTGGTCATTATTTTTGTTTTCTTTATGTTCAGCAGCAAGCCTGCCTTTGCATTTTTAACTTAATTTCCTTAGCAGTTTTTCTAAGTCTTTGTTATTTTCCACTAATAGTATGGTCCCATCTCAGATTGTTTATGTTCCTACCTCCAATCTTCCCTCCTCCTTCTCCTGGGTCCAGTCTAAAACTGTTTTTCTTATGATATTTTCTGCATACAAATTGAACAAAGAGGGTGACAGAATGCAGCCCTGCCTGACCCCTTTGCCAATTGGAAACCTTTCTGTTTCTCCACATTCTGTTCTAACAGTAACCCTTTGTCCCAAGTACAGATTCCTCATCAGGACTATTAAATGTAATGGCACCCCCAGTCTCTCCAGTGAGAGAGATTTCTAACTGAATGATAGCCCCCTGGAATATTTCAAATCTAATAAAGAAAAGAAAAATGGATATTATCAGTTGTTGAGCAATACTTATATCACCAATGCCAGCATAAGCCAAAACAGCCTTGAAAGTTACATCCAGTAGGAAGTATTTTTGGAAAGCTTCTAAGACTATCTCCTGTTGTGCTTTAAATGTTAGAAACAAGGAACTCAGACGTTTAAATTCTCTCAACATTCCATTTGTATTTTGACATAATCTGAGCAAATAGACTAAAATTATAAAACCTCATGCTACCAGCTTCTTTCTTTCAGTTAAATCTCAAAGGTGCTACAAGATCCTTTTGCACTGAGTCGTTTCTGTCATAACTTTGTACATCAGATTTTAATAAATACTGAATAATTTAGGTTTGTAATTGATTGAGCTATTGAACAATGTTTGGACAAACACTATATTTTCATGTCCCATAAAATATTTTAAATCAAAGCTTGGCCAACCTGGTCAAATTGAAGATCTTCACCTCTCTGAAGAGATCTTGACAAGAGTTTTTCCTAAAATCAAAATAATAAAATTAAATCTTCAAATCACATCTGCCAGTAGCAATCATACACATGAAAAATAGTTAAGGCTGATTCTTATTATCTTCCTAGATAGTTTTAACAATTAAAAATAAGCAAATATATCAATGATTTGAAATGAAGGTAGGAGAATTAAACTTCACATTACACTAACACAAAGAGGCAGTCTTACCCTTCCCGCCTCTACTGTAACACCCCCCCCCTTTGCAGCCCCACAACTTGCTCTGGAGGTCTTGAGATCTTCAAAGTAGGTTTTTAAGACAAGCTGGAGGCTGGGGGGGGGGGGAGGATTACTGTCCCTCTTGTTTCCACTGATAGAAGCAACTCCAAGTAACCCTGCTGCCTGTATTGTTACATACTTAGTAACATGGATAATTCTTTAACAAACATTTCTGAACCCTTCCGTTTTAGAATCAGAAAGAAAATTATGAGAATGGCACAATAAAAAAGAACAATAAGGGGGGGGAGTAAAGTAAGAATTATTATTCTAACAGAACGGTACAAAAATTACTTGAGCCCTGCATTTCCTCTTCAGCTTTTTCAGAACTCAAGGCCCCCTACCAATAATGCCCAAAACCTAATGGCAATAGAAGAGTAGTAGTTCATAATACACACATTTCTATTCCAACAGTACTGGTTACACTTTTGAGGATTAATTTTTCCCTTTCCAAGTAACAGTATGAACGGTACAGTACAAACAGCTACAAAAACTTACAAACACCATCTTAATAAAGACCATGGATAGTCTAAAGAGAGCTTTACAGTGTCCCCACTAAGTATCTGAAATGCCATGTTCTCTATACAAGCCACTTGTTGTTCTGTGACTTAAAGTGGTTTCCAAGTTATGGAGACCCTAAGGCAAGGCTATCAAGGGTTTCTTGGCTAAATTATGGGCCCGAACAGACAACCCAAAATAAAGCTGCTTCAGGTCACTTTGGAGGTATGCTGTTTAAAGCCCCAGTGGTGCAGTGGTTAAATGTCTGTACTGCAGCCACTCACTCAAAACCATAAGGTTGCAAGTTCAATACCAGTAAAAGGGCTCAAGCTCGGCTCAGGCTTGTATCTTTCCGAGGTTGCTAAAATGAGTACCCAGACTGTTGGAGGCAAGTAGCTTACAGTTGTAAACTGCTTCGACACTGCTTAGGCGGTATGAAGCGGTATATAAATGAAGCTGTTTGTTGTTGTTGTTCTTTTAAATGACACACACATCTTAAAAGGCCAGAGGACGCATGCATCATTTAAACAGCATACTTCCAAAGTGACCCGAAGCAGCTTTATTTTGGCCTGTCTGTTCAGGCCCTATGTCACAGCGGGTTACCTTTTCCTTCCTCCAAGGCTGCGAGAGTATGATGTGCCCATCCAGTGCGTTTGCATGGCCAAGACAGCATTCAAATCCAAGTCTTGAGTCGCAGTCCAACACTCTAAGCACTAAACCACACTAGCTTTAATTCAAGCCTTTCATATCACCCACATAAAAAACAATGGTCCGTTTTACATTGGCAAAAAGAGGTGTCATGAAGGCTGCTTGAAAACCCAGCTTTTATATTAGAAAATGGGAAAGTGTGCCATGAAAACACTATTTTGGAGTTTTAAGGGAGAAGAAGTGCTTTAAAAAGGAGCTGGCCCATTTTACATTGGCAAAAAGAGGTGTGTTGAAGGCTGCATGAAAGCCCAGCCTTTAGATGAGAAAAATGGAAAGTGTGCCATGAAAACACTATTTTGGAGTTTTAAGGGAGAAGAAGTGCCTTTAAAAAGTAGTTTGATTTCCCCACTACTTTTTTAAAAAGGGTGCAGCATTGCTGGCCCGTTTTACATGGGCAAAAAAAGGCGCTTTTAGGGCTAAAAAGCCCGCATTTAGGGTTAGGGAGGGCGTAGCCTTTACACCCTCCCTAAGCCTAAAACGCATGGACGCCGCCATTTAAAGATGGCGGCGTCTACACGGTGGCGCCGTACAAGCGTCATCACGTGCGCAGCGTTTTGACGCGCTGTGCACGTTTTGACGCTCTGGCGGCGCGGGAGGGCGCCAATCGCGCCCTTCCCGCGCCGCAAAAAAAGAGCTCGATCCCGGAGCTCTTTTTTGCGGCGGGTCGTTGCGGCGGGATGAGGCCTCTGGGGCTGCCCGTGTGGCAGCCTAGGCCTCATCTCGCCGCTAGAAGGGGCGAGTTTGGACCGCCCCTTTTAGCCAATGTAAAAAGCACCCCTATTGCATCTAAAGGCTAAGGTGTAGTTGAACGGTTAAATGGGGCTCTGTATCTTTAAAGTGCCCATTTAAAGGCAGCGATACAAGTGCGGAGGGAGGGAAGGTGCCAAGACAAGAAGAGACCTTCAGAGCCCGGCCAGAGTGCGCCTGCACCTTCCTTCACCTCCTCCCTTTGGTTGAGAGAGTGTGACTTCTAGGGAGACAGCAGGGCACTGGAGGCGCTCAGCCAGACCAGGGCAAGCTGGCAAGAGGAGGAGGAGAAGGGGAGGGACCTGGAGCACCTCCGCTGCCCTGCTTCCCTGCAAGTCACACTCTCTCAGCCAAAGGGGGAGGAGAAGGCAGGCCCAGGCACACTCTGGCCAGGCTCCATGGCTCTCTCCTGGCTGCCTTCCTCCTCCCTTTGGCTGAGAGAGTGTGACTTGCAGGGAGGCAGGGCAGCAGAGGGGCCCCATGTCCCTCTCCTCCTCCTCCTCCTCCTCCTGTTTCCAGCTTGCCCTGGCCCAGCATCAGGAGGACCTGGAGCACCACCGCTGCCCTTCCTCCCTGCAAGTCACACTCTCTCAGCCAAAGGGAGGAGGAAGGCAGCGGGGAAGGAGGGAGGGAGGGAAGGAGCCAGGAAGAGACCCCCAGAGCCTGGCCAGAGCACGCCTGGCCCTCCTGCTTCCTCTTCAAAAAGAAGGCTGGAAAAGTAGGACGTGTCCTGGCAAAGGAGGACGTGCCTGGTCAACTTGGAAAAGGGGGGCCTCTGCTCAAGAATGGAGGACATATGGGAATCCCTCCTGGACAGAGGGCTGAAACCTCAAGACAACTCAATATAATGCTCTGACAGAACACAGACTACAACTCCCATGAGCCTTTGCTACCATTTCCCAAGATGCCTTAATTTGCAACAGAAAGCCGACCAGTATGTTCACATGTGATGAATTCTTTCGTATTGACTCTGCATTTTCTTTTTGTGTAGATGCTCTCTTGTTTTGTGTGTGATGAGCTTGTGCGTAATCACGTGCATTTCCGAACTGACTTCACTTTCTCCCTCTTTCGGAATGGTCCTGTACTCCCCCATGTGATAAGCTCCGACTGTATGGTGTACCTGCGCAATTGCGCAATTCGCAGCCAGCAAGGGAAAAAAATGTTTAAAGCGCGGCTAAAAGCCACGTTCCTTGCCGCCCATGTAGCTGCTCCACCTGTGTTTGTAGCGTTTTGACAGCTTCCCATGTAGTTGCTGAGCCACAGAAAAAACCTCAGTCTAGCTGCCCTGTACTTTTTAAATGCACACCTGGGGCTTGCTGTCTAGCTGCTAAGCATTAAGGAAAGTGCAACTTCATGTCACACTTTCTTGCCAATGTAAAAAGCCCCAATGTCATCTTTTCTATCAAGTCCATTTAAAGAGTTGAAATTGGTCTGCATTTATTCCACCTTGCATTTGATTTCATTTCAACTTCATTTTAGTGGCAGGGGATATCAATTGCACCTATCCTTGTCAGGGCACAGGATAACCTTTCCAAAACTGACCCTGGAGGAAAAACAAGTGCCTGCCATTCAGAGCATGATGCTCCAGTCAACCAATCTCTTTCTCTCTACATATTTTCAGAACATGGAAAAAGCAAAGCATTTGTTTCAAACATATTGAAACAAGTCTTTCTCTGCTAACAAGTGCTGTATTTTTCTGTGCAATCTTCCTTCATTTTCATTGTATAGCAAAAACAAACGCAAGTGGTAGCAGGTTCAGTAAGACATATTGCCTTCCCTCACTGCTGTTGTACTATACAATTTTTAATCTGCTTTTTGTTACTGGTTTCCTTGCCAGCATTCTGTTCATGCATTTGCCAAAGTTCAGTAGCATTTTTATGATGCCATTTTATTGACAATTCCAACAGTGAGAGCAGACGGTCCCTGCTACTATCATGGAACTCATGCCAAACAAGTTAACTGTGAAAGAGCAACACAACTTGTTCAAGCAATACAACCAATATGCACCAGATGTCCACTTCTATGACTACTCAAATGACAATTTAAAGAATGTATGGGTCTTCTTCTACCAGTTTTATCTTTAAACACTGTAACTTCCTGTGGTCAAAGTTCACAGTACTAGATATATTACCATTTAAATTTTTTTTAAAGGACCTGCTCTTCTTTTTGTATATCCTCACATTTCAGATATATAGTTTTTTCACAGATGTTAAAACCATTGGGGGCAAAACCAAAATATATTACATAAACTACTGCAGCAGTGACAGAAAAGATGACTAATTTTTAGAACCTAAGTTTAAAAGTTTTGGGCAAAATACACACAAGCCACATTCACACACATTCAGGCCATTAGAGTGTTCTAAGCATTTGAGGGGGACACCTCACCCCCAAAATGTGAGTGTAGGGCAGCCAACCATCCCACTTTAGTGAGCTACCTGGACACACACCCTCCCAAACACACACAAGGATAGCCAGAGTAAATAAAACCCTATCACCAATAATCAAGTTCTTTTAAAAGTGGGACCAAAATGAGAATTCCAGTTCTCCTTTCTCAGTTCCCTACCCCTACTCTTTCCTCAAAGTCGCCAGCTGGAGAAAATGGCATGTTTCCACCCTTGCAAGAGAGGCAAACTGATCCACCGTGCACCGGTGGTGGCATTCACTCCATCTTGCAAAAGAGCAAGAGGACAGTATGGGATGAGAAAGGACAAGCAAGGTAGAGAACCAGTGTGTGGACCACTGGTTCTCAAATTGTGGAGCAGGACCCTGGGGAGGAGTGTGTGAGAGTTGTTCAAGAGCAATGTGGGATTTGGAGGCTCTGATCCCTCCTTCTTCCCTGCTTGCTTCCCAACCTTAACCTTTCCTGTTCTGGAGAGATGGGAAAGACAGGGAGAGTGCTTGAAGCCTCTACCCGAGGAAGGAGAAGGAGAGAGCTATTATAAAAAGTTAAAATATGAATATACATGAATATGTGAACAAAAACATACACATTAAACAACCAAAATTTTATTCATATACTGTCAAGTGGGAGGCACATCTGCAAGGAAATGTAAAGGGGGTCAAAAGTGCAAAAAGTTTGAGAATTCACTTTTAATTAATAGTCATTAGACCAAAAGAAGCTTCCTTGGCTTTAGTGAATTTGCTGCTTTTTTTCTCAATAAGAGTGGCAGATCTAAATAGTAGCAATTTTCCTGCTTTGTTTTGCTTCCCCTTCCCCTTTTCTTTCCAATCTCTATCACAGGATGTTTGAAATAAAGTCATCTTCCAAGAATTTCCTTCAAGGGAAAAAAAAGTTCAGAGCACTATCCTGCACAACTTCAAGGAATGAATGTTTGGTTGGTTCTGAGGGGAAGTTCTGAGGTGTGTATGACTTTGATTTAGATCAGAAACAGCCACTCAGTAATCCGTGGGCTGTATCTGGCCAATGCCAAAAATTATGGCACACAAATCCCATCATCCTTGGCCATGTGGTTGTGCATGTAGGCTTGATGAAAACTGTAGTATAAAACATCTGGGGAGCATCATATTGTAGCAGCTGGAAGTTGCCTCATGCAGTGTACTTACTCATGGGGGTGGTGGTGTACCTCAGGGTTTTAGCTGAAACATTTAAGGAATTACTAGTGATGCAGATGCCACCGTACAGCAGTCTAAATAATTCTGTTTATTGCAGTCTAAACAATACTGAAATATGCCTATCGGTCCAAAGCTTTAAGACTGTTAACATTTTATAAGAAGACAAAGTAGCACTGAATAACAAAGTGCAAAAATAAATATTCTATGTAGCAAAGAGGAGCTTCTAATTTAAGAAGTGAAATTAACTTCCAGATTCTTGAAGGGTGAGGATGATCAGAGCAAGCCTAAACATTAGGCAGGTTGTGATAGCTGCACAACAGCTTCTTTACCATGCACCTTGTCTTGGGGACTACTTTGCCTGGAGTAGCCAAATGCCTTGCCCAATACTATACACAGATTTAAATTTATGTCTTAGGCTTGCCATAAGTTGGAAATGACTTGAAAGCACAGGGCTACAAACATGCAATCAGTCTACTCAAACAGCAGGTGGAGCAATAACCTCTCTTTTTCACTAGTAAAGCTTGTTTGTTCTTTCCTCCAGGTTTAAGGGGGGGGGGGTCAGTCAACTGGGAAATATTACCAATCAGGAGATAGCCTTTCTAGGAGTGGTGGAACATTCTGCCAAAGAACTACTCTGTTAGAAAAACCCTTTCTTTTTCTAGCTGCCCAGTTTTCTGCTGAGTCATGCGATGTAAAGCTGCTTGCAGTGTGCAGCTGATACTAACAGATATTGAAACAGGAGCTGGGTTCCAGTGCTTTCTGTGCCTAGAAGTACTCCAAGTACCAGTGGTGGAGCTTTAAACTAAGCCTATGTATGCTGAGAAAAATTCCTTGGGCTCATAAAATCACAGAATCGGAAGAGACCACAAGGGCCATCCAGCCTTGCTATTCAAGAAGACACACTCCCGACAGATGGCCATTCAGCCTTTGTTTAAAATCCTCCAAAGGAGAAGACTTCACCATACTCTGGGGCAGCATATTCCACTATCGAACAGCTCTTACTGTCAGGAAGTTCTCCCTAATGATTAGGTGGAATCTTCCTTTCCTTAGGTGGAATCCATTGCTCCCTGTCCTAGTTTCAGGAGCAGCAAAAAACAAATGTGCTCTATCTTCAATATAACATCCTTTTGAATATTTAAACGTGGCTATCATGACACCTCTTAAACTTCTCTTTTCCAGGCTAAACAAACTCAGCTCCCTAAGCCGTTCCTCATAGCATGAGGCTATGAGACCCTTCACCATTTTGGTCACCCTTCTCTGGACATGTTCCAGATTGTCAATATGCTTCTTGAATTGTGCAACCAAACATTATTCCAGGTGAGGTCTCACCAAAACAGAATACAGTCATCCCTCCCTTTTCGCAGACTTGGGATCTGAGGTCTTGATTACTCATAGACAGCAAATGGGGAGGGAAGAAAATGGCACGTGCGGATGCACACGGCCATTGAAATCAGTGGGAGCCCATTATTGACGATTTTTTTTTCCGATTTGCACGCAGAGGGGTACAGAACAGATCCCCTGCAAATCAGAAGGGACAAGTGTAGTTTGTTTGATACTATTACTTCCCTCGATTTAGTCTGCAAGTCAAGGGAGAGACTACTATAAGCAATTAAGCGCTTGATTTTCACTGAGGAAAGGGTGCAGAGGCAGTGGTTTAAGTAGTGTGCCCATTGCTGAAAGTTGGAGAAGTGTTTTGTTTGAAGCCAGAATCCAAATTTGCCTCCATTCCTCCAATGTGCAATGTTAACAGAGGAGTATGTTGTTGGGATTGTGTTATGCTGTTTTCTCAGTCTCAGTCTAACTCCCAAACTGTGATGCGTAACAGGTTTGCTCTTTAAAGCAGTTTACCAGAAGACTACAATGCAAGGTTGTTTTAAGTCTCTGCCTCTTCTGCCAGCTAAAGGCTATACAATGTACTGATAGTGGATGACTAAAACATACTGCACTGTTTACTCAGTGTAAGTCTAGTAATTCCAGAAGGGCTGCCAAACCCAGAAAAACTCAGGAGTGAAGACAAACAATCACCCAAAGGGAAGGTATTTTTACCATACATCAAAGGAGTCACAGATATAATAGGGAAACTGGTGTGGAAACACAAACTCCAAATGGTCTACAAACTGACCAAGAAAATCCAGCAAATGCTGCACTCAGCAAAGGACAGGAGAGACCCTCTCATGGCCGTAGGAGTTTACCGCATATGGTGCTGCTGTGGACAAGTCTACATAGGGACCATCAAACACAGCATGAATCAAGGAACATGAGAGACACTGCAGACTGGGTCAGCCAGAAAAATCAGCAGTAGCAGAACATGTTATAAACCATCTGGGGCATAAAATGCTATTTGAAAACACTGAAATTCTGGACCATGCCAACAAGCATTGGGTCGGAATGCACAGGGAGGCCATAGAAATGCATAAACACCTGGGCAACTTCAACAGGAAAGAGGAAAGTAAACATAGTTTGGCTACCAGTCCTGAAAAACACCAAAATGAAGACTCAGCAAATGCAAATGAAAACCACCCCGGGTGAGGGGGATTTCCAGCAGAAAAAGGATCACTAATTAAATAGACACCCTGAGGCCTTGCCATCCAACAACTGATCAACGCAGAGATTAACATGTAAATCACTTGCTCTCAACCAAGGGTCACACAGTATATATACCCCATTCACTTCCATGCCAGCATTCTCTGAAGATGACAGCCACAGTTGCTGGTGAAATGTAAGGAATAAACTTTTCCAGAACATGGCCACAGAGCCCCAAAAAACCACAAAAAACTAATTCCCGTTTGTGTTTGGGGGCTTACAGTAGACATACACTTCTTTCCAACCACAGCTTTATTAAAATTCTAGGTGTCCTCACTGGCTTTTATGGGCAGCTCTGACTTGTGCACTAGAGGAGATTTTAGATGAAAACCCTTATTCCCAACTTGGTTTGTGTGTGTATCCCTCTTATAACTGTGTGCCTTTGTTCACCAAGTTTGGATTTATTAGGGGGGACAGTTTGAGATCCCTCTCTATAAACTGATAAAACATTCCAGATTTTCTCTAAAAACAAAGATGATAAACTTAATTTCCTGCTCCTTTACCCAACTGCCATAGTTCTACATTTTCTCTACTTGCATGCACTGCAATGCTTCTTCCTTTAGGTAGCTATTTTGTAATGTCTCTAAAATCCATTTCTCTGAGCAAAATAACTAAATAGGCTTGGATTAGAGATGAGCAGATTACAAGAGTACAGTGAGCAATCACTGCATTAAAGCTCTGTTATGTTAAATATCATACATGGAAAGTAGAGAGTAATGAATCTTAACAAATAAGAAGCATTTGCACCAGTCTGAATGGCAAAAGCCAAACAATACAAAAATACAAAACAATCCAAAATTCAAAGACGTTATGTATAACAAATGGGTCTTCTCTGCCAGGACTGCATCAACCCTGGGTTTCTAACTTCTTCTAAAAACTCAATTCACAGATACCTTTAATATAATCTTATGAAGAACTGGCGCAGCAAAACCATCATTGCCAGTGTAGTTACCAGTAAAGGAAGCTATGTGAGCAAATTACTGGACATAAACAAAGGGAAAAAGTATAACTATATCAGCACCCAATGCAGACATTTTTGACAAATACAGCTAGCTAATTTTTATATAAATATATAATACTATTATTGAAGAAATGTTAATACTGAAACTGGATGTGTTAATGATAATTTCTAACACATACACTGACAGAGGATAAGTCAGTGTTAACATTGATGAGCTTCTTTTTATCACCACCTAGCATTTGGACAAGTTACAGTCTCTCAGTGGAAGGCAAAGGCACATTCCTTCTGAACAAATAAACCCCATGACAAGTTATCCATTAGGGTCATCATAAGTCAGAAACAACTTGAAGACACAACAGCAGTAGAATTCGGCCTGCATCACTGCCATGACCACTTTTGGAGTTATTCACTTACCAGTCTAATCACTATATACTACTACAAACCCTAAGAATAGTCTTTCATATACAGTCGCCCCTCCGCTTTCATAGGAGATCCATTCCGGACTCCCCCTGAGCAAAAACGGAAAATCACAGATATTGGGAGTCCCTGCTGATTTAATGGCAGTGCACGCTGCCACACATGCAGCTCGTGTGCACGCCCCATTATGTCACCCTTTGTTTGCCTCTTGCGTAAATTCCGAGGAACATGGACTCCAAGTTTGCTAAAATGGAGGAGAGAGTGTAGACAGATAGATATACATAGAAAAATGAAAAAGAATAAAATATGTGAGATTGAAAACTACTTCCCAGAAAAGATGCAGGTGGCATATGAAAATGAGACAATATTAATTTTATATTATTTTATTACACTACCGCTAAAGAAGTGTAAAATGTGAACTCAGCTAGCAATACATCAGACAGTCTAAGTAGACACAGCAGGTGAACAAACATAGTTTATTATACCCATACTATTTACAGTATCAAATCTATACTATTTTATTATACTACTCCTAAAGAAGTAGATTTTTAAAATGTGAACTTAGGCAACAATAAATCGGACAAACTAAGGAGACACAGCAGGTGAACAAACACAGTTTATTATACCTATACCATTTTCCAAGAAAACGGATTAGATTTTTTTTCTTGATTGCTTATCAGTAAAAAGTAGAGCAAAAGCCAACTGTCCTCAACAAGCAAACCTAACAGCAGCATTTTGCAAAAGTGTAGCTTACGTGTATGTTATAAAATAACCTTTTGTCTGCTTGAAGGGTTCTTAAATTTTAATTGCAGTTTTCAGTGACACCATGTATTTTCTCAACCACAGAAACAAATTATAATAGAATCTGAGAGTTACATTTAGAGATGAACACATTTAGAGGAAAACCAGAAGTCCTGCCCCAGAGGGTGGAAGTATCACCTCCGAAGGGCAAAAATCCCGCCCCTGGCACCAGGTAACATCCAGTGCTGGAAAAACTTTTAGTTGGGGCACTTGGCCCCAAAAAGGTTCGCCATGACTGCACTAGTCCCTCTGCATTCTGCTTAATACAGATACCAAATATTCCTAGAGGCAAGGGTGTACACAAGATTCCATTAGGGAGAACTTCCTGACAGTAAGAGCTGTTCGACTTATGTACACAAGTCACTGCTGAAAGTGAGAAAACAAACTACAAATAATTTGAAAAATCAACATAGCCTTTGCAGCTTCACCAAACTGTAAAAAGAAGCTCATATTCGAGCCAAAGCAAGAAGATGGCACCCATAGGCTTTCTTGATTGTCTCTGCCTAGTAATTTTCTTTCAGTGCCTTATAATGTAACATTTTGCCACGTCTAGATTAAAGGTCTGTGGCTCATTTCAGCTTTCCTTCCTCTACCCAATGGTCTCTGGTTGCTTCTCCTTACAGACTGAAAGAAACAAGTTAACAAGTCACAATAGTATTTATAAAAATGAATTTCAGTAAAAAATGAAATGAGTACTTTGATACAGTTCTATTTTGCAGTTTCTTGTAGATCTCTAAGTAATTCTGCTTTACTAAGCGTTCTTTTAAAAACTGTCATGAGCCTTCTGCAGAGGCAAAGAGGGAAATCCTATTAGCTATCAGGAAGAAGGAAGGTATAGTTGGATTATCTGGTGCTCTACTGTAGACGTAACTCTTCATACTTTTTACCCATATACAGTGGTCCCCCGGGTTACGAAGGTAATCTGTTCCGGATTACCTTTCGTAACCCGGAAGCTTTCGTTTCCTGGGGGACCGCTATTCGCAATGGACCGCGTGGCCGATTTAAAGGGGCCGCGCGGTTTTTTTCTTTCGTATCCCGGGGATCTTTCAGATCCCGGGGGATAGTTTAGTGGTCCGGCGGCTTTCGGATCCCGGGGTTTTCGCAACCCGGGGGATTCGTAAGCCGGGGGACCACTGTATACTGTTTCAAAGCCCTCCTATTATTCAAGTCAGGTTAAATAATTTTAAATGACTATAATCAAATCAGTGCATCTTGGAAAACTCACCAAAGGTTCAGCCATTACAACTTCAATTTTCTTTTCAGCCTGAACAGCAAACTCAGCAAAGAGGCTCTTGATAACATATTCACCAGGTTTGACATCTGGATCAATTGTAATATTAGACATGATGACACTTCTTTTTTCCCAAGTAGAACTGATGCTGGGAGAAATTCTGCGTTTAGTAACACTTCTGGCTGGTGCTGATGCTAGTGAGAACAGAAATAAGCATCATTAATAATAAAGTAAATCAAAAACATCAGCATTTTTCAGAAGTAGCAATAGATTCTAGAAAGATAGAGACTAATACACTGCTCTAACAAAAGAGAAAAAATACTCTAATTTGGTGATTACATTCTTATGTTTTCATTAGACAATATTTATAAATTCAAGGTTATGAATCTCTAATATCAGATATAGAGGAAGTGTTGGAAGGATTTTATAAACAAATGTTACTGACTTTTGTTTTACTTTTGTTTCATTTCTCTGTAAATTTTCCACTTCAAGTAGTTTAGATTAAGGTCAGCTGACCAACATTTAAAATACAAGTGAATACATATTTCAGTACATGCTCTGGCGATACAGAATAGGATCAGATGTAAATTAAGAGCGGGAAATGCAGCAATATAATTTACCTTAATTTACATCATATTCAAAAGATTGCATATTCATCCTTGGCAAGGAATTGTTCACTAGGAACAGACACCAGGAGCATTTTTAACCTACTGATTTCTAGAAATGACATATGGTACAAAAGAAAGCTTATGTGCATTTGTATGCCTTAAGAAAAGAAGAACACTAAGAAGGAGCAAGACATCAAAGAAAAGTTCAAAAGTGCTTAAAGCAAAGTCTTTAAATTCTTGGAAGTCTGAATTACAGAAAACAGTGGGGTATGTAATATGGACTGCATGGTTCAAACAAGGATGTTACTGCCAAAAATAGATAATCTGTCACATTTGTGTTCATTATAATCTTTACATTACTACTGTGCAGCAAGAATGAACAAGGATATGTTTGAGTTGGCGAAAGAAATATGATTGGTCAGATTAGAGGGAAACATATTCAGAGGAATATTAAAATATTTATCATGTAATTTATAGCAACAATGATAGGGTCCTCTGGCACCTTAAAAACTAAAATATTATTTCATAAGCATCCACAAAAGTTCCTAATGTGTTACTTTTAAAGATGCCACCAAAGTCTTCCCCCTTCTCTCTCTCTCTCTCTCTTTTTCTCTCTGTATATGTATATATACACATACTATACATTCACATGTACAAAAACAAAAGAAAATCAGAAACAGTTTTAGAAAGAAAATCAAAAACTGCCCTCCCACCTTTCCTTAAACACTACAACTTGTTTACTGAGAATGTTACCTCATTAAAAACACTCAATGAAAAACTGATTCTGTATGCTTTTCATCTTATGAAGATTACAGAAATTAACATCATTCCACCCTGAACACATCTAGAAGCTAAGCAGGGTCAGGGTTACTGTATATACTCATGTATAAACCTAGAAATTTAGGTCAAATAATTGACCTAAAAAACCTGAGTCGACTTAAAGACAGTTCAATGTAAGTACTATATCTTAACTCTTATTTAAAAGAAGGAACATTCCCTGATGAAAAGCAACAGTATAATCTGTCCTGGAAGCATGGGCCCCCTCTACTCTCTCATTCATCCGGCCTTAAGGGTAAGCACAAAGAGTTACATCTGCTGGAATTTTCTAAGTTCTTTGACATTATTTTGTTTTGCTTCATCCTTTAGATTCTTTGCTATATGCCCCTAAATTTTACCTTTGACATATCCAAGGGTCATTGCAAAATCCATAATTTTGGCCCTAAAACTTGCCCTCGATTTATACATGAGGACGACTTATAGTCGAGTATATGCAAGCCTTTCCAGGTAGGGCCAGGAAGAATCTTGCCTGAAACTCTAGGAAAGTGATGACCAACCTTTTAGGGATTGAGTGTCCAAACTAAAAGGCCTTCCGGCACTGGATGTTACCTTGTGCCGGGGCAGAACTTCTGGGGGTAACAGGACTTCCATGGTGGGACTTCTCCCTCCGCCCTCCCGACAGCTGAAGGTCCAGGGGGCAAGGGGGGAAGGCAGTTGAAGGCCCGGGATGGTCAAGACAGAGGAAGAATAGGTGCACGGCTGTTACTGTACTCCTTTTCCCCACCTACATGCCACAAAAATGGCTTTGCATGCTATTTCTGGCACACATGCCATAGGTTCGCCACCCTCGCCCTAGGAGCTGCTGTTACTCAAACTGGATAGCACTAGGCTAGATGCACCAATGGTCACACTTCATACAAGGCAGCTTCCTAATGTCCTATGTAACACTACTGTACTATTTTGTAAGAATCGAAGTTTGTCAACATAAAAAGTACAATTCAGTAGACAGTTACATCTTTTGAACCAATATCAGTGTGAGTAATTGTTTTACACAAAAATATTACACTTCACACGCTGAAATACAAATATTTCTTGTGTGCCATGTTTTCACAACAGGAAATCTTGGTTTCAACCTCCCAAAAACACTTTGAATGGCAGATCATATTATAGGCTGCTTCTGAAAAGACTTCATTTTCAAAAGCTGGTGGTCTTGTGACACCAAAATTATTTGGACATTTGCATTTTTCTACAAAAATAAGAAACTCAAGATGGTTTACATATTAGAACAAAAATTTAAAATCACCCTAACAATAAGATAAACAAAAGGAAAACAACATCATCAATAATAGAAATTTAACCAACAGCCAGCAACACATATAAAATTATCAATTTTACCATGGACTTCAAAAGAGTAACTAAGTTCACATCTACAGAATAAAATTGGTTTAACAACTCATGTAAAAGCTGGCCAAGAAGGAGAAGCAAACTTCTTCTGACCAGCTATTCCACAGCTTCAGCATCGTAACAGCAAATGTTCTCTCTTGGAACACAAACTTCATGCACTTGTGTGTACAGAAGCAGTATGGCTATTTTCTATTATCAGTAGTAACTCATAAGAGTAGAAAACAGATAAGTAAAATAATAGATCACAAGGGGTTAACTTGGCAAAATTGCCAATCTTTTCTAAATAAGCACACACACACACACACACACACACCCAAAAATATGGAAAAGTATTTTCAGATTTTTTTTCTTTTTTCAACCAATTTTCTTTTTAAATTTATTTAAGGCATCTTTATATCATCTCTCAGCCCATCAGGATACAATGAATAAAAACATTTTTACTCTAAAAACGAATTAAAAATACTCATTAACAATAATTTAAAACCAAACAATTAAAAGAGCCAGAGCATGTTCAACATCAAAAGACCCCATGGAACATCTTTTTTTAGCTGCCTGCTAGAAGCGCAGAAGAGATGGAGCCAGTTAGGCAGGGAGATCCACAGTCAGCATGCTGCTACAGAGAAAGCCATGTCACATGTAGCCAGCAACTTAGCCTTGCAAACTGTTGAGACACACCACCCATGGAGGATTTTGAATTATGGCCAGGCTTATATGGCAAGAAGCAGTCTGAAATTTCAAATATTCTGCTCCCAAACTGTTTAGGGCTTTTGTAGATCAAAACTGGTACCTTGAATTGAGCTCAAAAGCAAATTAAATGCCACTACAATTCTTGTAAGATTGGTGTTATATATTTACTATGATGAACACCTATTAACAGTTTGCTAACCACAGCTTCTGTTTTCAAAGTCAGCCCCACATACAGCTCATTGCTGTTGTTGTTAACTGCCCTCAAGTTGTCTTCAACTCATGGTGACCCTGTGGATATCCTCAACTGCTCTATTCAGTTCCTGCTGTTTCAGGCCACTGGCCTCCTTGATTGATTCCAAATATCTGGCATGTGTCTTCCTTTCTTTCTAATGTTCTCTAGCCTTTCCCATCATCATTGCCTTTCTAATGATTCATGACTTCTCATGATGTGACCGTATGAGAGCCTCAGTTTAGTCATACTAGTTTCGAGGGAGAGTTCGGCTTAATTTGTTCTAGAACCCATTTATTTTTCTTCTTGGACATCCATGTTGTTGTTGTGTGCCTTCAAGTTATTTCCAACTTATGGTGACCCTCAGATGAACTTTTCACAAGGTTTTCTTGGCATGTTTCTTCAGAGTGAGTTTGTCATTGCCATTCCCTGAGGCTGAGAGAGTGTAACTTGCCCAAGGTCACCCAGTGGGTTTTAATGCCTGAACCAGGATTCAAATCCTGATCTCCACAGTCATAGTCCAACACTCAAACTACTACACCATGCTTGCTATAGTCTTTTTCTAATTTCTTGAGTGCAGTCTCTGTTCTGGTCTATATTTGATCTAAGATATGGGAACACTTTTACTATTTCAATTTTCTCATTATCTAGGATGACTTCTTGTATATCTTCTGTGGCCATTATTTTTTTTCTTTAATGTTCAACATTAGAATTTTCCTCCTTAGCCTTCCCCAGTAACTGCTACAGGTCTTTGCTTCTGCTAGCAGTAAATCTTAGGTTGTTAATGTTCACAACTCCTGTCTTTGAGTCTAAACCTGTTCTTTGTATGGTGTTTTCTGCATCCAGGTTGAATAAATAGGGCGACAGTATGCAGCCATGCCTGACCCCTTCGCTGAATGGGAACCATTTTATTTCTACATATTCAGTTCTGACAGCAGCCTTTTGTCCTCAATACAAGTTACACACCAGGATAATCAAATGTAGTGGCACTCCCATTTCTTTGAGAGCATTCCCTAGCTTTTTGTGATCCATGAAGTCAAAGGTTTTGCTGTAGTCAATAAAGCACATGCATATTTTATTCTGGAATTCCCTGGTGCACTCCATTATCCATTGTATGTTTGCAATGTGATCCCTAGTGACTCTTCCTTTCCTGAATCCAGGTTCTGCCTCTGAGATTTCTCTTTCCATATATAGTAGGAGTCTTAGTTGAAGAATTTTGAGCACGACTTTGCTTGCATGGGAAATTAGTGCAATGGTCCTGTTGTTACTGCAGTCTTTTGTGTCTCTATTTTTATGGATGGGAATATTTCCATTCTGTAGGCCACAACTTTGTTTTCCATATTTGTTGACATATTTTAGTTAAAGGGGTACTTGACAAGCCTTGGCCCCTGCTCTGGCTCTGGCTCCTTCCAGTTGATGAAGCTCCAGCCTCCACCTCCAAACTGCCCCGAAGCCAAGGGGCAGAAGCCTCGGAAGGGGAGGGAGGGAAGGGAGGGTTTCAGTTCCATTGTCCCAAATGGCACCATGGCTGTGTGACCATGCTGCCATTGGGGTCAATGGGACTTGAGAATCTGTGTATTTTGATATCCACGGAGGAGTCTGGAACAGGCACCCCGTGGATACTAAGGGCCGACTGTATAACAGACAAGTCAAAACACACAATCTTGAAAACTTGCAGTTAAACAGTCATAATGTAAATAGAGAGAAATCCTGAAATCCAGAAGTAGATATTTTTATCAGAGGCAACAGATCTGCCTGCAATTTTGTTTTGTTTTAAGTACAAACAAGGAGGACTCCTTAACTGGCTCAGGAGACATCTGAAATACAGGATAGTTAACAAATTTGTGGAAAGAAAGAATCTGGGAGCTGTCTAAAATAGGTGGAAAGATGAGGTTGCATGATGACAGTAGCACAGTACAGTACCATGTTGTACATAAAGCAGAGCGGAATCATTACATGAAAAAGCAGATCAGTTCCAAACGTCATGAAAAAAGGCAGTTCAACTTCTTCCCTCTACATCTACTACTAAATAGGAATATGAAGGTAAGCTTACTCAAAGATAGATGCAGGTCCCAAGAGCCAATTACATTCACTGAATGAAGAGTTGCTAAGGAACCTGGGAAAACTAGATTTTAGTACTAGCCATTATGTGGGTAGGCCATCCTTGATCAAGCTTACTTCTCCATTTTAAAGCAGGAAACATTGTTGACTGAGAGTCCCATTCTAGGAGAAAGGCAGGATATAAATCAAACCAATAAATAAATGAACTAGTGGTTGCATTCATGCCTAGATGAAAATATTAGGAGCAGCAGTAGGTTAGTACTAAGAATACCACTCTACCTGAGCTCAAAGCAATAATTAACATTAATGATCCTTCTTCATATAAATATACCCAATAGGAGTTCGTGACACAAACTTATACAGTATGTAGTACAACCTTGGCCTTTCTTACAATGTTCAAAAGAAACTAATACAGTTTGATTTATTTTACCTTTTATAGGAAAAAGCTAGAAAACTTAATGGATATTGTCATCAGGTGTAAAGCTTATATCCCCTCTGAAAATAGGCAAGTGTCCAAGAAAAGGTTTTCTGGCATTTTGTCCTATTAGTGCAACTAGGCTGTTCTTTCGCTTGTTTCTATTTTTTGAAACAATGACTTCCTACCGATTCCATCTGTCCTAAGAACTGAATGCAAAGATAGATTACATCTCGTTATCCTCTAGAACCAATTTATCCTTCCTTTGAAATTTGAGTGTATATTGTGGAAATAAATCCAAATATAGCTCTGAACAAGAACGAGTGGTTAAAACGGGGGGGGGGGGCTTGTTCTCAGAGGTTTTCGATCAGGTTGCTTTAGAATGACAGCAATTACTTAATAATTTTAAAAGTTAAAACTGTTAAAAATATTCTGAATTAGCTGATCTATGTATGAATGAATAATTACATAATACATCATATTGATATGAAACTGGCTTTGTGAAAGCCATACCTGTTCTGTTGTGTAATAGCCATACCTGAACGGGAAGGAGGTTGCAAGGCTTTCCCAGCGACTTCCTTCCTGACTTCCTGGGCTGCGGGGAACGTAAGGATGCTGCAGGGAAACTGGTAAGGAGGCTGGGCCAGGGACATCGGGGCCAGGAGATGCCAGTGATGGGATGGGCCATTGCGGCAGCCCCCTGTCACCTCATTCCCTTGGCTGATTCCTAAACTGATTCCTGCAACTGGTGCAACCACAGTGGGAATCACATTTTTTGATGAATCCGTTTCAGGAATCAGTTCAGGAATCGGTTCTAAAGGTTAAGTGGGAACGAGGCTAGGATTTATTGAGGTCAATGGCACTGGAAAAGTTAAAATTCCGAGTAACATAATATCTCCCCTTACTCCTCTACACTAGTCTATCTATGTATAAATATTCCAAATCAGTGCACCGAAAACCCTAAATTATGCTTACTCCAATCAAAATTAATCTTAAATTTTATTACAATGTAAGCCTTCCGCATTTTATTCTCTCTGTCTTTGCAGTGCTACTAGTCTACAATACAGGTTCTGAAATTCAATGTACTGAAATGGCATAGCATTTTGTTTTATTTTGTGCTGTTTTCTAGTAACTATATATACATAATGTAAAACACCCTGAGTATGTTTTTTCTGAAAACCTGCAGTTTCCTCTTTACACTGTCAGCCACCTGTGCAGTTCAATAGTCCCATCCCATCCTGGCATGCTTGTATGTGGATTTTTTGATATGTGTGCATCTTATTTGTCCTTTTAAATGGATTTGATTTAACAGACATCTTTTTAACTGATGTTGTTTGTCTGTTAATTGTTGTTGTTCCCTGTCTCAATCCATGGGGAGAGGCATGTAAGAAATATGTTCTTATTATTTACTACTGCTACTATTTCTACTTGGGATCCACCTCCTCCAATGAAGAGGAATAATGAGGGGTATCTAATAATAATAATATGATTTATTGTTTTATTTATATTGTATATTTTTATTTAAAGAAACCAGGATAGAAAGATATCTAAAGAACTTTTTAACTAAGATAAAATTTAAAAGGAGCATGTAAAAGAAAATGAAATAGGGGGCAATCACCAAAGAGGAATTCAAACTACAGTCGATCCTTGACAATCACAAGGGTTAGGTGCACAAAACCCCTGTGAAAGGCAAAATTCGTTAATAAAGCTGGGGGGGGAGAGCATTGCACATGTGCACACCCCCATCTCCCTTTCAAAGCCTCAAACAGCTCTAACAAGCTCTCTGAGGTGCTGGAAGGGCACGGGAGTGCAAATTTGTGGCTCCCTCCTCCCCTTCCAAGGCTTCAGGGAGCTCTAGGGAGCTCTCTGAAGCCTTGGAACGGCAGGAAGGAGGGCACATTCGCTTTCCCCAAACCCTTTCCCAAGGCAAGAGAGCTGTCTTTCCCCCAGGCAGCTCCCTGTGCTGGAAAAGAGTGAGGGACTATTTTCCCCAAAGCCCTTCCCAAGGGAGAGAGCTGCTTCGGGAAAAAGGCAACACTCCATCCTGGAAAGGGGCAGGATTGGCACGTGCATCCTTCCCAGCTTCTCCCTCCTGGGGTTTTTCCCTCCCCAGGGGAAAAGCCTGGTAGGGTTGAGGAGGAGGAGGAGTGCAAGCGCAGCGGCTTGACCTCATGAATATTCAAAACCACGAGTGTCAAATACACAAATGTTGAGGGACGGCTGTAATAGTCAACACATGTAAGGAAAAGTCAAAAAAGCTGAAGCGCAGAACAAGCTCAGGCATCCTGTTGCTGTTGTTGACTGCCTTTCAGTTGACCTTGACTTTGGCAGCCCTATGGATAAGACATTTCCATGCCCCCCCCCCCCAAATCCTCAAATGTTTTGCTCAAATCCTGCTGACTGGGAACCATTCTATTCTAATGGTAGCCTCTCGTTCAGAGTACAGGTTACATGTCAGCATAATCAGAGGCAGTGGCACTCCTGTTCCTTTAAGATCATTCCATAGCTTTCATGATCTACATAATCAACGGTTTTGCTATAATCAACACTGATTTTCCTTTAGAAATCCATGGTGTGCTCCATTATCCATCATATGTTTGCAATGTGATCCCTAGTGCCTCTTCCTTTCCTGAATCCAGCTTGCATCTCTGGGATTTCTCACTTCATATATGGTAGCAGTCTTCGCTACTAAATTTTTAGCATGATTTTGCTTGTGTGGGAAATTAGCACAATGGTCCCGTAATTACTGCAATATTTTGTGTCTCTTTTTTGTGGATGGGAATGTATATTGATCATAAAAAAAAATTTAAAAAGATTTTTTTTTTTTTTTTTGGTTATGTCTGTAGCAAACAGAAGAACATGGAAAAACTAGAGTGACTGTGTGAAGAAGATGTCAAAATGTTAACAGGGAACAGAGAAAAGGCAGAATTACCTAACACTTTCTTTTCCTTGGCCTTCACCCAAAAGGAAAACAGTGCTGGGAAAAATGGAGCACATGATGCAGTAGGGGAAATGCAGCATAGACTAGGCACAAGAACACCTGGCTATTCTAAGTGAATTCAGGTCTCCAAGGCCTGAAGAACTATATCTAAGACAATTAAAAGAACTGGCAAAAGTAATATGGGAACACTTCGGTGCTGGTGTGCAATGTTACTAAGCATAACTCAAAGCACCACAAAAAAAAAACCCAAAGGGAGACTGCACCAAAAAACAAACAAACAACCCAGCACTCCAAAATGAATAAGAGAATTTTCATCTCTTCGCTACCTAGAATCCATACAGACTTCCAAAGGAATACAGGTATGCATCTGCCAGCAACAAACACCCATCTGGAAACCTAGGGCTTGTAGCCTTCAATAAAACTTTCAGGTAAGTTAAATAGAGGGAAATGCTGAAACCACAATGCTGAAGACATCTGATGTGTCTTCCTTGTGCCCTTCCCTCAAGACACTGTAACACATATCCAGTGAGCCCTTGTTATCTGCTGGGGTTTGGTTCCAAAGCCCCCACCCCGCCCCGTGGATAACAAAATCTGTGGATGCTCAATAACAAAATGGTGTCTCGTATATAAAATGGAAAATCAAGATTTACTATTTGGAATTTATGCTTTTTCTGAATATTTTCAAGCTGTGGATGCTTGAATCTGTGGATAAAAAAATCTGTGGATAAGGAGGGCCGTCTCTATGGTTGTTCACCAAGAATACTCACCTTTCACATAAAGGCTTTCAGGTAAGACAAGGTGAGGGAAATAGGTACATTGGCTCTTACCTGTGATATGTCCATTTCCGGTAGATAAGAGCCCCACATCCTGTAGTTTGCAATCACAAGCTTCTGTTTTCCCTAGACTGTCTAGTAAGGGGTAAATGGGATTGGGCTATGGAAGAAAGGGCACTCATGCCTGACATACCTGCCAATCTCAGGGTGAGCCTGATCCCTCTCCATCTCTCTATAGCAATACTAGTTGAAGTGGCAGTCCTTTGGCCAGACCTGCTACTCCTGGTGAACTCCCAGAAAACAATGGAAATAATTGCTGTTTCCTCAGACCAGATAGCCTGGGAAACACTGTTCTATAACACATTAGTTACCATGGATGTCCTTCAGGACTTCCTGAAACTATCAGCCTTCTCCTTATTTAAATTCTTCCAGGAAGACATGGACTGGGGCCTTAGGCCACCACAGCCATAAACAGACTTCACTTATAACCTCACTGTTGTGACACAGGCAAGGGGCCAGGATGGGATGCGTAGAGGCTCCTCAGGTGACTTGTTGCTTGCTTTGCCTACAGAACACCATTTCACTTCTGGGATTTATACATGGTCCTGAGGGTACTGACAGTCTTCGTTCCTAAGGGAGATCTCTCTAAACCATTTGGCTGGTTGGGGCTCCTCCTGATTGCTGCCCCTTTGGCACATAGGCGTTCTGAACCTTTGGCACATAGGGGGTCCTGCTATCACACTAGCAGCTTAATGTTATTACAACTGACTCCATGGCAATTCAGCCAGACTCAAACCTAGACCCAGATCCCACCCTTAGGGTGAGCAATAACGTCCTCAGAGTTCAGAATCATATCCTCCACCAACCCACCCAGCCTTCTCCTTCATTCTCCCAGGCACTGGGAAGAATATAAAACATACACCCTGCTGGAGAGCCAGCCACCCATAGAGGAGAAACAGCTTTTGTTCCTCTGACACCCCACTTTGTTTCCTTTTAGCCCTATACTATGGGCAAGAAGGCATCAGCCTCCATGCCTACCTAGCAGGTGGATCAGGTCCTGCATTACACAGCATTCTCAGGTAAGTGGATAGGAGGATAAGGCAGAGAAAGTGAATTGCTGAATGAGTCAAACTTCCCTTCCCTCTGCCAGGGAAGTATTCACTTTCATGTTTCATTGCAGCTAACGAACATTCATCCTCTCTCAATGTCCTTGACTGGTTGGTGCTCTGCTGAGCCAAATACTGGCTGCTTACCAAACACTCATTCCTGCTTCAGTCTTTAGGAATGCAGTGAGGCTGCCCTACACCCTTCTCAACCCACCCCATCAGCCCTTCCCCACCCCTGGCAGAATTTCTGAGAGCACTACCACTTTAAGGAAGCTCCTTTCTCCCCCTTCCTCACATTCTGTGATAAGGCTACTTGCCAATGTTATGCCAATAACATAACTGTTTCATGCCTCTCTTTCTGTCTGTTTTCTTCACAGGCAGCTGATCTATAGGTGCAGCTCACGATCCCATCAGCCTTGCCTCAGCACAAACTCAAACCAAGAGATTCTTGCCTACCGCCTGTGCCCTCATCAGAGCTTCTGCCCTCACTGTGCTCTTGTACCCTTGCAATGCCCAGTCAGAAAGCTATGAATCAGGTGTAGCACTTGCTCATGTAGCCTAGCAGCACAAAAGCTTGGGCTTAATTCTCTCCAAGGTACATGAGCATTACTGTTGGGAGATACTGACAACCAGGCATGATGTTCACCTGACTACAGAACCATTCCCTTTTTGCTTCCTCAATAAAAACCTATGTAGAACAACTGAGTCGTATTTATTTGCTATGCCCCTGGTCTATTGTCATTGGGAAGGGAGATGATATACCCAATTTCAGCAGGAAGTAAAGTGGGGAGACACGGGAGAAACTCAGGCCTTGCTCTCGATTATATCCTGAGGCATTGGGGAGGAGCCATACCCAAACACAATATAGAGTAGCTGCCAAACAAGCACACTGGGCAGTACAAGGGTCTGCCCCTTAGTCATGTTCAGGAGGAACCTCTGCCACAAGCATGCTGCAGAGAAGAGGAAGGTATAAGCCTGGTCCTCAACCACACTGCTGAGGCAGAAAGGGAACAGTCTAGTCACAGACACTCCATCAAGATACTGAAGGGGAGCAAAGGGGGAAGGAAAGATGCCTGGCTCCTAAGCATGACCCAAAGGGGAAGGGAGGAGGGCAGAACTGAGACCACGCTCTGGCACTCAGTAGGAAAAAGACCAAGCATGGGCATAATACTGTTTGGTCTCCACAGTACTTCAACCAAAAGGGCTGAGGTACCTAGGGAATTCTGGGAGTTAAATACTACCTAGGGGATTCTGAGAGTTAAGAGTTTAAAGAACTTTGTTCCTCAGCCCTGAACAAATCAAGTAGGCTCAGAATGTAGGCTAGGCTATAGCTGCAGCCACTCGTGACTCAAAATAAACATGAGTAGCACAGTTCCTTATCAACACACCACAGCGATTCTGACCTTGCTGCCCTTCCCTCCCCTCAATATCCACATGCATACAGGCTGCCATGATGGCTGGTGATTGTAGCTATCAACATAGTTTCCAAAGACACCACTGGAGAGGTGGGTATTTTTCCACTCTGCTGACATTTACTCCTTGGACCAGCTGAGACACTGCTCTTCCCTGGTGGGAAAAGGTTTAGATCCAGCAAAGTTTCAGCTGCTTTAGTGTCAGTTCAGCTGACTTTCAGACTACTTTTTAAGTTAGGACTGCACTGCAAGTGACTGTCCTTAGTAAACCAAAGGGATATCATATTACTATATCATTGTAATTAATGGGACTTGAGCATCCACAGATTTTGGTGTCCATGAGTTGCCCCGGTGCCAAACCCCAGCAATACCAAGAGCCCACTGTATATAGCAAATGTACTTAACTATAAATCTAGAATTTTCTAATCTCATTGTATTGCTATTGAATTTTTTTTAATATAACTTCCAACCTATAAAAAAATAAGACAGCAGATACATACCTCTCTCTATAAAATGTTAGCAATTTTTTAAAAAAATTATCTTTGTTCTCTTTTCATTATTTAAGTATTTGTAGGATGCTTGGAAATATAAAAACCTCGACTTATAAATGAGGGTTGACTTATGTTGAGTATATATGGTAATCACTTTGGAAAAAGTTTGAAACAGATGCTAGCATTTTGTTTATAATTTAAGCATGTGAAATCTGGTAGCCTGCCAACATGCTCAGCAATGAAGAACATGTGAAATCATTTTGAGAGAAAGAAAAGGGTGCATACATCATTTTATGTATTCAAAACACCAACTAGATATTTGCATACACAGTAACAATAACAACACTGCTAAATAAAATGACTTATATCCCATTAACGGCTCATGCTCAATGCTTCCAGTGATAGACAAAGACCAATGCAAACAGGAAGTTCACAGTTTTGCTTCCAGTAATGATGGTAAGTATTAAAAAACCCCAAAAACTGGCATACTATTTGACAGAACAGCAGACATATTTAAAGCCGTATTCAGATAGAAAAATATTAATGTATCCCAATCTTCAAATAAAATATGCCAGGACAGAGCACAATAAATCAAACTGATTAAAGAACACCCATTAACATTTTTAAAGTTAGAAATAAAATGTTAGAAATAAAAACTGAATGAAATTAATGAATAAGAAACAAAAAAATAGCACTACTCCTAAACACCATTAATTTATAAGACATAGGGTAGGCCTCTTAGGGGCTCCACCATAGAAAATTATTCTAACAAGGGCTCCACGAGTCAAAAAGATTAAGAAACCCTGCTCTAGAAATTATGTTTTAATTTCTGTTTTAGTGATTAATGTGTTTATCTGTACCCATTTTAATGTCTGTAAGTTAGTCCCAAGGCGGTGAAAAAGATGCAAGATGAACAACAATGGTACACTATTTTTAAAAAATAAAGTTTCAAATTCTCATGTAATATCTTGTTACTCATACCCTACTTTTGTGAATGATACTGGAATTCTTTAGTGGCTTACACAAACTTAGCAGTAGATTGTCAGGTTGTCAGCAAGCTGTCAGCATTTTTGACTTGATATAATTCATAACTGAATTCTGGATAGCAACTCTTGGTCAAACTCCTTAATATCAAAGCTGCCCTGTGATACTGTATCAAAACTCATCTGACTAGGTTGATAAAAGAAAAGATTCCCCATTAGAAAGAACTGCTGCACTCTGATAATACAGTACATGCCAAAGGAAGTATGTTCTGTCTTTTCAGTGTAAAACTGAAATAAGAAAGCATTTCTGTTGCTAAAAGCAGACATTATCAAGGAGGAAAAAATGAGCTACAGTTCAGCAAGGATAACTGAAGCCTATGTACTCTATATAAACAAAACTTTAGCTCAGTCAGTTAGGTTAACTGTCCTACACACAAATAATTTCCACATGCCATCATATGGTGTTCTAAAATACATTGATCTTCCAGAAATCTATAGTAAAATATGATATGAACATACAATGAACTATACCTAACCTAAGAATTTCCACAAGAGTAGCTTTTACAGGAGGAAGTATGCTTCCTGCAGAACCCTAAAATACCAGGATTGGGACGAGGGAATTGAAACTTTTCCAGCAGGCACCTACAGCTTCCAACCAGGAGATAACTAGCGCTGTTCTTTTTACATCTAATCCAAGCCCTTTGCACAAGGATGTAAAGGGAAACAGTTTGCCCACACAACAATGAACAGTGAAGCCCTTTTTAATCCAACTGCCCCAGGCTAAAATAGGCATGCAAGATAGGAAATGGAATCAAGCTACTCAGCTCAAGAATATTTCAAAACATGTCTCAGCACAGGTGTGGTAACTTGTTTGTGTGAGGCACAGAGACCATGAAGAACACTGACTATAATACCTCCTGAATCTATTCTTGTGAAAATTTGGAGGTTTGATAGCCCAACTATGCTGTTACCTGAATACATAATGACGTACCTCAAAATTCAAACTGGGGTAAGCCGTTTATTTAAAAATGTGTGTTTTGTGAATGACCAGGCCCAGCAAAGAAGTCATTATGAGAAGAGAAACACACTCCACAGCTGTTTTGTTATTCCCCCCCCCCAAAAAAAATTGTCCAAAATTTCCAATATTCATCAAAAACCTGGAATGAGGCATCTTTTCAGGACAGGAGAGTAGATGAGCCATCCTTTTTCCTGCACTATGATTCTATGATTCTATGAAGGGGAAACAAAGCACTCTCAGCAAGTGCTTCTTGAGTCACAGGAGCTCAGATGTCATTGATGTTCTTCATTTTCAATACATTTCTTCTTCCAAGGATTACAGTGATCAGATATTACCAGCCCTGGTTCAAGCTTATTCAGCTGCTTCTGGGGACTAAGTTAAAAGGGAGGGGGGAGGCAGGGTTCTCATTGTATGGATTCTGTGGACAAGGGCATGTAGCTCGCAAGGGAATGAGAAGAGGGTGGTGCCACTCCTTCCATCAGACAAGACCTATGCGGGCTGAATGCTGTTGGCAAAAGATCCCAGTGATCTTCACCATCCTACCATACCAGTCCAATGTGAAAAAGGAGGACAAGATGAAACTAAGGGCCTAAATACCCCAAAAGTACCCAATCTTTTCTAATCCTGGAAGGTAATCAGGGTAATCTCTGATTAGTACTTGGTTGGGAGACCACCAACTAGTACAAGGTGCTACTGGATATATTACAGAGGAAGGAACTAGCAAAATCATGGCCAAGCAAAGAAAATCCTATGAAATTAATGGGGTCACCAAAAATTGAAAGGAGACTTGAAGGCATTTACTGTTTTCAAACTTTAAAAAACAATTTGAAGGAAATTTCTGAATTATTCAGAGGTGATAGCAGCAACAGAGCAGTATTTCAGTGATCAAACTTTTTTTTTTTTTTAAAGGGAGTTAAAGAAACTTCAGAAATGATGTGCCAAGTAAGTTTCATGGCTCTAGGTCATTCCCTTCTTGGTTGGGCTGATAACTTTTCAGCAAGTAATCACCAGGACTGACCTTCTCTAGCTTCCAAGATCATATAGAATCTGGTGCCTTTACTACCTATTTTCTCTACATCCAAGAAAGAGGCTAACCATTTGCCTTAATGTATCAAAACCTACTGAACAATTCAAGAAACAAAGAAAAAGAAGGAAATGCAAAGTCTTACTCTTCTTATAGTTTATGTTCAACATGGGTGCCAACATCTTTGCTCTTGGAGGGGAAATTTTTCATGTTCAGCATCTCCCATCTGTTTTTTAGTGTCTGAAATCATGTCAGTGTCTGCTCCACTGATTGCTGATTCGCTTCAGAGGAGTCAGAAGTGGTTTGCAAGGCTGAACTAAGTGAAAAAAATAGCTGGCACAACCAAGTGGCACAACCTGGAGAGAAAGTGATTAGCTGCTAAGGCAGCTGTGACAGAAACAACTAGGAACCAATAGGACAGAACACATGGTCAACTTTAATAATCAATTTGTGCTGCAAATTGGTTTCTAAAAAGAATTTAAAACAGCACTATACATATAGGGGCTTTCTAGACTGGCAGGAAAGGGCGACATGAAGTTGCCTTTTCCTTAATACTTAGCAGCTGCACTGCAAGTCCCAGGTGTGTAATAAAAAGGCATAGGGCAGCTACGCTGAGGAGGTGTGGGGACGACTTATCTGAAGTCTTTTCTGTTGCTCAGCAACTACATTGGAAGCTGTCAGGATGTGAGAAACACAGGCGGAGCAGCTGCACAGGTGGCAATGAATGGGGCTTTTGGCCGCACTGAACCTTTAATATTTTGTTGTTGATGTTGCCGGCTACGAACTGCGCAGTTGCACCGGTACATCATACAGGCAATTGTATTGCCAGCTGCGAACTGTGCAGTTGCGCAGGTACATCACACATGAACTGTGCAGTTATGAAGATCTTTCAAATTACCATTGTGGTTTCGCTTCACTTTTTAAAGTGTGCAGTTGTATCGGTGCACCATGAATGAACCCCTTTATTTTATAATAATAATAATAATAATAATAATTATACCCCACCCTTTTGAGATCAATCAAGGCGGCTTACACATTAAAATACTATTACATCAATAAAACAAACTACATCCCTCCCCCCCTTAAAAAGATATTAAATCCGTTACAATTTAAGTTTATGAATAAACGTCTTTATTTTATGAATGAATTGACATTTTATGCGCAGTTGCATAACAGTTACAGCATCCCAGAGACCCTACTGCACATGTCTAGGGTACGGATTAGGGCTGGAGCTAGGGTTTGGGAGCTTTAAAAAAACTGCACAGTTGCACTGCAGCATTTAGACACAACTGTGCTATTACACCCTTTTTAAAAAGAAGTTGGGAAAAGCAGCTTTTTTTAAAAGCTGCTTTTTCCCCACTAAAATGCAAAAGACGTGCGTTCATGCCAAACTTTCAGTGTGGGTCATCTAAAAGCTACACTTTCATGCAGGTATGAACACACCCCTTTTTGCCAGTCTAGATCAGCCCAGAGACAACAATTCAATCATTATCCTCTTTAACATACAGAATTTTGTCTTCATCAAGGTAAACCTACCAAACGTATATGAATATTTTAGAGAGTGGTGTACAACTTTGCTCAAACTATCGAGGTACAACACTGCGCTCCATTGCTGGAAAAATCCTTGCAAGGATACTCCTGAACAGATTAGTTCCTGCTATTGCAGAAGAACTTCTCCCTGAAAGATAATGTGGCTTCAGAGCTAATAGAAGCACTACAGGTATGGTATTTGTTCTTAGACAACTGCAAGAGAAATGTAGAGAGCAGAACAAAGGACTCTATGTAACGTTTGTCGACCTTACCAAAGCCTTCAACACTGTGAATAGAAAAGGTCTGTGGCAGATCCAGGAATGACTAGGATGTGCCCCCAAATTCCTCAAAATGGTCATCTAGCTACATGAGGGCCAGCACGGTCAAGTCAGATATGGCAATGCTCTCTCAGAGCCCTTTCTAATAACTAATGGTGTGAAACAAGGTTGTGTTCTCGCTCCAACTCTATTTATAATCTTCTTCACCATGATGTTCCAAAGGGCTACGGCAGATCTCGAAGAAAAAGATGGCATCTATATACGTTACCGTACTGATGGTAGCCTGTTTAACTTAAGCTGTCTGAGGGCTTGCACAAAGACTGTAAACTATCTAGTCCGTAAGCTGCTTTTCGCTGATGCTGCTGCCCTTGTTGCTCATACAGAAGCAGCTCTGCATCGCCTAACATCCTCCTTTGCAACAGCTGCAGAGCAGTTTGGGTTGGAAGTCAGTCTGAAGAAAACGGAATTTCTCTACCAGCCTGCACCACAGGAAGAGAGCTATCACCCCTATGTCACCATAGGCAAATCTGTGCTTAAGTCCGTTCAGCAGTTCACCTACCTGGGAAGTATCATCTCCTCAGACGCTAAGATTGATAAAGAGATCGATCACAGATTAGCAAAGGCATATAGTGCATTTGGAAGGCTTCACAAAAGAGTCTGGAGTAACAAACACCTGAGGCGAAGTGCAAAAATCAGTGTGTACAAAGCCACTGTAGTGTCCATTCTCCTCTATGGGTCTGAAACATGGGTCACCTATCGTCAACATCTACAACTCCTCAAACGCTTTGATCAGCGCTGTCCACATCTGTGTGCCCTAAAATTCTACTCAGGGGGCCTGAGAAATCCTTCAGAAATGAGTTTTAGTACTGTAGAGAGTAGAAAAAAGAAATCCCTGATGCTATTATGAGCATACCAATAAATTCAGCTTTTTTGCACCACTTGACTAAACTGGAGTCATGTTACAGAATGCCAAAATCATTTTGATTGTCAAAAGTGTTAACTTGTTTCCCCCCCCGCTATTGTGCATTATGTGTATCTTAGTAATGTATTATATCCTAAAGCAGCTATTTACAGCTTCAAAAAGACTGCTTATTCACTACTTGTTTGCCTGGACACATTAAAACAGAAATCTCAAGAGCATATTAAGGCTGGATGTACCACAATTATTTTTCTTGATATCAAAACAGTCACTTGAAGAAGTATCCCTGTAATATCCAGACCAAATAACTGTACTGAACTGTTATTCTCTTATGAGAATTATCACAGCATTTACAGTCAACAACCTCAGTATATCATTTTAAGAAACAAGTAACATAACTTAAGTAGAACAGGTGAGTTTGCTTTACACTTAATACTAAACACAGTTACTCATCTGCACATCTTAAGTGGCTTCAAATTTTACCAGATTATTCATGATCAACATTAAAACATCAATTACAAAATAACACAACATTTAAAATAATCTATTCAGAATAAAATTGAATTTGAATAATTCAAACAGCTTTACAAATGAGTTAAATGATGGAATAGTACACTCAGGTCCTCTGGAAGATGTTCGCTCCAGTCAGCCAGTACACTTTTTCCTCAGCTGCCCCTAGACTGAGGAATAACCTGCTGGAAGAGACTTCACAGCTGAATATGCTGCCTAAATTTAAAAGAGTATTAAAGACCAGCCTCTCCGGGCAGTCTTATCCAAATTATTTTTAATCTGTGAATTTTAAATGTGGATTGTTTTAGTATATGTACATCTTATTTGTCCTTTTAAATTGATGTGTGTTTTAACTCGTGTTTAACCAATCTTGTTTGTTTGTTAACTGTTGTTGTTCCCTGCCTCAATCCATGGGGAGAAGCAAGTAAGAAACTGTTGATGTTATTGATTCAAATTACAAGGTGAGAGATTCCTACTAAACAAAGAGCACTTAATCTCAATACCCATCTACCTAGTTGCCCTTATCCAACTCTACTTCTAATTGGTCTTTACTATATTTCTGACTGGGTCTAACTAACCCTTTTAAAGGCAAGCCCCTGGTTTTTGTCTTTGTTCACCACAGGCCCCTCCTCTCAAAATTCCATGAACTGTGATTTCAGGAGGCAAAAATTATGTAACATAGGTGTTATTAGTGTTGCTGGCAACAGTCTTTTAAGGTCTATAAAGGAAAGATGGGACAAGACTAGAGGGAAGCTAACCATGCTTAGATAATGAATGTCTATATGCATGTCAGAGATCTCTGAGGCTCAACAAGTTACTGTTGAAGTGATATTGAACTGCCAGAAGCAAGAACTCCAATATTTTGTGCAAAATATTTCTCAGTACAGTCAACCCTCCTTATCCACGGATTTTTTATCCGTGGATTCATGCATCCATGGCTTGAAAATATTATTTAAAAAGTATAAATTCCAAATGGCAAAGCCTAATTTTCCATGTTATATAAGGGAAATCATTTTGCTAGGCCATTATATTTAATAGGACCTTAGCATCCACAGATTTTTCTATCCATGGGGGATCCTGGAACCAAACACCAGCGGTTAATAAGGATCCACTGTATCCTCCTTGGGAAAATACATATGACCACTAACCACACTTTTTCTGGTCTGTCTAGGGAGTGCTCGGTATACACAGATTTTCCATCCGCAGATTTAAGCATCCATGGACAGCAAGCCCGCGTTGCTCCCAATGGCTCTGCAGCCACATGGCAGTGCCACCATTAGGAACAACAGGGTTTCTTACTTGGTTCCCAGGCTGAGGGCTCAGAAGGCCAGAGGAGCCTCTCCCAGCTGGAATACAAAGAGTTAAATCAGGGCCTGTCAGGCTGCCTGTGCACCCACCTCATTCATATTATTAACCTCATTCATATTCTCACCAGCCATTGGTCAGAGGGTGCCGTCAATCTCCTCCCTGGGCGATTGATGGCTCCCCCCAACCAGTGGCTGCCTCTGCTCTCGCCTCTTCCGCATTCTCGTCATCCATGCATGCTGAATTTTTTTTTTAAAAAAAAATCTTTACAATAATGGATAATCAGGATTGGGAAAAAGAACTTGTTATATCAACACTAAGATAATTGCACCAGGAGAATATTGCTATAGGCTCCTTCAAAACTGGACTGTGAGAGATGTGAAAGTATGGTTCATACCTCCCTTTCCAGTGCCTACATTTCCCCGCACTAACTGGAGTATTGCGAGTTTATAAGACAGAAGTCTTTGCAGACATTCCCAGGTTTAAGCTGCTTGTCTATCTGTGAAATCAAATGTCCTTGGATAAGTCATTCTCACACTCTACCTCAAAAATCTAGAGAGAAGGCAGAAAGGGGAGCAAAGTATTTTACATTTATATTGTTGGAAGAAGGAGCTAGGGCACACCTAAGATTGTAAAACATATATAAATGTACAATACAACACTATAGGAAAAGGCTGAAAATCATATATGACAATGTTTTTTAATTTGTTACACATCGGTTAATATACCAGTACTAGTGAAAACAAACTAGTAAGAAACCATCTCTGTGAAATTCATGAATGAAATAAATGAAAGCTTATTTGCTAAACATTCTCACTACACAGCTGATTTAACAGAATGTTCCTGACTCAGTTTATAAAGAATGCCTCAAACTCTTGGCAAAGACACAGCATCCTGAATTTAGGCCATATGAATGTCACTTCATTGTTGTTAGTGAAAGAAAAAAAGTGCACTACAATCAAACCCTAGCCAGCACTGCAGTGACAATCTGCCAGCTAAGCAAGCCTTTTTAAAAAAAAAAAAAAAAAAATCAGTTGAAAAAAGTGCTGCTGAGTGCATACATTCAGTCATTTAACCATATATAACCATATATAGAAAAGATACCAATAAAATCAATTTTAAGTCACACAAACCCATTTGTTAATGAGCAACCAAAAGGAACGTCAGGAAGCAGTCCATCGCCGGCCCATTACATATAGTTTTAAGTGGGGGAAAAAACCTTTGCTATTACAGTCTAATGGACCGAATAAAAGAAACCAAACATCTCAATTCTTCTTCAGATCATGTGAGAGATTTAGAATACAGTGGTCTAAAGGATTTAGGAAGCATCTCCTCCAGTAAACCATAAAGTTCTTCATGAATGTATTGGTAACAAATTGTTCATATATTCAATCACTGATGATCCACAACAAAAGAAATAGTGATGGAATGGAACCTCATGATTCTACAACTAATTCCAAAGTCACTGGAAATTGAGTAATCAAAGATGGTAGAAGAGAAGAGAAGAGTGGCCCAGTTCTCCTTAGTATCAAAAGGAAAATATAACCACCTCTAATTATTGCCTGCAAAGCTAAGCATTATGCGAACATCCATTTCAAAAAAGCACATTGTTAAAAAAATGGGGAAAAATCTGATTGTTCTGAATTATCCACACTTCCCTAAAGAGACCCATCTCATTGTTGCTGTTATTGCTAAATGCCCTATGAATGAGAAGTCATCCTATCAGATCTTGCAGACTCAGGGCCATGGCTTCCTTGACTGAGTCTATCCATCTGGAATGTGGCCTTCCTCTTTTCTTACTGTCTTCTACCTTACCCAGGATTATTGCCTTTTCTAGCGAGTCGTATCTTCTCATGATACGGGAATAGTGTGATAGTTTCATTTACTCATCTTGGCTTTTAACAATTATTCAGGCTTGATTTGCTTTACCACCCATTGATTTATCTTTTTTAGCGGTCTACAGAATCCGTATGACTCTTCTCCAGCACCACATTTCAAATGAGTAGATTTCTTCCCTTCACCTTTCTTCACTGCCTAGCTTTCATGATACCATTGACAATCCTAACTTTATTACTCAATGATATAGCTTTACATTTCAGGAATGTGCATAGTTCCTTCATAGCTGCCCTTCCAAGTCCAGGTTTTCTTCTGATTTCTTGACTTCTCTAACAGAGAAGGCTAAATGTCTCAAAAACACTACAGTTCCCAGAATTCGCTAGTATTGAGCCAGGACAGTTAAAGCAGTCTCAACGTATATTATTTCTGCAGTGTATCTTGGACGTGTAGTATCTATTCTGATTAATGATTGAGCCAAGGTATAGAAAATCTTGAACTATTTCATGTCGCCATCATCTGCTTTAAAGCTATGTAAATCATCTATAGTCATTACTTTTGTTTTCTTGATGTTCAACTGTAAACCTGCCTTTGCAGTTTCTTCGGTAATCATTCCAAGTCTTTGCAATTTTTTGCTAGTAGTATGGTGTTATCTCCATATCTTAAATTCTTGGTGTTCCTTTCTCCAGTTTTCACACCTGCTTCCTCTGAGTTGAATTCTCCTTCATGTATGATATTATAGCCATCCCAGTTCAGCATACAAGTTAAACAGTCAGGGTGATAAAATGCAGCCTTGCCCATTGGAAACCATTTCATTTCTCATATTCTGTCTTAACAGTAATCTTTTCTCCTGAATACAGGTTATTCACCAGGACAATCAAATGCTGTGTCACACCCATTTCTTTAAGAGCAATCCATAGTACACTGTGTAAATTTACAGCACTGTGTAAATTTACAGCGCTATATAAATAAAGGTTAATAATAATAATAATAATAATAGTTAAGAGCAATCCATAGAAGAGCCCTGGTGGTGCAGTGGTTAAATGCCTGTACTGCAGACACTCACTCAAAACCATAAGGTTGAGAGTTCAATACTATCAAAAGGGCTCAAACTTGACTCAGGCTTGCATCCTTCTGAGGTCGCTAAAATGAGTACCCAGATTGTTGGGGGCAAGTAGCTTACAGTTGTAAACTGCTTAGACACTGCTTAGGTGGTATGAAGCGGTATATAAATGAAGCTGTTTGTTTGTTTGTCCCTGGTCTGCACAATCAAAGGGTTTGCTATAATCCATGAAGCACAGGCTGATTTTCTACTGGAAAATAGTCTCTGATGCATTCCATTATGGAACACATGTTTGCAATATGCTCCCCAGTGTCTCTTTTTTTCCTGAGCCCAGTTTAGATACCTGGCATTTCTTGCCCCATATACTGTATGCTAAACATCTTTGTCACAGAATTTTGAGCATCACTGTGCCTGCACAGAAAATTAATGCAATTAATTAATACAACAAAATCCAAAATATACAAAAGATTGATACCTTTACTGGGCAACCAAAATACAGAAAGTACATGATACAAGCTTTCAGAATTTCATTGGCTTCTTCATCAGGCAAAGATGTTAAAAATCATACAGGAGAGGAAAGAGAAGATGCTAACATCATCACTTTTCTTTTCCTGTATGATTTTAATATCTTTACCTGATGAAGAAGTCAGTGAAGTTTTAAAAGCTTGCAGAAGGAAAGCAGTGTGTTGAAAGAAAATGTCCATAAATCTTGTGCTGCAGAAGTCTGCCTTCCCCACTGCTTCTAATATTTGATAGCTTTAGTATATTCAGAAATTGAAGTTTTGTCTCTTTTGTAGGAAGCATATACTTTTTTGTGCATTCTCTAATTTTCTAAGTCTCAGGTCCCAAACAAAATATAGAAATAATCCAATTTGAGACTGCTTTAACTGCCCTGGCTCTGTGCTAGGGAACCCTGTGAATTCTAGTTTATTGTGGCACCAGAGCTCTCTGACAGAGAAAACTAAATGTCTCACTAAACTACAGTTCACAGAATTCCTTAGCATTGAGCCAAAGCAGTCAAAGTGGTCTCAAACTGGAATATTTCAATAATGTGCCTTGGACCTCTGATGATATTTCTGTTGTCCTTTAAGATGGTATAGGGCAGGGGTTCCCAACCTTTTTGACTCACTGAGACCTTATTTTTATGGTGGAGTCCCTAAGAGGTCTGCACTATGGAGTTTATTGCACACAGGCTCCAGGGACCAGTCTCTAAACGGAACAGAAGGGGCCTGGAACGAGTGGGGGACGAGTGGGGGACGCATGTTACCACAGACACACAAGTTCCTCATTCCTTCCGTTCCATTCCCCATCCATTCCCAGTCCATCCCAGAGGAGATTTTTGAGAACTGTTCAGAACAGTTTTCAAAAATCTTCTCCTCTCTGGAATGGACTGGGAACAAAAAGGCAGGGAACGGAATGAATGAGGAATTTGTGTGTGTGGTAAAATGAGTCCCCCACTCATTCCATTCCCTTCCTGGCCCCTCCCGTTTCGTTCTGTGACTATGCTGGAGCCCCTCTATGATAAACTCCTATGTCTTAAAAGTTAATGGTGTTTAGAAGTATATATAAGAATATATTCTTATTCTTTAATGTCACTCAATTTGAATTTTTTCATTTTCCTGGGGCAGCAGCGGAGAAGCTGGGAAATGCACGTGGAGCCCTAGGGCTTCCTCGAAACACAGGTTGGGAACCCCTGGTTTAGAAGAATATCAATGCAGGTGGAGGCCACTACCCTTCACCATGTAGGGATTGAGCAATAAAAGGCAGATAATACAATTCAATTCCATTAGCAAGAAAAAAGTAACTTCCTTTGAAGTAATGTCCATCTCATACTGATAACTAGTCATGCCCCACTACTTTTAGACAGCTCATGGTAAAGATGTAACCAAGAACTTCTCTCTCAGTGTTAGACTGAATTTTCATTGTCAATCCCAGCACCAGCAGCTACAATTAGGAGGGAGTGAAAGGAGAGCCTAGCTACACCATTGGGCCTGGCCTCAAGTTGAAGTGCCCCCTCTCCATGGCAACACCATCTGGCCTAGGAGGGAGTGAAAGGACTGGCCAAACTCCATCAGGCCTGTGCTAGATTATGAAGTAGAGCCCTCCCTCCAGTCCATCTGCCTTGGTCCAGGTGTCAGAGGGAGAGAAGAACTTTAGGACCTGATCCCCTTCTCCCCCCCCCCCCAGTCCCTTCTCCTTTTGTGTCGTGTCTTTTTAAGATTGTAAGCCTAAGGGCAGGGAAACGTCTCATTAAAATAATAATTGTAAGCTGCTCCAATAGTCTTTAGGGCTAAAGGGCGGGGTATAAATAATAATAATAATTATTATTATTATTATTATTATTTTACAATTACATTGATATGGCTTCTCCAACAGTCACCCCCTATTCTAAATCACAGCAAGTCCTTTAGGATTACTGTAGATTTAAATCTCCAAGTACCTCATCATCTGAAGAAAATCACAAGTAGAGAACAAAAACAAAAACACTCTCATATTGTTAGTGTCTTCTCCCTCTATCCAAGTGAAGCATACTCACAAAGAGTTTGTCTTTCTGTTGGACCTTAGAAAATACACATTATGATAGACAGCCTTTACCAAGCTCTCAGTCTTCAACTGAAAACACTTGTGAGAATCACAGCAAACTTTTAAAAAAATGTATTTAAGCACAGCAATGCACAAAGACAACATTTAATACAAATTAGGAACAAATATGATGGGTTAAAATTTGTTTCAAGAATGCTTCAAGTCATTTAAAAAAGGATATACTTTGGTCTTTTCGTTAGTAAATAAAATGAAAGGTAATATCTAAAATGCATCCATGTTTAACTACTGTAGTCATGAACCACAGCCACAGTTTGTATACTGCACTATGTTCACAATCAGAAAATTCTAACAGAAGCTTGATGACACGTTAATGGTTCAGAATAATCTAATACATGGCCAGTTGAATGTAAAGTGGAGATCACAATGCATAGCTTCTTTACCGCTGGCATATTTACTATTGTATGTTAGAGTAAAAAAAGAAGAAAATGTGTCTCACAAGTAATTAAGCCCACCTTCTCATTGTATGGTGTATACTCCAAAGGATATTTCATGTTACCATGCAAAGGAATGCTTAGAAAATGCCTACATATTACATTATACGAAGCAAAGTAGAAACCAGAGTGTTATATTGTCCTAATAGGTGAAAACAGAGTTTCTAAAACTTTCTGAAATCTATGCCTACTTATAATGTTGCACCATCCTCTGTTCCCAACAGTAAGATATGCAAAAGGGTGAGCTGTGTTTTCCATAACATTGGAACATGCGTAAGTATGTTGTCCTGTGTACACAGTGTGCAGATCTGTGGTGTAGGATACTATTCCTAATACTAAAAACAGAAGATGATCTCTTTGGCCCACTCCTAAAACCACTGACATCTCAAAATGTCATAAGGGCAAAGCAGCTACTGTTCTGAGATCCTTTCCTCCCCAATTATGTTCAGATGATAAAATTTCAGGGGAGATTGCATTCTTACTGTCCAAACACTTATTACAGGGCATTCAATCCTCCAAAACCCTGGGTGAAGAGAGTGGCAGTCTCCCCCGACTTATTATTACAGCTATCCCAGTATGCATACATTCCCTTCCAGAGGCCTGGGGGGGGGGGCTGCACACTTTGAAAATAAATGAACTAAGGACAAGAGTACCCAGAAACTGCTGGATGCACCGCAGATAGCAAAGATGTGTCTTTAAAAAAATTATTATTGGGCTTACTGTGAAAGAATTATATTGATTTAATAGATCAAATAAAAGCTAGTTAATGTGCACAAGATATACATTTGCAATATAGCTTATTCATGGTCTGCAGAAAATTGATTCACCTTTAAAAGAACCTTTTGTGCTAAAGGGAACTACGGAAGAATGCTGGTTAGATCATCTGCAGAGGCTGGAATATAAACGGTTACCTTTCATTGCAAGAAACTATGCCATTTTAAAAAAACTCACAAAAAAATTGTAATTTAAAAAAATGGAACTAGGAAGCAGATGCTGCAGTTGCCTATGCTTATCTCTATCTCCCATTTGTCATACACAAAACAGTCTGCTTTTCCCCAGCTTAGCATTTAAGAATTAGCATGCAAGGAGGAACACCCATGATGTAGCTGTCTCAGACAAGATAATATACTTACAGCTGCTGCTCCATGACTTTAGCAGGGATTTAATGTTAATTTCAAAAAGCACAGAATCCTGTAGGCTCAACATCATGTCTCAAGGAGCAGCTGCTGCAGCAGCAGCTACAATTATGTTGGTATGGCTTCTCTAACGGTCATCCCTTTTTTTGCTCACAGGCAACAGTTTTGGCCCACAGCATCAGTGCTTCATTACCATGCAGTCTCCGAGTGACGCACAACTATAGTAGAAATGCTGCTGAATGCAGATGAATCCTCCAGTAAGGAAAATAAAACTTGCATGCTTGTCATAATAGGATGCCCTTCAGGATGCTTTTTTCCAGTGATGACACACACCCATCCAACATAATACATGGAAAGCAAGTTCTAGTCACAGCTGTTAGCTTGTCAGTTTGTTAGTAAACAGAGGAGGGTGGGAGTTTGGCACTTCAGGCTGTAAATTTTTTGAAGCAGCTTTCATTGCTTCAAGACTAAAATAGAAGGGGGGAACAATCTCATCCGTTTGCAAATTGCAGATCAAATAATTTTGTATTACTGTATATTAGATTTCACTGGGAATTGTTTTTCTTCTGCTTATCTACAGCCAAGCCAATCTTTCCATAACCTCTTATGCCAGAGAATAAAGGCAGACTTCTAAGCAGGCTTGTGAGCTTTAGAGATAATGGTAGCTATTAGAATAAGATGGACAATGTAAGCGTGATATCAGCTTTCTAAAATTAAAGCGCAAAGCTGATTTCCTCCTGACACCCAAATACTATTCTCCAAAATTTCATTCCCAAAGTGTGTGTATTAAAAATATCATAGTGGCAATTATATAGACAGTTTCTAGATTATATATATATATATATATATACTCACACACACACACACATACACTCATCCATCCATATTTGTGGCTTTGATATTTGCAGATCTGATTATTCACGGATTTGATTACTATGTACTCTCTAGGAATATCTTGGTCCTCCTATGCAACTCTATGGTCAACTTTAACTAAAAGTTTCACCTAGAAAGAGAGTGCAGTTCTATGGTCTGTGTTTGCACTGGAAGACCTAGAGATTCCTAGAGAGGTGTCCTCTCAGGTAAACATGGTGTTTTTGTTATTTGTGGTTTTTTTCCATATTCGCAGAGGTCTTGTGCCCCTAACCCTAGTGAATATGGAAGGACAAGTATATATTTTTAGTTTGATCCCATATAAAACTGGAAGCTCTGAAACAATGTTCAAATATAATCATTATTCTGTTTAATGGTTGGCATCAGGCGTCGGGGAATAATCAAGATTTTATTTTTAAAGAAGTTTGGAATACAGCCAACATGCAACGGGTAGAAATATTGGGGTCACTAAAAAACTAATAAGCTACAATTTAAAGCAAAGCCAAATTGTAACTACAGAAGTTAAACTATGTTTATATGACTAAATATTTGAGTTGAATGAATTTGTAATCTCCATCCATTTCTATATACCCATGGTGGTGAACCTGTGGCATGCATGCCCTCTCTGGCATGTGAAACCACCTCTGAGGGCACGCGACAGCCGCAGCAAGTAGGGGCAGGGTCGTGTGCTTGGCCCGGCTTCTTGTTGTGGCTCAGTTCTCCTTCGCTAATAACATTCCTAATATTTATTCCAGCAATCTGTAGCACAGATGTGGTTTTGTTGTCACTCAGTTCCATGAACCAATAATGTCCATTCTACTATTGAACTCCAAAATAGAATAGGAAGGCCCTGTCTGTGAAGCTATTCATACCAGACATGATAACTTTTTAGAGCATATCACTTTACATTTAAAATATCTCAATTATTTGAATTTAGTTTAAGACAAAAATAAATCATATAAAACCAGTAGTTCCAAATAATAAAACCACCTTGAATCTTGAAAAGAAAGAAAGGCAGGATAATAACAACAACAACAACACAATAGAATGAACAAAAAATCAATGAAAAACTAGGGAAAACTAATATTAACAAATTAGGAAAGCAATCAGAGAAATGTGGAGTTAAAGGCTTTCATGGCCGGCATTCATAGTTTTTTGTGGAGCTTTCGGGCTATGTGGCCATGTTCTAGAAGAGTTCCTTTCTGACATTTCACCAGCATCTGTGACTGGCATCTTCAGAGAATGATAGAAAAGGGATTGGATATATATATCCTTGTTTGCATATCCTCCCACCCTTAGGACTGCCATTAGCAACAGAACAATACATTTGTAAATTACTCCTTCCTTCCCAGAATCACACAGGATATATACAGTGGTCCCCTGCCTTACGAATCCCCCGGGTTGCGAAAACCCCGGGATCCGAAAGGCGGCGGACCGGCTTCTTATCCCTCGGGATACGAAATATCCCCTGGGATACGAAGGAAAAAAAGCCGTGCGGCTCCTTTAAATGGCCGCGCGGTCCATTGAGTTTAGCGGTCCCCCGGGAAACGAAAGCTTCTGGGTTACGAAAGTAATCCCGGAACGGATTACTTTCGTAACCCGGGGGACCACTGTATATCCAATCCCTTTTCCAGGCTATCATTCTCTGAAGATGCCAGCCACAGATGCTGGCGAAACGTCAGAAAGGAACTCTTCTAGAACATGGCCACATAGCCTGAAAGCTCCACAAAAAACAACCAGAGAAATGCCTAGATTTTTTTTAAAGTTCTTAGTTGATGCAGAAGCACCAAAAAGTGGTCCAAAGAAATACTCAGCACAACAGAGAAGATTCTTCTTTGAACTACAACCAAAGAAGCCTCAAACTATGATAGTCATGTGGGATGATTTTTGCAAATTAAAAGAGGAAGTATTACTCAATTGGCCCAAAACTTCAATACAGTTTTGACTTGGCCTCAACAGATTAACTACTAACAGTACAATTCTACTCAGGTTTACTGAAAAATAGTCCATTATTCAATGGAATTTAAGACACGTAGAATTACCCCTTTGGTTAACTTTTCAGCTCATTTTGATATCTCATAATTGAGAACCAGCTGAACAACAATAAATAGTGAACAAAACATAAAAGACCAAAGATAGTTAGACACTTAAATGTATAAAATCAGAATATATGGGCTAATCAATTAATATATGGCTTATACTTTTCTATTGTCCTTAACTCTCCTAACCAAAAAGAAAACCATTCAGATATACCAACTTGGTCTAAATGACCTTACATTTAGTTGCAACTATTATTCAGCCATGGAAACGCACTGGGTGACCTTGGCCAAGTAACACTCTCTCTGTCTCAGAGGAAGGCCAAGAACACCCATAGGTTTACCCTTAGAAAGGTAAAGGTATTCCCCGTTGACAAGGTGGTCAGGTCGTGTCCAACCATAGGGGGCAGTGCTCATCTCCATTACTAAGCTGAAGAGCCAGAGTTGTCAAAGACTACTCTATGATCATGTGGCCAGCGTGACTGCACAGAACGCTGTTTACCTTCCCACTGGAGTGGTACCTATTTATCTACTTGCATTTGCATGCTTTCCAACTGCTAGAAGCTGGGACTAGTGATGGGAGATCACTTCATCATGTGACACCCAGGTCTCGAACTTCCAACCAGTAATCAAGAGAGCTGGCGTCTTAACCACTTCAGCTACCGTATCCCCTTGGGACCCTTAGGATCACCATAAGTCAAAAAAGACTTGAAGGCACAACAACAACTACACAGTTACTGAATGATGCATTTCAAAAGAACCAGATACATCCAGAACTGGATTATTAACCTCTGATTTGTGAAAAGATAGGATTGTTTTTATATAGGTTATCTATGTTATCTAGCAGCCCATCGCAATTAAAGTTTGGCAGTAAAATAATTGTGCTGTTGATACATGGGTGGAGTTCTCAGGAGCGAGCAATTTAATTTCTCAGAGATTATACATTTCCATTTAATGTCTCTCACTTTGCTTGCATATGGTAATTCATACACAGATTGGTCTTATTTCTGTAAAAACTGCCAAGTGAACACAAGCACAAGTTGCATGTCACCAGTGCATTGATATTCTTAAGCATCCGTTCCATGGAAAAATCCATTTTCAGTTGCTGGGCAGCTGCTATTACCAGATTACGATTAGCAGATATCTAAATGCACTATACTGAGTGGATTAAAAGGGTTGATGGATACAGTAAAGTAGATACAGAAATAATTCTGAGTACTGACAGCTTGCAATGGTAACCCTGGTATCAAGATGGCTCATTCTTATTTTATTTATTTATTTATGTATTCCCCGCTCTTCAGACCTAAAGGCTATCAGAACGGCTTACAATTATTATTTTAATTAGACGGTTACCTGCCCTCAGGCTTATAATCTAAGAAAACACAACACAAAAGAAGAAGGGAATGGTGGTGGGGAAGGGGATCAGGTCCCTTCTAATTTTTCTCACTAAAAATACTTTCAGAAGTTATGTACAATTTCAGTTGTCTTGAATGGCAGATACATTGGAGTTGTACATGTGGCCATGTACAGTTGAAGGTATCACACATTCTTTATTTTATATACTGCATGCACTGCAGACAAGACAAACAATATAGACCCCTGAGAGGAAGCTATCAGAACTTACAGTCTTTCAAGTTATTTATTACTTCATTGCTGATGTGGCTAAATTTGTTACCTCTGGGGCAGCACTATTTGCAATTCTTTGGTTGGAAAGCCAAGAATAAGTGTGTGTATACCACTGGAAAACCCAGTAACAGAGAGCATACTATGTAAATGTCCTGAAGATAATTTCTCAACATATGCATTTGTTGCCAATACCACAGCTACAGAGATGTAACAGAAAAAAGGTGAAGGAGGAACAAAGGAAAGCAGAAAAAAAGAAAGTTGGTTTGTACATTTATAATCAAAGCGACAACTTAATACATGCAAGCCTTGTCAGAATATAGGGCTGCTTTTTAAAAAACAAACAAACCCTACTGTGACTAGTCTAATGAAGCAATATCCTATTTTTTACTTTAAGAAAGTCAAAGGTACTGCTATTATTTCTATTTAAAGTTTCAATATTCAGCATTTCTCTTTCACTTGAAAGATAAGCAGGGTCAGTCCTAGTTAATAAGTGGATGGGAGACTGCCAATGAATACCAGATGCTATAGGATATATTTCAGAGGAAGGAACTGGAAAAACCACCTCTTGGCTATTCCTTGCCTTAAAAAAACCTATAAAATTCATGGGCTGCCAGAAGACAACAGGCAATGTGAACGCAATACACACACAATAGAAAAATTAGTGGTTTAACCTACACAGATGCCTCCCTTTTTCATTACTGTAGTTATTTTCAAAATCCATCACTTTTAGAAAAAAATATTATAGCTACGAATCCCGTATTAATAAGATCAGTTTACAAGCACCTACTTTAGTTAAGTACAATTTATAACTAAACATCATTTTTACTAAAACAATTGACATGTTCAGCACTACATAAACAAACTAGCAGAATAAATGTTCTACACATTTATACAGCTTTGTGCTGTTATTATCACAATTTTAGCTACCTTCTCACAAGTCCTTAAAGAAGGGTTTTGTGTCTCATTTTATTCATTACCTCTGCCAGACCCCCATCTTCCATTAACATCTTGCTGGCATTTCAGCAGTTTGCTGCTGTGTGCTAGAACAGCACTTCATTCCATTATCAGGATACAAAAATAGAAATAAGAAGATAATTTAAAGAGGATTCAGCTGCTGTCCACTATTGTAAAAAAAACATGATTGCAGAATATTATAAAGCTGTATTTCACAAATGACTACCTCACAGTTTTCTGCAATAGTAGCAATGCACACTGATTTGGAAAAATTTCTAATGTAATGGCCATTTGGCAGCATTTAAACAGTCCAAATACAGAATTAATCTTTGACTGAAGGATTAAAGTGTTCTGTGCCAGGTATCTCAATTGCTCAACCAGCTAGAGCATAACCAGTGTAAATGTTCCAAGGCCTAATTCACTTCCACTGCTGAAGATTGCCACCTGCAGTCTTACTATCAGTGATATATCACAATAGCATTACTTCAACATTACTATGAAAATTAGCCAAAATATGAAAGAGCAGCATTTCAATGTCTGGTTTTCTGGATTGCCTGTCTATTACACTAAATAGCTATGTTAAGTGCACCCCTTGACAAGACCTTGTAATAACAAATCCGTGCCAACAGTCAAGACAGGGGGGTGGGGAGAGACAGGGCCACATTTGGCACAAGATGTCCTTTAAACTGAGGAAAGGTTGAGCAATAACACTTTTAAAATGCAATTACTTCAGTGCTAACAAATATAATATAGTTAATAGTACAGCTCTCAAATATGCCTACCCTTGGTAAACAGATCTCCAATCTCTGGTCTGTATGAATACTCCTCACTGCTCAGTTTACTGAGATATTCCGCATGTAGTACAGCAATTTCACTTCTGGACACCTAATGTCAAACCTGATTATATTTGCACATCCTTAATGCTTCCCTAATAACAGCAACTGTGAACCCTTTCTGCTCCAAAATAAAACCAGATCCATCATCTCTATGCCATTTTCTGCAATGCAAAATTACTCCCTAGCTGTTATCCACCAAGTGACAGACTCTTTAGAACAAAATCACAGCCATGGGTAGCATCCTTGCTGGAGAAACAGCAATGACAGGGTCCTATGAGGTGATGTGTAGCTGCCATTTAATAAATAAACCAACAGAGAAATGCAGCCACGTACCCAGCCTTACAATTTAACAATCTGGTCCCACATAATATAATAAAGGAAAAGTGGTAATTAGGAATTTCTTTGGCAACTGCTTTAACAACAAGAATGACACACACACAAAAAAACAGTAGGAGCTATGAAGAAGAGTTATCAAGGTGATAGTGCTGTTAAAGGTATGATATACCCTCCAAAGAACAAGACATTGCACTCAGAGAACTTTTAAGCAGGAAAAGGTGGCAGATGTGACAGCCCACTGATGTGATTTCTCCTTCAGGTGGTCACCAAGAACATTTTAAAACACACGCACACAAGAGATTTGTTCAAGCCATTAAAATACCAGATGTTAGAGAAAGAGAGTCTAAGGCTGCATCCACACTAAAGAAATAATGCAGTTTGACACCACTTTAACTGCCAGGGCTCAACGCTATGGAATTATGCGATTTGTAGTTTTGTAGGATAGTTAATCTTCTCTATCAGTAAGCTCTGCTTGCAGAACAAACTACAAATCCCAGGATTCTAATCAATGGAGCCATGGTGGTGTCAAACTGCATTACTTCTGCAGTGCAGATGCAGCCTAAGTGGAGGTGACATGGTTACTTCATTTTCCTTCTTGACAAAGCGTACTAAGAACCAGCTGGACAGCTGCTTATTCAAACACGTTACCCATAGCTTAACAGTAACAGAACTGGGTAGGGGCTACAGTGCTCGAACACAGTTTAGGTTCTCGACAAAATTTGAGAATATAGTATGATGAAATTAACAATGCTGATTAGAGCAACCCTCAACACATAAATACTTCTCCAACTATCTCATTAAACTCAAAAGCATTATACAGCACCTCTTTCACAGTTCAATGAATCATCATTTCATTCACTTGCAACACATTTGTTTTGAATATTCTATTTAAAATGCAGGTACTTTGGCTTCATTAACTAGAGTAGCTGGCTGTTCATGCTTGCTTCAGCTTCCCACCTATAAAACAACACTATCTCATGTGTATATTGAAAAGATTGTCAGGAGAGCACAATGGGCAGTTTAGAAGAGCTGTACAGAATGAGAGCCTTGAACAGAATCTAAAATTTCTGACTCAAAAGCAACTCCGTGCTTCCAGTATTAGATTATTTCAGGAACAGAGAGTGTTAAGTACTGAGATGTGTTGAAAAACCTTGATGATTTCAATCTGGCCAGGAAGACTGTGGTTAAAATGATGGAAAAAACTGTTTTCTATATAAACTTCTATATAATAATTTCTCCAAAATTATATTGTCAGCAATGTTCCCCTCACCATGTTCAGAGAACCTAAGTGTGCATCATTACAAAATATGAGATTTGTTTAGGGAAGACTGCAATCCTGGGAAGACTGCAAGTGAAACACTAGGTTACAGACTGATAAAAAGGAGGATTGCTTTAACACCCATATTCAGAACAAGAGAAACAGAAAAAGCAGAATGCTGTGTTAATGAAGAACATCTTCTGCTGTTTCTCTAAAAGGGAAAACCCAAATGTCAGAGACTAGGAGAAACAAAAATACTTGCACTACTGACTCAGGTGAGATAGCATATTTAAAAGATGAAATAAAAATAAATAAAAATCAAGATATATTAGCTAGGATATAAAACAGAAGGCAAAATGGAATTCAAATAACCTTGTAAACTGTAACAGGGTATTCCTTAATGCTGAACATACTTTAGAATGAATCCAGAATTCCAGTGAGCAGAACTTTGCTCATGGAAAACACCAGGGACCTTCTGCAAAGGAGGTACCAGAAGGAGAATCAATGCAATTCCACTCCCCCTTTCTCTAACATGAGCTACTACTGATAATTAAAGGAATCCTTCAATTTGCAAAACAGCAAATACAGATACTATAGGTCTAATTCCATATATGATGTTTTAAAAAATGTACTAATAAAAATGTGTTTATAAACCGCACTATGCCAAATTGAAATTATTAATATTAAACCCATCAGAACTCACAAAGAAATCCCATACTGTGACCACACTACCAATTAATAAGATATTTAAAGAGTCACATTTCATAAGTGCTTGATACTCTGCCATCTTCAAATGAAGCTTAAAGCTGAGGACCATGAGAAAAAGTTTCAGCAAGGAAACCCTTAAATGCTTCAAGCTGACCACAACCACAAGAAGCTGGAATCCGAGCATTACAAACCTGTGCAGAGACATACACCACAGAGTGCTGAATCTTGCATCCAGCATCAATCAATTATATTTTCTATATTAGTTGTGCAACATTTGTGCCTGTATTAGCTACATTAATAGTATACTTAACTATACTCGTTTCTGACTAATTTCTTCACAATAATATTCAAATATTCCTTCAACGTTCCTACAGAATAAGTACAAACATACATCCTTTACACTCAGAAACAAGATTCTCAAACGCTAATGGTTCAAAATTGCATGAATACACTGGGAAATACTTTTAAGTAAATTTATTCTTTCTATAGTAATGGACACAGACATTTATTAGGTCAGAAAACTGTTTGCACGGCACTCATGTATTACAACCCAGCAATGAAAACGTCAGATGCAAAATATTATCATTTTTAAAAAATATATACTCGTTCCAAAATTTTAGAAAGATAAAAGTTACACAGATACATACTGTGATTAGGATGCCCAAGATCAATGTCATCTTCATCTATAGTATGTCCCAATGAAAGCAAACTGATACGCTTCATTTTTAGTAGCTTTGGGGAGCTTGCACAGACAGTATTTTCAACATCCAAAACCACATCTCCCGACATGACAGAAGGCATAATTTTTTTGAAAAAATCCATACTTCAACATGGATTCCTTCAAGAGTAAAGTCTTGAGTTTAATTGCACCAAATGCAAGCCCAGGTGCCTGTGCAAACTTCCTTGAAGAGACTTTAAAAAGTTGCCCTGTTTGTACTACTTTACATAATGATGTCATGCCAAACTTGGGTGGTGCTCAAACAGCAGCAAACCAACTGCTTGCTAAATGGAAAAGCTTTGAAGACACACATTTTCCTGACTGAAGCAGTCCAGTCATTAGAAATATCTCCAGTTTGTTAACTGTAACTAACATAAACTAGCACATACAGCAAAATTAAATTTGAAGGCATCATAAATATGCCATATGTACGTATATAGAGGCTTATTTCAATCCAAATAATTGGCCATTTTACTTTTATCTTATACAGGGAGGGAGGAGTATGCATCTGCACTCAAAGATAACACTTATCAGAGTGAAAAGTTTGCTAGCCATGCAAGGAGAGTTACCAGAATTTCCAATATAGAAGAGTTGTTTGTAACACAAATGTTTAGAAATTATTATTTTAAAGCTTTTATCTCAAAAGAAACAATATTAGTGAACAATAATTTAAATGACATTTTCAATATGACTGTTAAAGATTTTATTTTTGTAGTGGTAAATTAAGCATGTATGTAGCTCTTATTTTTTATTCTTCAAAAGATCAAACACAGTGCTACTTACAACATAAATCCAAGGGCACGTTACTGCCTGCCCACTAGCATAAATGAACCTAACTGTCATATTATCCAAAAATACATAAAACAGTAATTTTTTTACAGGGGACATCTTTACAAGAATCACTTCCCACCACACTCATTTCTAACTATCAATTCTTCCTGAATGTAGGCAGCTATCCAGTTCCTTTATGGGTAATGGTATCTTAATCTCTATACTCGTGTAACAGGTACAAGCATGCATTCATCCCATTTAATTCATCTGCAACATGCACAAAAAGCGAGAAACAATTATGTGTGAGCCTCCAAGATTAGTACACACAAGTTAACACTTGGTGCCGCAGGCTATAAAATCATGAACATGTATGCTTGTATTAGCCTGCTGTCACCAATCCAGTCATTCTATTATATATTCATAGTATTACACTTTCCCATAGGTATATGTCTGCAAATACATATAATGGACAGGTGAAACTGCCACAAGGCCAGCAATATATAACATGACTGCATGCTATTCCTGTTTCATTAAATATTACTTTTTGTTCACTTAGGTTCACCATATGGATATCCAACACATCTAGATACATATGTAATTTATAAGAATATTTCATACATACACACTTACCAGTTTCAGCCAAAAAACATCTATCGGGATTTGCAAATGATGGGATGATTAGCCAAGTCGAATTTTGAAATATACACCATCACAGAGGAAGATGAACCATTTTAGCTAAGAAAAATAAAAATAAGATATTTTAATGTAAATACTGAATAATTACTACCGTAGTTAGGCAAACATAGCTGCATAAAAAAGCTGTCACTTTTTCCAAATATATTTGTCATTAATTTTTTTAACAAAAAGACACGGTTAAAATATGTACCAAAATGTGTTTAAGCTATGACTCCATAAGTATCCTATTCAGAAAATGAGAGAACAGATCATTTCCATCAGAAATAAAATAAAGGGAGCACAGAAAATGACGCTAAATCTGTACTACACAAGTGGTATCTTTGGCACTGATTAAATTTGTTAAAGTTATACGAGGGGGTATCCAAAAGTTTTAATGATCACCTTTTTTGAAAATTGACAGAAAGTTTGTTTTGATTTGTAGTTGTTAACTTATCTCTATGTAGTCACTATCTAGATTTATAGATTTATACATTTTTCCCAGCATATCTTGACCCTCCGAATACCTGATATTGTAGAAGTTTGCAGATTGTGCCTTACGAGGGGGTATCGTAAAGTAATAATTATCACCTGGAAGTTATTATGGCATATTGATGAAATTTTGTCAGTGTCATCATTGGTACCTAAGTGCACATTGCTAAGAACATCAACTCACTGCATCCTTTATTTTTGTGACTGGCTCTGCCAGAAGTGACTAAAGTGTAAAATCCTCATCAGACGCAATCTGCAGGCTTCTACAATATCAGGTATTCGGAGGGTCAAGATATGGTGGGAAAAATGTATAAATCTAGATAGATGCCACTGTATTTAATGGGACTTGACCAGCCACAGATTTTTGCATCCGGCAGCAGGGGTGGAACCAAGGGAACACCAAGGGCCACTATATAATAGTACATAACATCAATTCTTTCATGAAAATATGCACTATTCAAAATAGCACCAAGCCAATTCTCTTCCAGCATTTTTAGAGATGTTCCATGTTATCCATCAGAAAGACTTGCATCATTTTACAGTACTTTGACAGAGGATGACTTTAAACCTTACCTTGTAATTCTAGCTTTAGCCCCCACCCCCACCCAATTTCAGATGTAGAAATTTGAGAGATGTATTATGCTGATGATTATAATTACAGATTACAGCAGGCCATCTGCTACAGAAAGGCTCTATAAATGGTACTGAAATGCAACAATCTCAGCTGAACTTCACCTGATAAAAATCTGGATCTTTCTGCTGATAAAGCAATGTTCTTTATCTATGGCTGGATCTGTCAGCATTGTGCTGATTATACATTTTAAAAAGAAGCACAGTGCACTGTGGATACAGCAAATTTTCCATTCAGGAATTAAGGAGAAAATGCAATGTCATACTGCACAATAAATTTTGGATCATTGTATGTGACAAAAGATCTTGAGAAATGCACTACAGAATCTGAAATAACCCATATTTATGGATCAGGAAAAACCTATGCCCTGGTGGTGCAGTGGTTAAATGTCTGTACTGCAGCCACTCACTCAAAACCATAAGGTGGCGAGTTCAAGACCAGCAAAAGGGCCCAAGCTTGACTCAGGCTTGCATCCTTCCGAGGTTGCTAAAATGAGTACCCAGATTGTTGGGGGCAAGTAGCTTACAGTTATAAACCACTTAGACACTGCTTAGGTGGTATGAAGCGGTATATAAATGAAGCTGTTTGTGTTTTGTTTATGTTTAATGAAATATGAAAATAAATTGCTGTGTGTTTCTTGACACTTCCCTTGTTCCGAAAAGATTAATATTTATCCTCCATGCCAAACACATTTTGAATCTTCTATTTTTAACATTCTGCAATCTGGTATATTTTGTTCACAGATGGAGAGACATTAAGATAACAGCTGGAATTTTATATTTTAAAGAAAAAGATGTTAGGCATTCTTTCACAGCACTTTCTTGCTGTGTCCCTTCAAGTCCTTTCCAACTTAAGGCAATCAAAAGACAAAACTATCACAGGGTTTTCTTGGCAAGATTTGTTTACAGATGTTTTGGCCTTTGTCTTCCTCCGAGGTTGAGAGTGTGATTGGGTTTCCATGCCCGAGCAGGCATTTGAACCCTGGTCTCCAGAGTCATAATCCAATGCTCAAACCACTACACCAGGACTTCAGAACCTAGAAGTGATTAATTAATTCATTCTACAATTTCCATCTTGAGACTGGATCTAAAATCTAAATATCTGGTCATAGCCATCTGGATCGATTTTTTTTTTTTTACCTTTTGCCCCCCCCCCCCCCCCCACTCTTGGTGTCACCAAGAGTTCTGGAGAACTCAAAGGTTATTTTATGACCATTTGCTTGGTCCTAATAATGGTACTGGCCAACAGTGGATGTGTGTGTATTTATGTACATTAAGCAAGGATCTGAAAGAAAATAAAATAGTAATAACAATTAGCATGGCTACAGTTTTCTTTTTACTATGTGAGGTCTTCTATAGAACTCCTGAAGCCATGACTAGAGGAACTGTGTAACAGAATAACATAAAACATGATTCTAGCAACAGAACAAAACTAAGATTTCATAATCCAGTACAGTAACTGTTTATGTATTCTGCACAGACATTTCTAAGGAAAGCTTTCTATATACAGTATCATGCTTCCAAGGCTGACATCTACTGGTAATGTACTGCAATGCTCAAAGCATCTTAGAAACAATAGTGCAAGGTGCTAAGAGAAATTCAAGAAAGACAGTCAAAATATAAATACCTGTACCTGAAGAGTAAAATGTGAATGTCCTGAGTATGCCAAGGGAATCAAACAACAATGTCCGATATCAAGACCACTATCCTCCTGCCCAGTCAAGACTGTTGAGCCACCACTATGTTAGGACAGTATCAAAGTTATAACATTCCCCATTAGATGTAGTGTGTGTGTATCAACATATGACAACCACATGAATTTCATAGAGTTTTCTTAGGCAACGAATACTCAGGATGGTTTTGCCAGTTCCTTCCTCTGAAATATAGCCTATAGCAACTGGTATCTGTTCGCAGTCTAACAGGGCCTGACCTAACTAACTAGGCCTGACCCTGCTTAGCTTCCAAGGTCAGATGGGATCTGGTGACTTAAGGTTATTTAGGGCTCCATTAAATGTTAAACACCTCTCCATTGACGCCCCCTTGTCGTGGGGGAGAGGCCTGCGTACCCTAATGAAGCTGTGAGCTATGCTGGCGGTGACATAAACAGCCACCGGTAGGGCCTCCCATGCCAAACAGGTCACAACCAAAGGGTCTGACTAAGAGTGTCAAAGGGCAGGATGGGCTCTTTAGCCTTATGACAACCATCCTAGGAGAAGGAAAACTCCAATCCCAAACCCGGGCAGATGGTGCTCATCTAAACCTGTAAGGTAAACCATCTAAGAGAAGGGAACTCTAATCAAACCTACGACCCGAGGATCTCGCTGCCACCGTCCTTGCTTGCTTGGCCCTGGCAGATGAACCTCTGGTTTAAAGGGTGAGGCCAGTTCTGTGCATGCTGCGCTTCACCAGAAAAATCCATTGCACAGGCTCGAAGGACACATCCGATCCCCCCAAAAAAAGTCCTGTAGCAATAGGTGAGGGACAAAACAGCAGGTGAAAGATGCACTGGAAGCCACACACCCAACCCTGCATGTAGACAGTTCAGGACTTTGGTCGCTCGAGACTGACCAGAAGATGACAGTCTTGTTCAGCAGCATCCTGAATGACCAAGCAGCCTTTTTTAAGGAGAGCACTGCTTACACCATATGGAGAGGGGCCTAGAAAAGGTGGCCTAACAAAAGCGCATCTCCCTCTACCTGGTTGGCGAGCCGCAGTCAACGGTCATCTTCCAATGCAGTCAAACAAAAACAAAGATACAAAGGCATGCACCGGCCTCCAAAGGTGCAAACAGACTGACGCATGCTGGAACATCAGAACCATGCAAGATTCTTCAGATAGTGGACATCCTGAGCGTCATTCTGCTCTAATAGCCCATGAACTATCACAACTTAATATTGACATCGCTGGTCTTAGTGAAGTTCATCTCCATGAGGAAGGCAGCCTTAAAGAACATAGTGCCGGCTATACACTCTACTGGTCTGGCAAACCAAAAACTGAAAAACATCTTTCAGGTGTAGGCTTTTTGATTAAAAAACTTGAAACCCTGCCAACAGGTCACTCTGATCGCATTATCTCCTTACACCTCCCACAAGTTGTTCTCTTCAGTATATATGGCCCTAACTATGCAAGCTGACCTTGTGGAGAAAGACAAATTCTACTCAGAGCTACGCCACCTCATACAAAAAGTCCCTGCAGAAGATAAAATCATTATCCTTGGTGACTTCAATGCCAGAGAAGGAAAGAACTTTGAAGCCTGGAAAGGTGTTCTAGGCAAGCATGATGTTGGGAACTGTAATGATAATGGACACCTCCTGCTAGAGTCTTGTGCAGAACAGCAGCTGACTATTACAAACACGATCTTTCAGCAGAAAGATAGCTTGAAGACAACCTGGATGCATCCCCAATCCACTGGCACCTCACTGACTATGTTCTAGTGCGAAACATTCGCCATGTCCGTCATACTCGAGTGATGCCCAGTGCAGAATGCCAAAAAGATCATCGCCTTGTAAGATGCAAACTAAATCTTCATCTTAAGCTCAAACCTAAGAGGGGTGGCATCTTAAAGAGGAGACTCCAAGTAAACAATCTTCAACAAGCTGCCATGAGAGATAACTTCCAGACAAATCTGCAATCAAAACTGGAACACCATCCTATAGATTCTTCTCCTACAGTGCTTTGGCAACATATTAAAAACAGTATCTTGCAGTCTGCAGAAGAATCCCTCGGGTTCTCCTGCAGAAAAAACTAACATTGGTTTTATGAAAACAACCAAGAGATCCAGGAGCTGTTGGCAAAGAAGAGAACTGCTCAGCAGGCACACCTCGCTAAGCCATCTTGCCATGTAAGAAAAGCAGCCTTCCGTCTCACATGTAGTAAACTCCAACGAAAATTCCGAGACATTCAGAACAAGTGGTGGATCAATTTAGCAGAAAAGACACAACGTTATGCAGATCTGGGTGATTCCAGAGGATTCTACAAAGCTCTTAAAGCAGTATTTGGACCTACTTATCAGGTCCAAAGCTCCTTATATAGTACGGATGGTTAAATACTAATCACAGACAAAGCTTCCATCCTGAATTGATGGGCTGAACATTTCCAAAGTCTCTTCAGTGCCAACTAAGTAGTCCAAGGCAGATTAGCAAAGGCATATAGCGCATTTGGAAGGCTTCACAAAAGAGTCTGGAGTAACAAACACCTGAGGCAAAGCGGAAAAATCAGTGTGTACAGAGACATTGCACTGTCCATTCTCCTCTATGGGTATGAAACATGGGTCACCTATCGCCAACATCTACGACTCCTCGAATGCTTTCAACAGCGCTGTTTAAGCACAATCCTAAACATACACTGGACTGACTATGTGACAAATGTTGCTGTCCTGGAGCAAGCAGGGATCACCAGTATTGAGGCCATGCTACTGAAAACGCAGCTGCGCTGGGCAGGTCACGTTTCTAGGATGGAGGATCACCGCCTCCCAAAAATATTTCTCTACGGTGAACTCGACACGGGTCAGCGTAAGAGGAGCACCCCAAAGAAGAGATACAAGGACTCCCTGAAACAACATCTCAAGCTCGGCTGAATTGATCACCAACAATGGTCTGCCCTGGCCTCACATCGGTAGGCATGGAGATGCACTATCCACAATGCTGCAGCCTCTTTCGAGAACTCACGCCGAATGAGTTTCGAAGAGAAATGACAACGCAGAAAGAATCACAACTTGGAAACATCACCCAAAGAGACTTTCTGCTGTGCTTTCTATAACCGAACTTGTTTATTTTGGTTCAGCCTTTTTAGTCATCAACGCGCTTGTAGAAAACATGGGATGAGTCCTTCCTGAATCTTCGTTAGCAAAGAAAAGCCAGAGAGAGAGAAATGTTAAACAGCTCAAATATATCAGCCCTGGAATGAATGTTGAGATTGAACAGAGATTTCAGAGAAGATAAACTTTTCCACCCAGATCTTGCAACAAATTCCCATTCAACTCATTTCCCTCATTAGCAAACCATATTCTCTAAAACTGTATCATTTCAAATCTATATCTCTTCTACTTATTCTCCACATCTGAATGCACACAATTTTCCTGAACAGTTTTCCCTTGTACATTCCCCAAATGGAAAAAATCCTATTTTTCTTACCCCGAACATGTTAATAAACAGCTGAATCTATCTCAGTGGCTTTCTCAGTCACTACCTGAATTCATGCAGCTGTCGGATCCACAAAGGTTAGAGACATGCAATTCATCTAATTTCAAAGAAAGCAGTTGGTAAGCCACCCATTCTTCTTTTCCTCCAGCAGTGACCTTTCCTTACGCTGTTCCATTAACAAGCAAGAAAATAAACACAATTGACTGGCATTTTCACTAAAAGACACATTAGAACTTCCAGAGACCCAAGCTTATTTCTCTTAAAAATATGGACAGACAACGATGACAAAGGCCAACTTTTGGCCCTACCTCAAGATTTTTCTGGAAAATCTGTCCCAGACATGAACAAAGTCTATTTTTGGTTTTCTTTTCTCAGGCTGGAAACTAAAAATATTTCAAGTATCACAGTTGTTCCAGCCAGTGTTTTGAGTCAATCTGGGATTATTTTTGCCCACCCTTTTTTTTAATGGTGTCTAGTTACTTTGGTGGGCTAACAGGCTTTTCAAAAAAAGAAAAAAAAGGCTTGCATCTGCAGCTGGCAAAGGGCCACACTCTCTGTTGTTGTGTGCCTTCAAGGGCAACCTGGGAGCTGGCATGTTGTAGTGGTTTGAGCACTGGACTATGACTTTGGAGATAAGGGGTCAATTCCTCACTTAAGCATAGAAACCCACTAGGTGACCTTGGACACGTCACAGTCTCTTAGCTTCAGAAGATGGCAATGGCAAACCCCCTCTGAAGAAATATGCCAAGAAAACCCTATGTTAGGTGTGTCTTAGGGTCACCATAAGTCAAATATGGCTTGGAGGGACACAATAAAGTGAACTCATTACTGAATTTTCTGGGGCTGAGAGTGTGTGACTTGCCCAAGGCCACCCAGTGGCTTTCCATGGCCAAACCAACTAGTGATGTACAGGGTCACAATCCAATGCTCAAACCACTAGAACACAATGGCTCACACTTTCTGTAACCCTGCTTTAAAATCATAACCACCATCAATAAGAAGTTATTTCCATTTTTCATTGGCCACCAGATGGCAGTGTGGAGGATTTCATGAACACGAAGGATTTACTAGGTGTAGCTATATTGACCAAAAACAAAAGCAAAACTACACAAAGTATTTTCTGATATCTTTTTGGGGATCAGTCAATAAGGGACAAAATACATCACACTAGCTTTCAGAAGCCACTACTGCCTTCATCAGATAAAAATGAAAAATCACACCGGTAAGAAAAGTTATGGTCTTACGCATCACAGATTTAAATCTTATTTGACATGTTTGCTTATGGTGGCACTGAAGGTGGGTCTATACAGATGAAAGGTTAGGCCAAAACCCCCCATGACTGTGAGATGAGTGGGAGCAAAGAGAGTAAAAGAAACACAGTATTTTTGTAATACTGGCAGCAACAAAGCACCTCTTTTGAGAACTGGGACTGTAACTGTCCTGTTTTAGGCCACATGAGATTTCACAGCCAGAGTACAGTGAGTTTCTCAGGTTTTGTACTCAGAGCCCCTGAGTAAAAGGGCCACACTCTCTGTTGTAGTGTGCCTTCAAGCTGTCTAGCTAACCAAGAGCTCCCAGCTTCTACTCACATGCACCCTGTGTCAAATGGAACGAAGAATAAACTATAGCAACAAGGACAGTTTTCCCTCACTTTGTTGTTGTTGTGTACCTTGAAGTTGTTTCTGACTTAAGGCAATCCTGAGGCACCATCTCACAAAGTTTTCTGGGGCCCAGAGGGCATGTACACAAGGTCACCCAGGGGGTTTCCACGGCCAAGCAGTGAACTGAACCCTGATCTCCAGAGTTGTAGCCTAACACTCAGATGGCCACACTATGCTGGCTTTTTCCCTCCTCTTTCTATAGGGGGAAAGAGGACCTGGGCAGTCATGTATAATGTACAAAAGCTGGTGTGTGTGTCTCAGGAGAGGAATGGAGAGAGAGAATTTTTAGTTAAGATCAGATAAGGATCCTGAAAGAGGAGGGAGTTCATTTCCATTAGTTCAGAGGGGACTGTGATTCACTTAAGACTAGTCAGGTCTGGTTGTTATTCCTACTGAGAGCAAGAGAGTAGGGTACAGAGTATTTATAAGTCAGCAATAGTTGTTGTTAATGCAACCATACTAAGCTTGAAGTAACCTACATAAAGCCACCTTCTTTCTTAATGTTATTGAATACAGTTACAGGTTGTTGTTTTTTATAATAGATGTCTCTATATGAGTGAAGGTCCGGTCAAAGCATTAACAAGACTGATCAGAGAAGAAGGAAACATATTTTTTTTACCCTAAATAAAATGGGTAAGTCATACAGCTTGGAATGCCTCTTCAGGGTACAGGCTTAACATATGGTTCAGATATAAAAACAAGTTATACCTATGTATCTTAAATAAACTGTTTAGCCATGAATTTAAGAACCTAGCACCTTGGACTTAAATTGAATTTGAACAGAGGTGCCTCTGGATATGACAGGTAAAGAACAAATACAGTCCTCCCTCTGTTCTTGCTGTCTTCGGACCCGCATCCCTCACTTATGCGCTAAGGACAAACGAGGGGAGAATGAATGGGGTGCGTCCCCCCCCGCCGTGTGCCCACCCCCCCATTCAAACCAATGGGGCTTGAATATAGGCAAAACATTTTCGCTAGGGGGTCCAGAACGGATATCCGTGAAAAAGGAGGGGTAACTGTAGTTTAATAGATGCTAATATTCAGTTCAATACTTGGCATGAACTCTTCCAGTCCTGTCCACTCCTCTTGAAGCTCACCCTCCCACCCATAATAACTACACTTAAGTTTAGCTCATAGAAGGAAGGTAATATCCAGGGTGAGGAAATGGAAAAGCATTTTATTGGATGGAAAAATCTTGACAAAAGTAGCCTTTTTGCACCTCCCAAGACTAGTTGCTAAAGGGCAATGTATAAGCGAGTAATGCTGCCAGGATCATTTTGTGTTCTAAAGTTAAACAATACTTTGGGGATTAAGATTACTCACTAAAACAGACCTTTCATTTGACTGGGAACTTGCTTGCAATTTCTGTTCCCAATATCGGCAAGAAATTAAGTCAATTATACAGTTCCCACCTTGCACTTGCTTAAGGAGCTGAGGAAAATTCAGCAAAACTCCTCACATTTTAGACCTCTCCTGTATGAGGCTGCAGTACAGTAATCAATTACCTATTTTTATAAGCAGAAAAGTAAATCTGAAAGCAATGGCAACCAAATCCAACAGAGAGAGGCTGAAGAAATGAGCATTCTCCAAAGAGAGCATTATTTTTAAAGACACATGTTCAGCCTTTCAACACAAACAGAATTATTTTTAAGCTCTTCCATTTCTCCCAAGTAAACAGTGCTTGGATATGTCCTTCTTAGATCAAGCCCTCACAGGGCAACTTCCAATTTTCTTCTCCATCCATTCCTTCCTATTAAGGAAAGTTCTCTACTCTGTTATGCATTCTGATGCTTTCGCCAGGAAATAAGGCAGCTAAATGTTTTCTTTTCCAAAGAGAAGACAGGCATTCAGAAACCAAAGCACCCTGAAGTCAACAGTAAAAAGAGTAAGTTTAGATCACAGCCAGGCAGTTAAAAGCTTTGCAAATCCCATTATCTCTCAGAAGACTTAGCAGAGCTGCATTGTGTCAATTGGTTTGATTATCTTTTTAGAAACCTTACAATCAGTTGATAATCATGTACATATAAAGGTAATTCACAAAACATGGGGGAGAGCTGGTATCATCTGGAAAAGACATTCTCCAGTCTCTGACAGAGAGGAAGCTCAGCAGCAGCAACAGCAGAGGAGCCTCCCAAGACACCTGTGGGCTTCTGAGGCTATAAAACACCCTCTCAGCTCTTCTGACAGAGTCCCTGACAGAGGGACAAAACACCCTCTCAGCCCCTATGTTTTGTATGTGCTTTTAATGCACTGATAATCTTACACTGGGGCAGGGAGATTAAAACTAGCACCTTCTGAATTGATTTTAGTTGTCCTTATTTACTAGTGTTACAAATTCTCATGTTAAGCTTTGAAAAGAAATGAAGAGGTCAACCTACAGAAACTCAATTCACCCTCACTACTCTCTTAATAAGTGCTCCTTATGAACTTATCAGCGTATCCTGTAACGGCAAACTGTAAACCATGGGAATGCTTACAAGGCAAAGCCGCAAGAAGCTGGATGTTACACCTGATTTTATAGATCTTCCCCATAAAAAGAAAGGGAAAAAAACAGACAGAACAAATGAAACAAGAAAAAATAACTGCTTATTTCTCTCCAATAGTAAAAGTAAACAGCCCTGTACCCGAGTTGCCCTCAGACACAGTGCTGGACTGGACTCTAGATCACAAACAGATCCTTTTTGATCCATGTGATGGGGGTGGTAAAAGCCTAGCAGAGGAAATATCCATGGCAATCGGCAACAGATTTGTTGCCTCACCAGACAATTGGAGGAATGAAACCAGCTTGGAAATCCTCCACAAGGATGTTGCTATTCCACCAGATACCTCATGTCAAGTTAGAGAAAAATGGGATACAAAACTTGCAGAATCACTAGCAGTGGTCAACGGACATATTCGTGAGATGACAACAGACATACAAGCAATTAAGGCTTACCTCATCAAATGCAATGGATTATTTACAACAATGGCTGAAGCTTTAGTGAAAATAGAAGCAAATGGTGTGACGAAACCGTCGAATCAAATAGACCTCTCAATTTGCCCCCACATGAGGGAGAAAGCAAAACAACCAGATAAGGAACCAATCTACAAGGAATAAAAGACCACACAAGCAAGTTGTAGTGCAAAAAAGAAGAGTAAGAATATCAAGAAAAGTAGGACAAGAAAAGTGAGCAGATTTCCTCAGAGTAAGGAAAGGATGAACTTTCAAAAACTATTCAACCTGCTAAAAAAGAACACTGAGACAACTACAGCATTAAAGAACCAAGCCAAACCTACTAAATCAAGAGAAACTGCAATGAATCTTGAACCAAAACATCTGAGGTCCATGCCAGATAGACAAAGCATCACTCAAAACCATATATCTATTTCAGAGGATGAAAAAGAACTGATCAATCAAGATCCCTGGGAAAAAGCTCTCAGAAAGTGCACAGTGAACAAAGTAAGGGAAATACCTCAGAGTGAAAATCCCCAATTCCCAACCTCCCAGGGTGAAGGTAAGAAGGTTTGGAACCCAGCTTTAGCCACAAACAAATTGGTCATTAGCAATTATCCAAAACCCAGGGGTATGTTAGCGCAGAATGAGATGAAAAAACACTTCCTATATACTCTACTGTGGACATTCTCCCTTCTTTCACACAAAAGGAACACTGCCAGTAAGATTATCAATTTTCACACCTTAACTGACCCTATGTAAAAACAGAAGTATAGGAAGAACTACTGTTTTTATTCACATGCACCTGGAAATCAACTGCAGCTCAACTAACAACAGTTTGTTTAATCAAAAGTCCATCTTATTTCTTAGTATTTGTACTTATTCCCAAAGTCCCTAAATTTTAATAGTTATTACTTAGGATTGGGAAATAGAGAGAGACATTGCTCCTCTATGAGAGAATGCCTGGATGTAAATTACTTCAGCCAAAAGGACTCAAATAAGTAAGCTTGGACTTCTACCTAAACATAACGGCCTGAGAGTAAGAGCTGTTCAACAGTGAAACACACTCCCTCGGAAAGTGGTGGAGTCCCCTTCTTTAGAAGTTTTTAACAGAGGCTGAATGGCCATCTGTCAGGAGTGCTTTGACTGTGTATTCCTGCATGTCAGGGGGTTGGACTGGATGACCATTGAGATCTCTTCCAACTCTTTGATTCTATGACTGTGGAAGTCCAACATTTCTTTTAAATTCAGCCACATCTCCACTAAAGCAATTTCTTCAGTACCAGGCACACATAAGCTGCAGCACTGTAAACAAGAATGGACAAAATCTGTTCAGAGATAAGTGCAAACTTCCTTTTTTGGAGAATAAGGAGTTTGATTAGATAAAAATTCTTTATGATTGTCAAGAGGCAAGAATATTGATTAATGGAGAGTTGAGGAAAAGTTTAGAGATGCAAAAAGAGATTAGACAAGAGTGTCTTCTTTCATCACTGTTATTTATCCTGACTTTAGAAGTCTTGTTGAGAGCAATAAGAGAAGAAGATTAAAAGTTTGGAAATGTTGAAGAAGTCATTGAGAGCTTGGCTGATAATATTATGATTGTATTAGAAGATCCTTTGGAATTGATGTTACCATTGCTAGAGATTTTGAATGAATTTGGCTCAGTTTGATGATATAAAATTAATGTGAAAAAGACTAAGATGGTGTCTAAGAATTTGGGGAAAGAATATATTCTGAAACTAGGGATATCTGGGTTTTAGAGTGGAGAAGAAAGTGAGATGCTTTAGAATTTCTTGGACCAATAAAATAACTATGTTCCAAAATAACTATGGGGTGAAACAGACTGGCAAAATAAAGCAGTTTCCAGCAGCTTTGAAGTTGGGGTGTTTAGAAGGTGAATGAGGCAAAAGTGGGAAGAAAGCAAAACAAAGCTGTGCTCCAGAGATAAAAACTGGAGCAAACCAAACCTGGGATAATCCAACTCGAGGTGGAAAATGCACATCTTTGCCCCAGCAGATAAATGGCCTAGCACAAAAAGCAAAAGGCAATTGTCAATAATGCAATGGATGTAATTACAACATATACAAACCAGATAGTCCAATGGGGGAGGGGAGGTAAAGGAGGCATGTTGGTGGGCTCCATGATTGTTTTTGCTAATGTATCACTGGGCACACCAATGCACTGTACAGGTGGTGAACTGCACATGTAACTGTGTCACCAATCATATGGGTGGGTGTCTAGTAGAATGACATCTGGGAGGCAAGTAAATGGAAGTCGCTGGTGGTGTGTTTGTGTGATGGTGCACATGTATGGTGGGCAAGCGGCAAAAAACTAATCGCACAGCACAGCTTGATGGAGCGCTGTGCTGACAGCCTGTGGGTGTTCAGGCCATCTTCAGTGTGGGTGGTGCATACACCAGGGTTTCGACCCACTTTCAGGATGGAGCCACTTTTTCCTGCCTGTCTGCTCCAGCCCTATGAAAAAGTATGGAATGAAATAAAACAAACCCTCCAGATATAGAACAAATAGAAATTGTCACTGATGGAAGAATTTTGGTTATTAAACCAAAATGTCCTACCTGAATATATTTTTTTAGACTATTGTTTTAGACTTTCAAAGAAAGGGGATAGTCTTGGACTACCAGGATTAAAATTGTACTTTTTTGCATGTACCTTATGGATGAAAGACTGGATACCATTAAATGATACACTGCTGAATTTGGAGGAACATGAATTGAGCGTGATTGATATGCTTTTTTTATGGTATGACAAATTGAAGGTAAACAAAGAATGTAATAAATCATTTTATAAATCATGCTATTTTAAGGATATGGAACAGATATAAACCTAGATTATCTCTCAAAATTCCACTTTAGATTTCCACTCAAGAGGCCTTTTATCAAACTCATGCAAAATGGATTACATACAGAGATTAAGTAAAATGTGAGAATTATGAAGTTAGTTTTAAAACTCAAGAGGAACTTGTCAAGAATGGACTTTATTTTCTTTCATATCATTATAAACTATTGTTGGAAAGATATAAAAGTGATAACAAGCTTTTTGGTTTAGAAAGACTAAAAGGTGAATTTGAATTGAACTTATGTACTGATGATGAACATTTGATTGGGCAAATCTATAAACTGTTGTTAAGACTAGAGCTTGAGGATCAAAAAGCTAAGGATTGGATGGTTCAACATTTCTGATACAGCACTGAGATGGAATCATGGGGGGAAATGTGGATTAATTATTTAAAAGACATTTTGAGCTATGATCGTAGAGAAAACTTTTACAAGCTGTTGCATAGATGTTATATGACTCCAGCTCGATAATCTAAAATGTTTAAAGGATTTAAAAACACATACAGTGGTCCCCCGGGATCTGAATCCCCCGAGGAACGAAATCCCCGGGGTGCGAAACCGGCGGGACCGCTAAAATTCCCCCGGGATCCGAAGGATCCCCTGGGGAACGAAACGGAAAAACCGCGCGGCCCCTTTAAATCGGCCGCGCGGTCCGTTCGCTAAAGCGATCCCCCGGGAAACGAACATTTCCGGGTTACGAAAGGTAATCCGGAACGGATTACCTTCGTAACCCGGGGGAACACTGTATTGGAAATTAAGTACATGAAGTACCTTTTACCACATGAGGTGATCATGTGAAAAAGCCAGTAGGTATTAGAAAAAAAGCCAAGATGTATTGGAAAGAAATTCAGAAATGGATGTAAAATATTTTTAAATATAAAATACAGTTGAAGCCAGAGCATTTTTTTAGGCAAAGCAAAAGACAAATTCAAAGGCATTTTAGGGTGATGCACTATATGATTATTGCAACAACACCGTTATATGCTCAGATGTGGAAAAAGTGAAGCTTTACCATCAGAAGAAGAATGGAATATTAAAATCTTGGAAATAACTGAGATAGATAAGGATATGGATAGATAAGGATATGGATAAGCTAACAGCATTGATCAAGGAGAAATATTTAGAAAATTTTTAAAAGACTAGAAATTATTTTTGCCTTATATCAAAAAGAAAAAATGGAAACATTATGTTTGCAGGATTTGATGCTTAAAGCTATATTGTTATACTTTAGGTCAGAAGCAATAATGAATATCAGTACAATATAGAGGTTCCTTATAATTAATAATTAGCTGTATACTCTTTGATTTGGATGGTGGAAATTCAATTAAGTGTTGTTTTATGTTGTTTTTTGTGGGGGGTGTTAGGCATTTGGTTTGTTCTGTGGGCGGGTAAGGTTGGAAGCAGGGAGAGGAGACTTTTATGTATATGTATGAGTGTACAATAGTGTAAGATGTTTAATTTGTTTATTAGTCAATAAAATATATATTTAACAAGGAATGTATATTTTAAGATGGCTTATGAAATGTATTTAGGAGACATCTGCACAGGCGAAGTATGTAGAATAGTTGTTTACATCTTAACCTTCTTCCAAGGAAAACTGAACAAACACAATAAGTCTTTGAGGTCAAGAAACTGAATTGTTCAATGCAGATTCAAAGCTCAACAAGGATTTGAACACGATTTCCTATATCAAGAACAATACCCTAACCACACCTTGTATAGAAATATGTAACTTCTATTAACAGAGGAGACATGGTGAAGCTTCCATCTATATTTGAATAATCCATACATCATAATGAATACTCTGGGAACCATTATGTTTAATAGTTATAAAAAATGAATTTTCTTAGAGCATTAGTAATCAATACTGGACAATCTCTCCTCTGGATGCAAAATACTCAAGCAAGTGGTAACTGCTCCACTATTATTATTATTATTATTATTATTATTATTATTATTATTATTATATTTACACAGTGCTGTACATACAATCAATCAAAACAGATAAAATAAACCTCCCTATGGCATACATTCTACGGGGAAAAAATTAAACATAATACATATTAATACATCTTAACATTAAAACAATAAAGTACAGCAGACAACAAACATTTCTGAGTGTCAACCATCCATTTTCATTTCACCCTAGCTTCCAGTTCCATTTTAGGAATGAAACTGCTTCGTTTGTGGATCAGAACCACCAATCCAGTTGGCATGAAAATCCTCTCATTTCTATCAAAGGCGGTAGCTCCTACCTCAGGAAGAAATCATTCCTGCTTTGGCCAGGGTTAAAAAGAAATACTTGCTGAGAGACAGTCTGCAAATCAGCTGCATACCCTAGCCTGAATTGTATCAACTGCCACTGCTATGGCCTCTGAAAGAGAGAAGAACACCCATGCACAACTCCACTGCACCTTGGTCCCAACGGCTGGTGAGAGGCCCTCTCTACATTCCAGCTGTCACCGCTGTGGCCTCAGAAGGACAGAAGAGCAGCCAGCATCTGCTGGACTTAATCCCCTCCTGCACTGCCATCCCCTTTTCACTGTGAGTCATGTTTTATTAGAGTATAAGCCTGAGGGCAGATAACTGTCAAATTAACTATTAGTAAGCTGCTCTGCAAGCCTTTTTGGCTGGGGGCCCAAATAAATAAATAATAAAAACAATTTAAAAAACAACAACTGGTAGGCAGCCCAGTTTAGTTTTCAACAAGCAAGCCTGTGAAAAAGAAGAAAAACCTAATTCATTGTTTATAGCCAAACTATGTCAGAAGTCCTTTTTAAACTGTTGCTAATATTAATAATGGTTCAAGTAAAAGCATTACAAGCACTACTTTAACATGAACAGTAATTTAGGGCTGGAACAGACCTGCAAATGATGCTGTCTTCCCGGTGGCTTAATGGCGAGACATATGCATGACGCATGCCCTCAAGTAGGCAGGAAACCGCCATGAAGCCAGCTGGCCGTTATCACGGTTGCACTTTTGAGCACTCCAGCAGTGCACCATTTAAACACCGCATGCTGCCAGAGCGCCGAAAAGCCACGGCGGCAGCAGAAAGGGTGCCCTATTTCCAGCACATGTTGCTCCTTTTTGTGCGCAAAAAAAGCCAGACTGGGGCTGCTGCATGCGGCTGCCATGGCTCTGATCTGGTGCTCAAAGAGGTGGCATCACGCCACCCCTTTGGGCCGGTCTGTTTCGGCCCTTAGAAGCATATGATTGTGTGAAAGTCTATAATAGCCTTATTTGGGGAAGAAATCTAAGCATCTGTGGCAAAAACAGAAATTAACACATTTAACATATAAAATTTGTTCAAGATGATATATAATCTTACCAGTATAAAAGTATTTGCAATCGTACAATGGATGCCACCTGGGATGGACCCATCATGACATTTTCCCTAGGAGTCAAACTTGTGCTTTCAGTGTGCAGGATGAGATATAAAGATGAAAAGAAATCTGGACCACTTGCTGGATAGACGAAGGTTTTTAAGGAACCAAGGTGCAATAAGCTAGAAAAGGAAAAAGATAATAGATTAGTAATATACATGTATACACACAGAGAGAGACTATGCTTATTTATATCATGTAATTTAATGTACCAGGACCTTCAAGGCAGCTTCTACTTAACTTCTTTGACCAGTCAACAGGTTTGCCATGAGGAGACCATGTCACATTTCATTTTCCCACTGCATTTATATACGGTCAGCCCTTCATATTCACAAATTTTTTATGCATGAATTCAACCATCCATGGCATGAAAATATTTTAAAAATGCATAAACTATAGTATACAAACCTTGATTTTGCCACTTTTTAGAGATAACAATTTACTGTGCTACATTATTTAATGGGACTTGAGCATCTAGAGATTTTGGTACCCACAGGGGTTCCTGGAACCAAATCCCAGCAGATACCAAGGGCCCACTGTACAGCAGAATATTATTTACCTAGCATATGGCTGACTTCTGAGCTACAGTGGAGACATTATAAGAAAATAGAAGGTTTGAGTAATAGAACTAACTATGAATTCTTCCATCTAGCAACTTGTCAGAAAAGATACTTAAATTTCCCATCTTAAAATATCCATTAAGTGAATAGTTGTAAATGCAGTAAGTAAAAACGGCCATCGTATTACAAAGAGGGTAATCTCAACATTTTTAAAAAAAGAGTTAACCATGCTTCATTAATAACCTATTGTAAAAGCACAAGAGAGCATACATCAGACTCATGTAAGTTACATGCTTGTTTTAACTTGCTTAAGCTGCAGGATGCCAATCCTCCCCACCACTGCCATTCCTCTTCCCTACTAGGAGCTACAGCAAGTATTTTAGTGTTTAGGATTTATTAATTTCACCCTGCAGGCTGCTCCAACAAACTCCAACTGTTTACAACAATTCAAGTCTCAACATGCAACAGCAGGGCTTAATTTTAAAAAAAAACAAAAAACAAAATATTGTTAATTATCATAGGATAAAAGACTCTAGATATAAACAGAGCTGTACTCAAATGAGTTTTATCAGTGTTCCAATACAAGAATTTACTGATTTCCTTTTAGCAGTAAACAATGGAGAAACAGTCAGACATGGGAAGCCCACTCCCTCTTAATCATCCTTCACATTTTATGCACAATTGATTCAACTTCCTGATCAGGGCTTTCCAGAGAACAAGATAAGGATCTGTTTTCAAATCACACAGGCAAAAGCAAAAGCAAAAACAGACATCCATAGAATTTTAGTAATATACATGGCTTTGCAATATTTGAAATGAGCAATCAAGACTACATATAAAAATAGTAATAAACATCCAAAAAGAATTATGAGGGATTCCTCCAAAGAGAATAATACAGAATAAGATTTGGCCATTTTGTATGGATTACTCTGGACACAATTCAATGAGAATGAGCCATACAAGACCTACTTAAATTAATGAAAGGCCCTTTTCCCATGTCAGGTCTGCACCATCACCATCCCATGCAGACTTGAAGCTTTAGCAGTTTCCTTAATACCAGTACATATCATAGAATCATAGAATCACAGAGTTGGAAGAGACCACAAGTGCCATCCAGTCCAACCCCCCCTGCCATGCAGGAACTCTCCATCAAAGCATACCCGACAGATGGCCATCCAGCCTCTGTTTAAAGACCGCCAAAGAAGGAGACTCCACTACTCTCCGAGGGAGTGTGCTTCACTGTCGAACAGCCCTTACTGTCAGGAAGTTCCTCCTAACATTGAGGTGGAATCTCTTTTCCTGCAATTTGCATCCATTGTTCCACATTCTAGTCTCTGGAGCAGCAGAAAACAAGCTTGCTCCCTCCTCAATGTGACATCCCTTCAAGTATTTAAACAGGGCTATCGTATCACCTCTTAACCTTCTCTTCTCTAGGCTAAACATCCCCAGCTCCCTAAGGTGTTCCTCATAGGGCATGGTTTCCAGACCTTTCACAATTTTAGTCACCCTCCTTTGGACCCGCTCCCGTTTCTCCACATCCTTTTTGAATTGTGGTGCCCAGAACTGGACACAATATTCCAGGTGGGGCCTGACCAAAGCAGACTAGAGTGGCACTATTACTTCCCTTGATCTAGACACTATACTTCTATTGATGCAGCCTAAAATTGCATTGGCCTTTTTAGCTGCTGCATCGCACTGTTGACTCATGTTCAACTTGTGGTCTACTTGGACTCCTAGATCCCTGTCACATGTGGTCTCATTCAGCCAGGTGTCTCCGATCCTTTATCTGTGTACATATAGTAAGTATCTTTAAATTTCTTCTCAGCTAAGCAACCTGAACAACTAATCGTGAAATAAGAAGTTACCAGTTTATCCAAGTAAAGAAAGACACATCTTGTTGTTGCTTGCTGTAACTGCATCCTTACTTAATATCCACTATCCTTTCTTAACTTGAAGGTGCTAATTTCAAGTCTAGAGTTCAGCTTCTATAGTTGATTTTTCTAATCAATCTGGAACGTAAACTATAATCTTGAGCATAAAGATTCCCCTTTTGCTCAAGACTCAAGAAGATGCTCCCTCAAATTGTTTTTTAAACTCACCTAGCCCCACTTTTCTTCCGCAACCTATTTAGCTGGAAGAAGTTTTTGTTTTGTTGCTTTGTTTTAGCAGGATTCGCATTGGGCAAAAGATGTAGGAGGACTGGAGAGACACTGACACTTTGTATTTCCAGTAAAACAATGTAGTAAAGGTCAGGGTGGGAAAAAGAGGGATTGTGCTCTACTCAATCAGTAGCTGTGTGTGCCTATCTACAACTGGCAATGTAAGCATGCAGCTGATCCAGAATTTGTTATTTAGCATGTGTGAACAGAAAAAGAGAGAGAAAATAAAAAAGCAGGTAAGCCTGCCCCACTACCTAGCCCCAGACTATTAAAAAACAACAACAAAGATATAAGTTCAGTTTGGAAAACCCTAATCAATAAACCAGTTTTGGCACAAATGAAAGAAAATACATTGCAAATCATACATAGGTGGTACCACTATCCCCTTAAATTACATAGGAATATGGTATCCCAGAACAATGTGGGAAAAGATGTGGCGAAATAAGGGATTGGAGCCACATGTGGTTTAACATCCAAAGGTATGAAGATTTGGGGATGAAGTTCTATTTTGGATTAGTTGAATAATGGGGGGAGCTTATTTCAGAGGAGCACTGCTAATGATTTTACTATCTGAAAATAAGGATTTGTCAAATAAAAAACTCACATCACTTACGTTATGTGCAGAGAGACTAGAAATAGTCAGAACCTAGAAAGATTAGAGAATTGTCTAAACAAGATAAAGATTATAGCCATATCAGAGAATTTAACACATAAAGAGTAGCAAAAGGAAAAATAAAAGATCTATTTGATATAACATGGAATCATTTGTCAGCTGTATGTGTCAAAGTACTGGTGAATTTAAACCAAACAATCAAGTGAAAATTTGGATTAATAACTAAATAAAAACTACCACTGTATAATAATATGCAATGGAAGACAATGAAAATAGCAGTTGCTAGGGGTTTGACAGAGTGGTATCTTTATTGTGTATTATGAACTTGAGGAGGGATGGGAAGGGGGTGGGTTCATTTAAAAATAAGAAAGCTAAGATATGAGTCAGGCCACCAAAATGGAAATCCTAAATGGAGGCTAGTGAAAGGGACCCATTTTGGAAGAAGCCTTCAAATATTTTCAGAAGAAGGAGGAGTGAAGATAAGACGAAGGAACATGAACAATCTAAGGTATGCAGATGACACCATACTACTAGCAGAAAACATCACAGACTTGGAACAATTAATAAAGAAGGTCAAAGAAGAAAGTGCAAAGGAAGTTCTATGTATGAAAGAACTAAATAAAATCTTAAAGTGTAAAGACCTGCAACAAAGCACTAAAGTCAGAGTAATCCAAGCCATTGTATTCCCTATTACACCCATTTACATGGACAGTGAAAAAAGCCTACAGAAAGAAAATCAACTCATTTTGATGTGCTGCTGGAGAAGAGTGCTGAGGATACTGTGGACAGCCAAAAAGAGAAACATGTGGGCCCTAGACAGATCAAGCATGAACTCTCCCTGGAAGTCAAGATGATAAAAATGAGGCTGTTATACTTAGGCCACATCATGAGAAGGCATGAATCACTAGAAAAGACAGTAACGCTAGGAAAGTTAGAAGGCAGCGGAAAGAGAAGACCACACACCAGATAGTTAGGGAGGTCACAACCCTGAATTTATAGGACCTAAGCAGAGCAGTGGAGGACAGGGGGGCTTGGAGATGTCTCATCCGCATGTAGGAGGCCCCCTTCAGCTAAGCTATCTTGAGATGGTTATCTCTCCAACTACAATGCCTGGTTGCTTGGAAGGAACCATGGCTACATAACAATGCAATCGTGCTATGTTGCAAAGTAAGTGGCAGGATTTAACTTAAAAAAGCACTCAGTCATAATCTCACAGATGGTAGCTGGCTTCTTAGCAAAATGCTAATATTAAATGCATTTCTTCTTTCCTCCTTCTGCACCCTTCTCATAAGTTTGTTTTTGGGTGTACAGTCTGTTTGGATACACAGTGGGAGGAAATATTAGCACTGAAAAATTGTGAGAAATAAGTATGTAGAGATCTCATAGCACCTTTGAGACTAACCGAAAGAAAGAAGTTAGCAGCATGGGTTTTCATAGACTTCAGATTTTGTAGACGAAGTTATACTGAATTTCGTAGTTATTCAGTATAATATCAGTCTGATAAAGTATACTGAAGTCTACGAAAGCTCATGCTGTCAACTTGTTTTTTTCAGTTAGTCTCAAAGATGCTACAACCCTCTATATACTAATTCTACAGACTAACACGACTTATCTTTGAATACTCTGTGAGAAATAAGATTTTTTAAAATAAATTTTAATACATTCCAAAACAGAACAACAGACAACAAACGGTACACCAAAACAACAATAGATAAAAGACATTAATCCAGATAATGTCCTGAAAATTATAAACAAGAGGTGTATTCAGGGATCTTGAAAGACATCTTTCCATAAAAATTTAGCTAAAATTGGAGGATGTCTAGAGAGTAAATCCAGTTGGATATATTCAATAAGTGGGTGCCAAATCTTATGAAAAGTCAGTCCAGAGTGTAAACCTCTCGCTCTATTGTTATTATCTGCAATTTTCTCCATTGACCACAAGTCCCAGAGTCTAGTCCACCATCCTGCAAGTGAGAAATAAGATTAAAGATCGGATTTTATTGTCTGATAAACTGAGTGTACTCTTCATATGATTCCTACCCGACACCCACTCCCGAAAAAAAAATCTAGGATGTTGGTAAGTATAGTATCCCAATTCATCCACTAGACTTTTTCACTATGGTAGCTCAGGAGACCTAGTAGAACGAGTTCCTCAAGTTCAGAATTCAATAACTGGCAAGAAACCATAAGACATTTGGTATTCTTTATTGGTCTTTTCTAGTCTGAACACTTACAACCTCATACCTACATCTTCTTTACTGACCCGCCAAATCCTAATAATGCTGTGTCTATACAAGTCTTCTTTTTCCATCCCTCACAAACCACTGCTTTGAACAGAATGGAAGATAACCAGAAGGACTACATTCTAACCAAGAGAACTACATCAGGTGCTATTTTAAAGGCAAGTCTATAGGATTAATCGTCAATGTTTTCTTTTCCTGCACCCAAAAGCAACAGCAGAAGCAAAGATAAGAATGTCAACAACCCTCCAGTACTTGCCCTGTAACCTTCTGTGGAAATTCTATAACTTACACAATTTTTTTAACCATAAGTTACAAAAGGAGGAGATACATTGCAATATAGTAATGTATTTGTGGAAACATACATCTACAGCAGTGCAAATTGGCTTTTACTATCTTACTAAAACCAGCTTACTGTTTGGATTTTAATTTTATTAGACTCACCATCTATGAGTACGTAGATAATACAGAAAATATAGAAACTGTATTACAGTGGACCATGACGGTTTGGTTCCACTCTCCCTGCCCTGTGGATAGGGAAAAACATAGATGATCATACCCCATATTATTAAATGGTAGCAACGTGAATGAGGACATACTGAAGTGTGTACATTCATGCCACTTCCATTTAATAATGAGGCATTATGATCCACAGATGAGGATCCACTGTACTGTATTTGCATACCATCCTGTTATTGTTTGTATTACTTAGTCAATAAATTTATTGTTATTTTTTAATTAACTCCTCTATGAATAGTTAACTCCATCTCCAGTCTTTCAGAAACAGAAATCATATTTTTTTAAAAATCAATGCATTGGTAATCACAGCAAAATGAACTCAGTAAAGCAAAGCATAATAAAGGTATTTGGAGGGTCAAGATACACTGGGAAAAATGTATAAATCTAGACTGATTACATAGAGATAAGTTAACAACTGCAAATCAAAACAAACTTACTGTCAAATTTTTTTTAAAGGCAATCATTAAAACTTTTGGATACCACCTCGTATTTAAAGCTTTGCATCTGAGATCTGAGATCTGTCATCTTGAGTATACCCACCACCACGCAAAGTAGGAGTAGGGAAAACAAGAACCAACAGCCTCAAGAAAAAACTTGCTTTTCTACCTAAGGGATTCTGATACTTGGCTTAGAGGGAAGCACACCCCCAAATCCCATACCTTTGATATATTTGCCTGACTGGGGGTGCAACTACACTGTAGAAATACAGTACTGTGATTTGACAGCATTTTAAGTACTGTAACTCCTATTGATTCCTGAGAGTTGTAGTTTTACAACTTCTTTAACCTTCTCTGCCAAAAAGTGTTGGCACCTCTCAAAACTACAAATGCTGGGATTTTGTAGGATGGAGCCATAGCAGTTGAAGTGGTGCCAAACTGTATTACTTCTACAGTGTAGATGCACCCTACATCTCATTTTATTGCCCCTAACTGCAATTCCTACACCAACAATAAAAAAACAGATTGTAATTTCTGTTTGTATATAAGTTCTACTGAGACACTAAGTATGTAGCCCATTAATAGATACTACATACTAGTATCACAACAGTACATTCATTGGTAAGATTCCAAGATAAAGAACCCATTTTTGGAAGTCTTCATGAGATCTTCATGACATTAACTAAAAAAGATCAACCTTATTCATAGATCACCAGCCATGATCAAGGATACCGTAATGTCTCTCTCTAAAGGTTTTACTTTTGTACAGTGGTTCTTTAGTATCCATTGGGGTTTGTTGCCAGGACTGCTCCCTGGTGGATACCAAACTCTGTGGATGTTCAAATCCCACTAGATGCTACAGCATAATAAAATGGTGTCCCTTCTATAAAATGGCAAAATTAATGTTTGCATATTGGAATATAAGAACTAGAAAAGATTCTCAAATGCAGAGATATACAACTGAGCACAAAAGTTAGACTCATACAAGCCATTATATTCCCTATTACCACGTATGGATGTGAGAGCTGGACAGTTAAGAAAGAAAATAGGAAGAAAAGCCATTCATTTGAGATGTGGTGCTGGAGAAGAGGGCTGAGGATCCCATGGACAGCCAAAAGGACAAACAAATGGGTCCTGGAGCAGATCAAGCCAGAATCCCTTGGAAACCAAGATGACAAGACTGAGGCTGCCGTACTTTGGACACTTCATAAGAAGGAAGTACTCCTTGGAAAAGACAATTAATGCTGGGAAAAATGGAGGGAAGTAGGAAGAGAGGGAGGCCACATGCCAGATGGATGGACTCTTTTCAGGAGGTCACGGGTACAGGGTTGCAGGAATTAAGCAGGGCAGCGGAGGACAGAGGGTCTTGGAGATGTCTCATCCATAGGGTTGCCATGAGTCAAGATCGACTCGAGGGCAGTTAACAACAACAAACTCATGTACAAGACTAGAAATTTAGGTTAAAAAATTGACCCCCAAAACCTGAGTCAGTTTATTAACAGGTCAATGTAAGTACTGCACTTTAAATCACATACACACACATATGTATAATCATCTCCTGGTGAAAGGTAAGAGTTTAATCTGTCCTGGAAAGTCTTCTACTCTCTCTCTCTCATCCATCCAGCCTTTTTAGTATGAGCAGAAATAGTTATCCTTGCTGGAATTTTCTAAGTGCTTTGGCATTGTTTTCCTTTGATTCATCCTTCATTACATGGCCCTAAGTTTTCCCCTCGACTTACCCATGAGTCATATCAAAATCCATAATTTTGGCCCCAAACCCTGCCATCGAATTATACATGAGGTCGACTTATAGTCAAGTACAGTTGGCTCTCCATTTTTGCAGGGGATCCGTTCCAGACTCCCCCCCCCCCCAAAAAAATGGAGATTCGCCAATATTCAAGCCCCATAGGTTTGAATGGGGTGCATGCCTGCAAGCGTATGCAGGGTGAGTGCTGCGGGGATGCGGCCCATTGAAAATTACGGAGGTCACCCCTCCGTGAATATTGAAGACCAGAGACCTCAAATCTGCAGGAAAGGAGGGGTGACACACTACATGTAATTTTAAAATATTTTCAAGCCATGGATAGTTGAACCCACGGATATGGAAAACCGCCTATATTTCATACCTCTGGACTGCACCTACCGTGTTTCCCCAAAAATAAGACAGTGTCTTATATTAATTTTTGCTCCCAAGGATGCGGTTGGTCTTATTTTCAGGGGATGTCTTATTTTTTTCCATGAAGAAGAATTCACATTTATTGTTGAATCAAAAAAATAAACATTTATAATATAGTGTGTATATATACAAAAACTTTGCTAGGTCTTACATTCGGGGGAGGCCTTACATTTAGCAATTCAGCAAAACTTCTACTAGGTCTTATTTTGGGGGGAGGTCTTATTTTTGGGGAAACAGGGTACAGAGCCATATGAAGAGGGCCACGGCCGAAATCCTGGGCTACTCTTTCTTCGGGGGACAGTTGTGTACTGTTGCTCCAAAGCAGGAGTCCCACCCACACAACTTTTTAAACAGTTTTGGGCAGCAGTGCCGGGCCTACAGAGTAAGACAGCAAGTTCCAGCCAGCCTAATAAAGACCCATTGTTTCTCACTTGTTCCACGCTGCTGATCAACAGAGAGAGGCCTTGTTCTCGCCTCTGGTGTGTCAAGTGCACATGCCACGGAGGGAGGGAAGGGGAGCAATGCCAAGCTGCGAACCAACGCAACCTCCCACCCGATCACCATTCCTTCAGTTTTAGACACACGCACCCCTGTGTCCCCCCAAACGGCAGTACAGAATATGTGCCACCTCCAAAGGCAGCCACCGTTGGAGAGCGGCTGGCCTCTGGATGAAGAAACTATGGTCTCAACTTGGGGTGAACACAGATCAAGGTGGCCAGATGTCATAACTGTGAAATGTAGGACGTTCAAGGAAAATGCAGGGCATGGCCGAATAAAAGCTAAAAACGCTCAGATAAATGCATGTTTCTAAGTCATGCTCAAAATGGAGGACATTCTTTAATGCCTCCTGGACAGAAGGCTGAAAAGTAGGACTTTTTAAGGGGAGGGGGAACTACGTAATTTTGATGAAATTTTGTCTGCTATTTTAATTCTTAGCTGCTTTGTTTTATCACAGAAAAGTGGAGTATGAATACAAGTTTTGTTTTATTTAATTATTATTATTTATTAGGACGGAAGGGTGAAATGTAGGACGTGGCCTTTGAGAAGGTCTGGTCACCCTGAAATTCCTCCTGGATAGATAGCTGACATGGAGGACATGTCCTAGAAAAAGGAGGACCTCTGATCGCGGGGGGGGGGTGGAAGGAGGGAGACAGAAATCTGGGTCCAAAGCACACTGCAGAAATAATCCAGTTTGAGACTGCTTTAACTGCCGTGGCTCGGGAATTGTAGTTTGTTCTGGCATCACAAAACCACTATTCCCAGAATCCCCCCACCATAGAGCCAGGGCAGTTAAAGCGGTCTCAAACTGGATTACCTCTGCAGTTACTTTAGACTATACCATTTGGAGAACGTGAGTGTGAGCCGTGTAGTGTAGGAAATTATTATTATTATTGTGATATTATTATTATTATTATTATTATTACTACTACTACTACTATTATTATTATGTTGTGAGCCACTTTGACCCTTCGGAAAGGCGGCATATAAATAAAACTTTATTATCATTATTATTAAATTATTATTTAAATAATTATAATATTTATTATTATTATGATATTATTACTATTATATTTATATTATATTATTTAATATAATAAATTTAATTTAAATAAATTTAATATTATTATTTAATAATATAATAATATACATAATTATTTAGTAACAACAATTAACATTTATTATCATTATATTATTTATATTATTATTATTATTATTATTATTATGTTTATTTATATACTGCCTTCCTCTCAGTACAGGGACGCAGGATGGCTTACAAACCTAAAACAGTCCCAAGTGAAAACACTATAAACACGCAAAATGCAAGTTTGAATAAACAATTCCAAACATTTTTAATTCTTCACAACAGAGCTACAAAGGAAAGACACACAAAAACACACAGAGAAAGAGAGAAAGGAGCACCAATGCAAAGAAGTTGGCTGACTCAGAGCTGGGCTGAAGGTTTGTTTGTTTAACGGTTTTATTTCCCCAGAGAAGCAATGCCAAGCCTTTTATTATATATATAGTACATATAAAATATAAACATAATAAAATTAATAAATAAAATATAAAAATACTATAAAACATACATAAAATGCTATATGTAGTATATATAAAATGATAAATAATATATATATATATATATATATAGCATTTTATTATTATTAAGCTTTATTTATATAGCACTGTAAATAGTATTTTTATATTTTATATTTTATTTATTATTATATTTATTTTATATTTTATATTAATATAACAAATAAAATCAATCAATAAAATATAAAAATACCATAAATAAATAATAAATAAAACTTTAATATCTACCCCGCTTTTTGTGGGAACAATCAAAGCGGCTTACAAGGATAAAAAGAAAGATTTAAGAATTAAAATAATAAAAATATAACAATACTGTAAAAATATATATAAAATACTATATAATATATATATATATATATATATATATATATAAAATAAAATAATATATATATTTATATAGTATTTTATATATTTTTATAGTATTGTTATATTTTTATTATTGAAATTGTTAATCTTTCTTTTTATCTTTGTATATATAATAAATAAATAAATAACAAAATAATATACATTATGTATACCATTTTATATATACTTAATAGTATTTTTATATTTTACTGATTTTATTCTATTTTATACTTTATATAAATATGATAAAATCAATAAATAATATATATGTGTGTAGTATTTTATATATATTTAATAGTATTTTTATATTTTATTGATTGATTTTATTATATTTATTTTATACTTTATATAAATATGATGGATAAAATCAATAATATATATATGTAGTATTTTATATATATTTTATAGTATTTTTATATTTTATTGATTTTATTATATTTATATAAATATAATAAATAAAATCAATATATACATATATATAGCACTTTATATATATTTAATAGCATTTTTATATTTTATTGATTGATTTTATTATATTTCTTTTATACTTTATATAAATAAAATCAATAAATAATATATATATGTAGCATTTTATAAATAAAACATAAAATACTATTATATATAAAATGCTACATATATATATTATTTATTGATTTCATTTATTATTACATTTTATTTTTTTATATCTCATATGATATTTTATAGTGTTTTATTTTTTTTAAAAAAGCGGCCCAAAATGAAGGAGATGAAGGAGTATGATGATGATATCAGTGTGAGGAGGACTTTAAAAAAAGAAGAAAGAAAAGAGAATAATAATAATAATGATAATAATATACATTTATTTATTTCTAAGGGCGCCCATTAAGGGAGGAGGAGGAAAGGATAAACAATAGAAGAGTGACTGAGTGATTGACAGCTGAGGAGAAGCAGCAGCAGCAGCAGGGCAGCAGCAGGAATATTCAAATGAGCGCGCGCGCGTGCACGCGTTAGGAAGAAGGGAAAAAAATCCCAACCGACGCCGAGCGTTCGAAAAGGAGTCGCGCGCGCACGCGCTCTAGTCCCCTCCCCTCCTTCCCCCCTCCCTCCCCCCCCTCCCTCCCCGTTCCAATCCAACGGTTCCTTGCTTGTTTACGGCGCGCGCGCCTCGCTCTGTCCTGAACGTTCCATCCATTTCCGTCTCAGACTTACAGACCTGCTGCTGTTGGCTTGGTTCTTCTTCTTCTCCGTCTGCCGTCTCCTTCCTTTCTCCTCCGCCGACACCGCCCTTTAAAGACCCCTTCTACTAGCCTCTGCCCATCGCCATCCCTTTAAGGAGGACGCCCTCAATCCCTTTATTCCCTACTCTTTCTCAGTCTCGAGATAACTCCCCAGCCGCCAGCTCCCTCTCTTCGTTCCCGCCTCAAACAGGAACACGCATCCCGGCCGCTCATTCGTCGACGTGGCTGCCACTCTTCTTTCCCCGCCTCCTGAGTGGCTCTCGCCGCGGTTAAAGCCCGCCCCTAAACCGACGCTCGAAGGCGGGCGATCGCTTCCGCCAATCCCTGCCCAGCTTCGGTCCGTGCTCGGCGCTCATTGGCTAGTCGGAGTCGTTTCCTCTCCCGCTGAGTCGTCAACAGGGACGTCACTCATCGGACCAGGACAGCCTATCCCTGAGCAGAGGGGGCGGGACTGCTCAGCTGGTGAAAGGCTAGGGGCGGCGCCTTGCCCTTTAAAGTGGCTGCGTCTGCGCTGCGAAAATAAGCTAGTTTGATACCGTTTTAAGTGGCACAGCTGCATGCTATGGAGATCTGGGGGATTGTAGTTTGTTATATAATATATAATAATATATAATAATATATGTTAATATATTATTATTATATTTTTATATAAAATATAAATTATATTTTATATTACTATTATATTATTTTTATTATATATTTTATTATTATTTATATTTATATAATATATTAATATTATGTTATACTAATACTAAATAATAATATAGTAAAATATTATGTTAATATAATATATAATATTTATTAATATATTATTAATATTATTATATTATTGAATATTAATATAACATATTGTTAATATATTATATGAATATATTATATTATATAAATGTAATATAATAATATTTATTAATATATAATACAAATATATAATAATAATATATTGATAATGAATACTTATACTACTAATAATAATAATTTTATATTGATAATAATAATATTAATAATAACCAATAATATTAATAATATTAATTATTAATAAAATATTTTATTATTTTATTATTATATTATATTAATATATAATATTAATTCAATATATATTATATTTAATATTAATATGTATAATATATTTATATTGTGTTATACCAATATTATATAATACTAATATAATATAATTAATAATATATTAATATTAATATTATCTAACATTAATATCCCCGGTAAGTAGTAGTATTTTATAATAAATAAATAATTTCCCAGAATTCCATAGCAATGAACCATGGCAGTTAAAGGTCGAAAACACCCGCTGCAGAAATAATCCAGTTTGAGACCACTATAACTGCCTTGGCTCAGTGTTAGGGAATCCTATGAATTGTAGTTTATTGTGGCACTCAGACACTGAAGGACTAAATGTCTCACAAAACTATAGTTCCCAGAATTCCCTAGCACTGAGCCAGGGCAGTCTCAGACTGGATTATTTCTGCAGTGTGTCATAAACAATGAAAGCTGCAAATCTATGACAGTTTATATGCTACAACTTCTTCTACACTGATCTTGAAGCACTTTTGAGACACTAAGGCTGCATCCATACTGGAGAAATAATCCAGTTTTGCAGTGCTTTAACTCTTTTTCTGGCTCAAGGCTATGGAATTCTGGGAGCTGGAGTTTGTTGTCAGGCCCACATTATTTCTGCACTGCAGATTCAAGCTTTTGATCTGAAGAATTGTTGAATTTACACATATATACTGTGATAGCCCTGTTTAAATATTTTAAGAGATGTCATATTGAGGAGGGAGCAAGCTTGTTTTCTGTTGTTCTAGAGAATAGGTCCCGGAGCAATGGATTCAAGCTCCAGGAAAAGAGATTCCACCTCAACATTAGGAACGTCCTGACATTAAGGGCTGTTCAACAGTGGAACACACTCCCTTGGAGTGTAGTGGGGTCTCCTTCCTTATAAGTCTTTAAACAGAGGCTGGATGGTCATCTGTCAGGGATGCTTTGATTTGGAGTTCCTGCATGGCAGGGGGTTGGACTGGATGGCCCTTGTGGTCTCTTCCAACTCTACGATTCTATGATTCTGTGTTACAAATATGATTCAGGCAGCCAGAAACTTACACAATAAAATATGGATAAGGCTAAAGGACAATAATTAATCCTCCCATTTAAATAAAAACTAGAAAAGATCTTTCTATAATCTAGCTCTGGGCTGTATAAAGCAAAACTCAGAAACTAGGTGAACCGAAAATAATATGATCTATGTATTTCACTTCAGAAACAAATAAAAAAAAAATATTCTTGATGGCGAGCATTCATCTTCTGTGTTTTCCCAGTGCTGGTGCTTCTCATTTATCTTATTGGGGAAAGAACGATACTGGTTTTAGAAGTGTAGCACAATTTCCACAAACATTGCTACTCTTCTATGTTTACTATCGAAAGGCATCTTTGATGTGGCTTGTGGCTATGATCCAGGCAGTTCCAGCCACTCCTCTGCAGATCTGCCAACCAAACTTTCTGGGATGACTAGTTGTCCACACTTTACATATATGCTTAGCCTTATAAATCGCGAGTGTGTGATCAGGCTCAGTGGCCCTGCTCCCCAAATCCACATGTTCCCAGCTGCACTATTCTCATGCAGTAGAGAATGCGAACACCATGCCCAACATCATCTGAGAACACTTAGTACACCCTGCATCCCTGCATTATATATGGAGTCTCCATATTTTAATATCTAGGGCCAGACACGTTCTGAAGAGAATTTCCCATGTGAAGGACACAAGACCCAAAGACATGTGAATGACCCAGGTAACACCATTAAGACAAAAGCTAAATGGGATGCTGAGATCATTCCTTCCTCCTCAGGCTCGCTGCATATCTTCTTGCATCAAGAGACAAAAGAGGTCTCATTACACCAACACAAGTAAGCCAATGTGTCCAACCTACCCCCTGCCATGTTCCCAACCAACCTCTCTATCCATTTACCCTGAGGTTATCCTAACTCAATTGCTGTCTTTGTAACCCCAACATTAAAGCCAGCAACTGGTCCAGACTACCATTCTGATTCCTAGGAAGACCATCAGGTCTTTGTTACATTGCAAGATAACACCTAACGCCCTTTGAGACGAAGATCTCAGGTATAAAATATCAGTCCCCAAACTTTAACCTCCTCAACATAGAAAGTACAGTGGGGCCAGAGAGACACTTTTACTGACTGTGAACTTTATCACATTCATTTTTTCCTCTGTTATGGGGATGGGAACAGGACTCTCGGGAGCGTGCCGGAACGGATTTTATCGCACGCCAAAACGTCCACAAAAAGATCCCATTCCGGCACCCGTCCCCGTTCAGTGCTGGGAAGCGTCATTTTTGAAAAACAAAAAACTTTCTTCGGACAAAAATTAGTGAACGGGGATGGGTGACGGAACGGAACATTTTTGTGGGCATTTTGGTGTGTGATAAAATCCATTCAGGCATGCTCCCGAGAGTCCCATTCCCGTCCCCATATCGGAGGAAAAATTAATGTCATAAACTTCTGTGTCTCCCTCAGACTGAATCTGAGCCACATCCCTTTTTCTGTGGTCACTTCACCAGGATAGGTGAATAATACCCCTCAAACTCCAATATCCAATTTCCATATTTCCACTTCGGTTAGCTGTGCTTGGCATCTGTCTGAATTACTATTATGTATTTGATTGCACTCTTGAATATTTCAGAATAAAAAACCTCCTTGATTCACCTAAACTTGGAGTCCTCTTCAGTTAGTACTGGTATACATGGTGGAAACGATCCTCACATTACCCAGACTGTTGTAAGCTTCCTTGAATTAAACAAATTCTGTTATCAGGTAACAAACTCTGATAAAGCAGACCCTTGAACTGTACAGGCATTCTGAGTGAATGTGACTAGACCACTATTTTAAATTTCCCTGTTCTCCAAATAAAAGTTGGAGACTGAGGGAGCAGGGTGCATTAGGCTATACCTCTTCCTATACGGGACTTTTCTCCTCACGAAATCCATTCTATCTGCATTACTGTTCAAGAACAATCAGTTTGGCATGTGTATGTTTGCTATGTTTTCTTAGGGACCCTTTCTCACTTCTCTGACTAGCCTCAGCTGGTATCAGGACATGAGGGATCCAGGCATGCTCCTCTTTCTACTTTCCACTGATTCTGAGATGGGTTTCTCAAGGTGCATTGAGGGGCTGGATGCTGCAAATATTATACAGTTGGTGCAAGAGGGATGCACCAGCTTCCTTTTTTTTTAATGCTATTCCTATAGCGCTCACATAGATGTGGTTGGAAATTGATTCCATTAATTGTCAGGGAGAGGAATATTTCATAGCCTGCTCCTGCTGCCTAGGACCATCGGGCAAGGGGAAGAAATCCTGGGGCAAGAACACCATCTAGAAAATGGGCTTGGTTGGGGGCTCATGTGGCATGTGCGTGCACTGTCTGATGTATTGGATATGGCAATCCCTCTATGACCTGACCATGGTGTAGCTCTGGTGCCGAGGTAACTGTAACATAGGATCTGAAAAAGTGGCTTCTACTTATTAAGAGTGCTGCTGTACAGTTCAAAATGAAAATAAGCTTTCACTCTGTAAAACTCACATATTTTTTTACTCTTGAAGGGAGGCTATGTAACGTCAAATATGTAGCCATTGTCCTTTGCCAAAAATTACTTACATTGTTTTACTCAGATAAAGCACTGAACTTTCCAGGCTGTTCTACTTCAGCTATGAATTTGGGAAAACATAATGCCTGGAGAAACTACTTTTGAACTAATTGTATCTTTACAGTTCCTCACAGTTTATGTACTTGGAAGCAACTATAATTAACTTGTTCCCAATAATGGAGGCATAACAAATTATATAATTATTATAACTTGATGACAGATAACTTCACCTCTTGCGTGGTATAACTGTAAGTCTTTGGGGTTATGTGGTGTGATGCCTCTAAACAGTGGACGAATATTGCATATTTCAAATATTACCTTATGATGTTCCTTTGGGCTCTGTTGTGCATATTAAGATTATGAGAAGGTGACAACAGGAAGGTGTGTTTTGCGTAAGGATCAATGTCTTGTAGCATTCAAATATTTCTAGAAGTACCTAACACAACTATTTTAGTTAATTTTGAGAAATGGGAAAGCAACTGTTTTTTTCAGTTGCAACTATAACAATAACTAGCTCCTATTGGGCCATGGAACTATAATGGTAATTATTTCTTATGGTAATTTCCAAACTGAGTATATGTGGGGGATAGATAATTCTATCAAAAGATACATTACATCTTTGCTTTATTCCTAAACGTTACTTGACTCATATCCCAAGAGGTCTTTTAAGAGTGATATATGAGAAAAATCACATAAAATGGAACATTTGTATACCTTAACACTATTAACATAGCCAGTCACTTTGTGGGCTGGGGGTGATAGGAGTTGTGGTTGAAAATATCTGGAGGGCTCCCAAATTAAGGGTAACTGCTGGATTTAATTGTTTCAGGCCTACAGTAAACAATCTTCACTTAATGAAAGCTTTAGAATGTCTCAGGATACTTTTTTTCACAATTAGCATGGTGAACACCATCTTGGAAAAATAAATTATGGAGTCATGTTCATATCAGCCACGTCTGCATTTCTCTTACTATTTGTAGGCACTCTGAAAATTACATAATTGACTATTATACCTTGTTTCTTATTAGATTAGTATTTAAAGACATGTTTAGCCCATTTTTTTTTACAAAATGGTTCCACCAGCTTTATCCAATGTTTAAATGTCTTTAAAATACTTTTATATAGTATATAACCTTCTAACTATGATAATGAAGTACTTGAAGATCTATGTTTGCCATATTATATAATCCAGGAAAGAGCAACACATGATTGTTGAGATGTTATTGGACTGCTAGGTACATTGTACCTCACCACTGGCTATGAGAACTGTAGTTCAATAACATATGGAGAATGACACATTAATCCCTGATACCGAGGTTAAGCATCTCCCCCCTTCACTGCATCATGCTATCTTTACAAATTATATGGTTTAAATTGCACTGATATGTTAATTTTATGGACATGTTAGAATAGAGTTGTGAATGTCAACTGTGGAAATCACTGTTAATCCAATTACTTAAATTAGTTCAGCAATTCTACAGTATCTCCTGAATTTGATGAAAGTATAAATATACTGAGGTGTTGGGAGCAGGTTCAGTGTGTTGCGACGTGGACCAGTGGTCTTCTTGGAGCATTAGGGGGTGGAAGAGGACCCCCAACAGATTCCTCTAGACCCTAAGGAGACTATGGACAATGACATGGCAGCTATAAGGCTGGAACTTGTTGTCTCACTTGCCCGGCTGTCTCTTAAAGACATTTACCCAAGACAGCCAAACTGCACGTGATGGGAAAATATATGCAAGTACCTGGTCAGATCAGGCCCTGGATAAGAAGCAGGAATGGGTCGCACCTTATTATTATTATTAAGCGTTATTTCTATAGCGCTGTAAATTTACACAGCACACAACATACAATCTTTTAATTAGACGGTTCCCTGCCCTCAGGCTTACAATCTAAAAAGACACGACACAAAAGGAGAAGGGAATATTGGTGGGGATGGGGATCAGGTCCAGTAGTTCTTCTCTCCTGCTGAGGCCTGGACCAAGGCAGATGGACTGGAGGGAGGGCTCTGCTCCTTAATATATAATTAAAACGAGGCATCCTAGGGCAGACAAGGGCACACATCTGGGAATGCTTAACTCAGTTTTGAACCTGGTTAGAGAAGTGATGAGGCATGCATATGGGGGAAGAAGGTTCCAGGAGCGAGGGGCAGCAAGTGAGAAGGGACAAATCCAGGACGGGCTAGTGGAAATCCTAGGCTACCAGAATGGAGGGTGCAAGTAGGAATGTAAGGAGGAAGATGTTCAGATAAATAAGGAGGAGCCAGTCCATGGAAGGGTTTGAAAGTCAACAATAAAAGCTTGTACTGGATGTGGAAGGGGAGCCAATGAAGGGAGGAGAAAAGAGGAGAAACATGGTCAAAGCACCGAGCAGATGATAATACGTTCGGCCGAGTTCTGGACAGAGATTAAAGGATGGAAGTGAGAGAGAGCAAGCCCTGTCAGAAGAAGGTTACAATAATCTAGTCGTGAAACCACTAGAGCATGGACCAGAGTCTTGGCAGTGGAGGCTGAGAGGAATGGACGGATTTTAGCAATGTTGTAAAGAGAGAATCTGCAGGTCTTGGCGGTGGCCTAGATCTGGGGAATAAAACTACAGAGAGGAATCAAAAATGAAACCGAGACTATGGGCTTGCTGAACCGGTTGAATAGAAGTGCCGTCAACAGAAGTAGAAAAGGAGTACAGTGGTCCCCCGGGTTACGAATCCCCCGGGGTACGAAAACCCCGGGATCCGAAAGAGCCGGGGCCGGAAAAACGGCCCCGGTTTCCGAAAAAAAACCCGGGTTGCGAAAGGAAAGCGGCGCGAAATTCAAATCGCACCAAGTGCTTTCCTATACGTACAGTGGTCCCCCGGGTTACGAATCTTTTCGGGTTACGAAAGGGGTCCTGGAACGGATTACTTTCGTTTTCAGAATGCCATAGTGTAACTACCGTGGGACAGAGCAGTCTCACAGCACCATCGTTTAGAACTGACTATCCACTTATGAATGGAACCACCACAGCACAGTGATTCTAGTTCTTATCTGATACTGAGAATATCAAAAGATGCCAAGAAAAATTGCTGGGAAAGCTGCCAGGTCATACTTTTCTTTCACCATGCATAGGTAATTCCTAAAATTTATCAATACTTTTTCGTATCCAAGACCAGACAGCAGACAAACTGAAACCATTGTTGAAAATGAATTTTCCTGAGTTTCCACAATCATCTACTTCAGAATAATTCCCTTTGCCTTCCTCTTGAGGCCAAGAGAGTGTGACATGCCCAAGGTCACCCAGTAGATTTCCATGGCTGAGCAGGGATTCAGACCCTGCCCTTCAGAGTCATACCATAGCCTTGTACTCATACACCTTGGGGAAACGTGTGTCTTACCCCAACACAGCTGCATTTTGCCATTCATTTCTTCGCATTCCTCTCAGCTCTCTGGGGAGAAAAGGGAAGCAGAACAATGGTTTAGAATGGTTTTCCTGTGATTTTCCCAAAGTCCTTAACTTGTCAGCTGTGAAGCAAAACTGGAATCCTGCTTGAGAGTTAAATCTTTGGATTCTTTCAGACATGGGAAATTGGAAGTATAATCCAAGGGCAATCCAAATGCAATCATGGAGTTTCACGTTTTTGCGAATTAGAGCTTCTCACACAATTTTGGGCAAAAGGGAAATCACTCCGAATGCAATCATGGGTTTCATGTTATTGTGAATTAAAGCTTCTCACACAATTTCGGGCAAGGGTTTTTTTTCCGGGTAATGGGAAGTCATTCCGAACGCCTTCCGAACGCAATGGGGATTCACGTGAATTCGCTAAACTAGCGAATTCACGTAAATTCGCATTGTCTCCATTTGAAGTTGGGAGAAATTCCTCCCGTGTGAAAGAGTCCTCTATGACCAAGACTTAAAATTTACCCCCTCTGTGCACACACCCCAGAAATCCCAGCACAACGAATTACACTCAGGCACAAGCAACATTTTGGAAAATATTAGAAAATGAGAAATTAAACACTCCTTGCCTAAGAAAGGAGCAGTTTTCACAGGACTGGAATCTGTAACTCAAGAGAAGTTATTTTTCTATTGCTAATGAGAGTTGAAAATTAACACATGTCTTTTATTGCTCTTTTTTCTAATCTTCACATGGCTAATATAGAGAGAGGCACCTGCACTGAAAACCTTCAGTACCACCTTAACTGACAGAATGTGGACTTGTGACTCTAACATAGGCCCAACACACATTGCAGAAATAATCCAGTTTGAGACCGCTTTAACTGCCCAGGCTCAGTGCAAGGGAATCCTGGAAACTGTAGTTTATTGTGGCACCAGTGCTCTCTGACAGAGAAGGATAAATGTCTCACAAAGCAACAGTTCCTAGGTTTCCTAGGTTTCCCTAGCACTGAACAAGGGCAGTTTAAGCAGTCTCAAAATTTATTGTTTCTGCAGTGTGTTTTGGACCATAGTTACAATTTTCCCCCTGTGTGCTTTTTAACAACTTTGCCTGATGAAGACGCCAATGAAGCTTCAAAAGCTTTCACAATACAGTTTATGCTTTGGAGCTCGCCGAGAAAAAGTATAACTGTTTGTGTATTTTGTATTTTGTTGTATTTAAAAAAAATTGTTGCCTCAGGTGTTATGGCAATTGTATCAAATAAAATCCACATCAAAATGACAAAGTGGAAATGGGGCCATTGTGATTCAAACAGTATTGTTTACAGTGATTTGACCCTATATGAAAAGTAGAAGTTAAGACAGAATTATGTTGCCCTTGGTCCATTTAAACTTGGAGAAAGACACATAAAATAATTCCCACCTTTTCTTTTTATTACCACTTTCGAGGCTTTTTCTTTGCTTAGTCACAGGGAAGAATCATAGCTTCCTAGAATATCCACATTTTGAAAACAGGAAACATGAAAGAAACTTTGAAATGTCTGCAACTAAGAATATGTGGTGTCTTAATGCGCAGGTGAATAATTGTCCACCATCTACAGAATTGTTTGACTGCGATGAGACTGACTAGTGCAGCTTCCCACCATCTGCCCCAGAGTTATTTCAGCTGCCAAAGGCAGCAAGCTTGGGCTAAATAACTTTCTGGGGACAGAAAGCATGTCATTTTCAAAGCTCTGCAGTGAAAGTGAGTGTTTCAATCATCCTTTTAAACATCTGTTCCCCTGGTCTCTGTTTCTCTTTCTCTGCATATTAAGAAGAAAATACCAGGAGTTCATTTCCATCAGGAAGAAAATAAAGGGAGCACAGAAAATGATGTTAAATCTGTACTTTGTTGTTGTGTGCAGTGTGAGCAGATGTCCTCCTCTTCCAGGATATGCCCTACAGTTCAACCTTTTATCAGGGAGGAATTTCAAAAGGTCTTCCATTTTCAGCATGACTTAAATTTGAATTTATATTTATCTTTTTAGCTTTTAATTTGTAATATCCTACTTTTTTTTATGAATGGCCTACATTTTGCAGGACCTTGTCTTCCTTTGCGGTTAGGACATCTTGTCATCCTGGTTGTTTCCTTTGTTTCCCACTTTATGGCAACCCTCAGGTGACCCTATAATGGGGTTTTTTTTGGCAAGATTTGTTCTCCTGAGGTTGCGAGCATGTGACGTGTACACAACTGGTATCTTTGGATCCACGTACATGGCACTGATTTCAATGGTTAAAGTTAGACATTTGCTGTTATTGTGGTGTGCCTTCAAGTCCTTTCTGACTAATGGATACCCTGAGGTATGGGCTTGTCTTGTCATGATTTGTTCAGAAGAGGTTTTGCCTTTGCCTTCCTCTGAGGCTGAGAGAGAGTGATTTTCCTATGACCAAGCAGGGACTCAAACCCTGTTCTCCACATTATAGTGCTCTCAAACCACTGCACTATGCTGGCTCTTAGCAAGTGCCTATTTCTATCTAAAACTCAGGCTGCATCCGCATTGCAGAAATAATCTGGAGCTAAAGCTAAATATTTTCTACTTGCCTTTTCCATAAACACATTGTGTTTAGTTTTTTTTTCTCCATGCCCATCTACTTGGTCTCCCTCTTTGTTTTGGACATACCGTCTATACTCGACTATAAGTCGACCTCATGTATAAGTCGAGAGCAGGTTTTGGGGCCAAAATTATGGATTTTGCCATGACCCGTGGATAAGTCGAGGGTAAAATTTGGGGGCATATAGGAAAGGATCTAAAGGATGAAGCAAAGCAAAACAATGTCAAATAACTTCCAAAAGTCTTATTCTTAAGATTGGATGGATGAGAGAGTAAAGGGGGTCAGTGCTTCCAGGACAGATTATACTCTTGCTTTCATCAGGGGATGGTTCCTTCTTTCAAATAAGAGTTAAGATGCAATTCTTACATTGACCCATGGATAAGTTGACTCAGGTTTTTGCTTCAATTTTTTGAACTAAATTTCTAGACTTATAAAAGAGTATATACAGTAGTTCCACCACCTGAACATGAGGAACCCAAACAGATCAAGAACAGACTGTTGTCTACCTAATATCCAGAGGTAGCCGTGTTGGCCATATAGCAAATCCAGTAACTTCAAAACTCCACCAAAGAGTGATACTTTTATTAGACCAACCAAAATGCACAATATACTTGTTGTGAGGATTCTGATACTCAGATACTTATGGAAAGCCCATCAGAAGAGCATAAATACACTAGCATCTTTTTGCTCCTGTCCCCCAGCAACTGCTTCTTTTGATACATCTGGGGCTGCATCTGCACTGCAGAAATAATGCAGCTCGACACAGCTGTCACTGCCGCGGTGCCGTGCTATGGAATTCTGGGAACTGTAGTTTTGTGAGACATTTAGCCTTCTCTGTCAAAGAGCTGTGGTGCTACAAGAAACTACATTTCCCAAGACACCATAGCACTGTGCCAGAGGAGTTGAAGTGGTCAGGAATAAATTATTCCAGAATGTGACCACACAACCCAAAAAAATCCACAGGAAAAAACAATTGTTTTTGCAATGGGAAAAATAATGTGGTTTGACACCGCTTCAACCACCATGGCTCAGTACTATGGAATTCTGGGAATGGTTGTTGGGGCCCCAGCCAGAGCACAACAAACTACATCCCCCAGAATTCAATAGCCCTGAGCTGCAGTGGTTAAAGTGGTGTCAAACTGGATTATTTCTCCAGTGTGGATGCACCTTGGGTTTTTTTTGGCTGTATTGGCCTTTCCACCTCTTCAGTCCAGAACACACTGCAGAAATAATTTGGTTTGAGACTGCTTTAACTGCCCTGTCTCAGCAGTAGGGGGTTCTGGGAATTGGAGTCTACTGTGGCACTAGAACTCTCTCTGACAGAGAGAAGCCTAAATGTCTCTCACAAATAAACACTACAGTTCCCAGGATTCCTTAGCATTGTAGCCAGGGCAGTCTCAAAATGGATTATATTTCTCCAGTGTGTTTTGGACCTTGGTGGTTGCTGAGGGGATGCCTTTATCAGTGGTCCCCAAAAACTGTGTGCCCTCCTCCTTGAAGAGATTTTTGTTGGACTACAGCTCCCAGAAGCCTCAGCCATGTTGACCAATAGCCTGGGATTCTGGGAGATGGAGTCCAAAAGGGCACACAGCGCTTCCGGTTAATGGAGCTGAGCTTCCGGCCTGTGGGCTGCTGTGTTGTTGTCCCATCTCCTCCTGGGTTCCTGTCTGGGAGGCTTTCCTTCTTCCTTGAGCCCAATTCCTCCTCCTCTTCCTCCCTGGAGCCCATGGAGCCTCCTGGGCAGGTGAGGCAGCAGGGGACCCCCCACAGCCCCAACCAGGGGGGCCCTCCTGGACAGGTACTCCCTTTGGTCCTTCTTAGGCTGCATCCACACTGGAGAGATAACTCGGTTTGGCACCGCTTTAACTCTTTGCCTGACACACTGCTGCTGTGGAATTCTGGGAGTTGGAGTTTGTTGTGGGGCCCCAGAGCGGATAATGTTACCTACCTGATATTACATGTTGCCATTTAATACATATTATATTATATATTGCCATATAATACATACTATATAATATATGTTATATTCTATATTAACATATATGATATATTTTATATTACCATATGATATATATTTTTATTCTATGTTATCATATAATATATATTATATCATATATTACCATATAATATATGATATTCTATATAATCATATAATATGTTATATTCTATATTAACATATGTTATATTTTATATTGCCATATAATATATATATATTATTCTATACCATATAATATATATTATATCATATATTACCATATAACACATATTAGATTATATATTACCATATAATATATGTTATTTATTATATTACCATATAATATGTATATATTATATTATATTATATATATTACCATATTATATATTATATATTATATATATAATATATAAATATATAATATTCTAGATTACCATATAATATATATGTCATATTCTACATTAACATATATGTTATATTTTATATTACCATATTTATATATATATATAATTCTATATTACCATATAATATATATTTTATATTACCACAATATATATAATTCTATAATATATATTATATTTTATATTACTATATAATATATATTATATTCTATGTTTCCATATATTTCATGGTGCCTCGTCCTCCTTTGTGATGAGGACATCTGGTCACCTTGAGTGGGCAGTAATAAAGGAATAGGTAACCATGATTTTGGGGTCACCAGCCTTTTCTTCTTGTTGTTATTCTTCTTTCTTCTGCCTCAATGCCAAAGAGAAATAATAGGTTAAAATGCTGTTGGAGAGGAGTGAGGGAAAAGAGATGTTAAGCAGAGGAAGAAACAATGAAATTTCCAAACCCTGAGGTCTGTGGAGAGCTGTTGGTATTGTGATCAGATGCATTTTAAGTGATTGACTTGAAAGACCTAGCCTTAGGGTAGGTCACACTCTCTCAGCCTCTGAGGATGTCCCTGGCAAACCCCCTCTGAAGGAAGATGCCCAGAAAACCCTGTGATAGGTTCATCTTAGGGCTGTCATAAGTCAAAAATGACTGGGAGGCTCACAACAACAACAACAACAACAACAACGCCATATTAGTTGGGAAATCAGTATGCAAATGGGTCTTTATGCCACCTTTGAGACTAAGGAAGTAGATTCAAGCCTAGGAAAGTTCATGCTACCAACTTCTCTCTTTCACTTAGATCCAAAACACACACTGCAGAATAATCCAGTTTGAGAGCGCTTTAATTGCCCCGGTTCAGTGGCAGGGAATCCTGGGAATTGTAATTTATTTTGTCACCAGAGCTCTATGACAGGGGAGGTTAAACGGTCTCACAGAACTACAGTTCCCAGAATTCACCAGCATTGAGCCAGGGCAGTTAAAGCAATCTCACACTGGATTATTTCTGCAGTGCGTTTTGGACCTAAGTCTCAAAAGTGCTACAAAATTTCTTTGCATGCTGATTTTAAGTGCTTGGTGCCTAAACAGAGGTTCAAGGAGCTGAATCATTTGACCACCCCCCCCCCCCCCCCCCGTTTATAGGGTTTGGTTTTTAAAAATAGCAATGATTTTACAGACTTGTGGCGGATTTAAATGCAGCGGGCTTCTTATACAATATAATAATAATAATAATAATAATAATAATAGATTTTATTTAGATCCCGCCTTTTCAGAAGGATCAAGGCGGGTTACAATAGAATACATAAATAAATACATAACACATGCATAACTAAAATTACATATCCCCTCCTTATCCCTTACTTTAAAACTAAAATACCAACACTATAAATACAAATTAAAATTAATTTAAAATAGGCAAGATTGGGGAGAGACATTTGGGTAAACGAAGGACAGTCTGCATCAGTGTAACCAGAAGATCAGTCTGGAAAGGCCTGCTGGAAGAGATCCGTCTTCATAGCCATTTTAAAGGTTTAAAGAGTGGTAATACGATGGATCTCATGTGACGGATATCAGGAGCTTTCAGGATGTAACAGTCCTTGAAGCAGATATAACACTGATGTTGCAGTAAAAAACATTACAATTTTATAATGATAATCCAGATAGATTTCTTATGATCCAGACACCAAGAACCTGTTGGCACTTGGAAGTCTACTTGCAGAGACTGTATGAAACTGTGTGAAAGATCAGTTCAGTGCAAGAAACTTCCCACCACCACCTTTTGCTGTTCTTGGACATCTTTTTAGGGCTCAAAGTTGTATAGTTACAATTTCAACACAGGCTTACCCTTTCAGCTTCCAAATCTACTTAAAATGCTTTTTATACTGCTATGGTCAAATTATAGATTGTATTTCTTCGTAATGGTATCATTTAAAGTTTTAAGTCCCCGGCTGCTAGAGGACTGTCACAACAACACTGGCCTCCATATAGATGAGGGTGTGGGTGTTTATATGACAAAAGCCTTCCGATACCAGCTTTAAAAACCACATGGTAAAATTGCATAACGATTGTTTAAACCTGTTTAGGACCATGAGCCAGGGAACTTCTTTAGATATTTCCAGCAGGACTGCAGACCTCCCCCTGCCCTTTTGACAGACTGGATGTGTGCCATATTGCAAGCTACTTTTGAGACTACACCGTTTCAAATGTGGTTTATTTATCCATTCACAACATAGCTACTCATTAACAGTTCAACTGCATTAAGTCAGGCACAAAGTTCTTGTGAGTGAAATGTGTTTAGTACTAGTTAATACTATTGTAGGATTTTCACTGTAGCTTCAAGTCAACTTTGACTTATGGCGAACCATGAATGAAAGACCTTCAGGTCACCCTCTAAGCAGCCCTGTTCAGGTCTTGCATACTTATGGCTTCTTTGATTTGAGTCTTTCCATCTGGAATAGTACATTTTTCTTTTCCTCCTGCCTTTTACTTTACCAAGCATTATTGTCTTCCATTATGAGTCATGTCTTCTCATGATATGTCCAAAGAGTGACCATCTCAGCCTAATTATCTTGGCTTCTAGGGAGAGTTCAGGCTTGGTTTGCTCTTGGACCAATTTATTTGTCTTTATAACAGCCTGTGATATCTGCAGATAACCAATGATCACTGTTGTCTTAAATTAAGACAATGTTGCTTTATAAACTCCAGTGTAACTGTTCACTAGCATATGCTTCCCATCAGCAGTTTTTGAGACAAACACAACTGGGACATAAACTTGTATGAGTTGCACAAGCTTTTGTCAGTAGTATGGAAGATGCATTTGCATGGCTGAAATTGGAAAATAAAAATACATGGAAGTCTTTCCAAAAAACCAAAAGACATGTAAGGCACAACAACATTTCCCATGTTCCAGTACCCTGTCACAAAATGTCTTACAATGAGTTTTAATTGTTTTGAAATAGCACATCTCCTATACATTTCATGTACATTGTTGAAATGTGAGCAAATGACTTTGTGTAACATTTTATAGTGTTGCTGGTATATTTTATACACTGACTTAATATTCTCTGTTTTGATGAAAGAGCCAAATAAATATGACTTACATACCCACAGAGGATGAAAAGAGAGTCTTCAGGGAATGCAATGAGGAGAGCTTCTGGTACAGATGTAAGTTAAATGTTCTGAGAAGTAATGTCTACTTATTCATATCTTGTGTTTCACCACTTCCAGTGGCATGGTGGCGCCTTGATCACCTTCCAAAGAGGTGTTTCATCAAACAATTAATGTTAAATTCTCCAAAAATATAGCTTATACTAGGAGATTCAGGCAGTTTACTGCGCTCATCAGTGTTATGAGAAAATACAGGATCCATTAATATTAAATCCATTTTCATAGGGACTACAGATTACTAAAAAAATTATCCTTTTCAAAGTAATAATCTGGGGGCCCAGGATATATCAAGACTCTTTGATACCCCATGTAGTATAATTCAGTAGATATGCCTTGGGATCTTCTGTGATATATCAGAGAGCAGTGGAGTATAATTTACCACATGATCTGGTTTTTGATCCCTTTTGATTGAGGTTCGACTGAGGATCCTATAGTTGAGTCCTCACATTCTATACTGAATTCTTAGGGAAAGAGTGACTGACCAAAGGTCACCCCATCAGCTTCTTGAACAATGGAGCATTGAACACAGATTTTCTCAGTATAAGTCCAGTATTTTATGCATTCTTGATTTCCATAGATATTGTCCCCTTAAAAAAATATTGTTGCATTTACTCCTTATCCAGTATAGGATCCTATTTATTATTTACTTAATAATAACAAACAAAACAAAACACACAGACCAACGAGTAACACTTGCCTCAGAGAAAATCTGCTGCAGTAGAATTGAAACAAAATTTCAAAACGGAAAGAATCTTGAGATGTAGCTTTAAGAATCCTTTCTAAGGAAAAAAAATCTATCAGTATTCTTGCATTCATGAGGACTTGGAATTCTTTGTGAATGACAGCTCAGAGTCATTAAAAACATTTTTTAAAAATTTTCAAAGTATATCTGAGACTGCATATTAGCCATATTTTTTTCTAAACAATACTTCACTTGATCTTAGCCTAAAGGCCAAGTGATACAATGCTAACATCATAATGAAGGCATCGGGCCCTTCTTAAGAATAAAAAAGTCAATGTATGCTTCAGAAAGGATTCAGTGCAGAACAGTCTTAAGCATGTTTACTCAAAAGTAAATCACTCAGAGTGCTATAGGACTTATACTTTAATCACTTTTCAGGTTTATAGTCTGTTTTTGAGAAGACATTGAATTCTAATCTTAGTACATTTTTTCCCTTTCCCTACCCACAGCCGTGCCTATGTCTGGCATAAGCATGTTAATCACACAGGTGCTGATCAAGAAAGGTAAGCTTCTGATACCGTTGATTGAATTTGGACACTTGCTGTTCGCTAATTTTCTTCCTGTTATTTAGAAACCTAATTAAAAACAGGATTAAATATAAATGGAGGGAGGACCAGTTCAAAAACAAGAGAAGTGGAAGTGGAGAGGGAAAATATAAATTAAATAAATAATAAAGCGTTTTTAAACATCAAAACAGAAGAAGAAATAGAGATTAGGCTCTGTAATTATACTGATTGGTAAGTATGTCACAAAAATAGTCAGCTACAGAAATTCTTAGAAAGCTTCTGGTTGCTCTAAAGGAATAGAAATTTGCAAAGCGTTAATTTTTTGTCATCTGTTGGTGATTCTACACTCCATAGCATACTAGGAATGGGCCTATTTATGGGAATGTGTGAGAAGCATTTATAAAGAGGAGGAATATCATTGTTTGCAAATTAGTTTTTAGTTTGTAAAAGAAGATCAAATATTCACAAATACAGAAATAATCTTTCTGGACCTTACAACTTTTATTGTACTTTGCCAGCAGGTGTAGCTTCAGAAAAACACCTGGACATTTTTTGGATGATCAAACTTTAGACCTTATTTCAAGATGCTTTAGTTCCTTTTTATAAGCAAGCAGAGAGTTACTAACTGCTTAGATCTAGGAGAGAGAATATTTCAAGAAGTTTACAGTACTTGTGAAACCCACTGGGCTGTTATAGATGCTACCCATAGGTATTACTTGGTCCAGCAGTGTGAACCCCTTTGGATGTATATATTTTTCTTCATGTTAAAGTAAACGGAACAGGCTTCACACAGAGCTCTGGATCATGGTATGGAATGACCTAGCTTCCTTAACTGAGGATGATGATTTTGTGTCTAACAAACATAATCAGTGCTACTGAATGGGAGTGTCATCATGTACTTGTTCTAATCAATGTGTAATTCATTATTTTAAATGATTATTCTCTCTCCTTACTGTTACTCTTTGTTTTCTAGGAATTCTTACAACACATTCAAGATTTGGCTCATTACCAAAAGTTGCATGTGAGTTTTATCTTTTTGTCATATTTCAACTGTGCATGAGATTTCACAATTGAAAGTTCAGGTTGCCACTACAGTTCAGATATTTTGATATAAACAGAAATAAAGATGGACTGGATTGCTGGTACTGTTTCTCACTAGGCTTAATAAAAGGTGGAAGAAATTAGATGAGATACAGATTGAGTAGCTTGAAGCTCTGGAAGGTAGATTTCTCTTTATCTCTGTCCTTCACTTTTCTTTTTCTCTTCCCACCCCCACCCCCACTCTTTTTAAAATGTTTTCTGGCAGACCACTCTTATAGGGTCTCATGGACCTTACTTGTATGCTGGTCATTTCTCTACTCTTGAACCAATATACACCATGATGCCACTGCCACTGTAAAAAATAATGGTCAACTCTTTTTTTAGGTAGGCGTGCCTAAATATAGGGTAAACAGATACTTATAATAACACTTAAGCCTATTTCCTTTAAAGCAAGTACATTTGGCCCTTTGTATCTGTGGGGGATCTGTTCCGGACCCCTTCTCTGGGATAAGAAAAAAATATGGGACTTCGTCCTGTTTTCCCCACTAAAGCAACACCACATGGGTGGTGGGACAAGGTTCCCTTTGCCGCTGCGGGGCTTCCACTGTGTCCTCCTCCTCCAGGGCAGCAGCGCTTTGCTCATGTGGCAAGTCCCAGCCGCCATAGACCACCCCTGAGCCAGACCAGGCTAGGCTGGGCTTGGCCAGGACGGGCAGAGTGACCACCATCTGCTGCTGGGCCTTGTCAGAGGTATCCCAGGTGCCAGCCTCATCCACTGTGTAGGGCAATGGGAGGTGGAGGCAGAGGTAGTAGGTGGCTGGGGCTGATGAGTCAAGTTGCAGCTCCCACTTGCGGACCTCCAGCTGGGCTAGGACAGGGAGCGGAGCAGTGGCAGCTTGATGGCGACCACCAGCTTATTAATGTCAGTTAATTCACAGTTAATGTGAATATGATTGGAACTCCCCACATGACTTCTTTTTGAAAATGTTTACTCAGTTATAGCAGCTGACAGTCTGGACCCAGTGTTTTTCTCACTGTTAGGGTGTTTCACTGGAGCCCTCAGTCTTTTCTTATTTTAGCCCTAGTCTTGTAAAACTGAGCTTCTCAAGAAGTACTTGTCATTTTCTAGCGAGTAGTCAGAAGTAACTGGTAGTTCATCTTGTTCTTTTGGAACAGACAAGTCTGCATGTTTCTTAGTTGCTGCCTGGTGATGACCCAGTTGCCTCAGATCCTTTCTAAGGTCTCTGTTTTGTTGCCATGGAGGCATGACATGGAGAAGAAGGCTCCGGGGACTAAACAAATCATTTTTTTATTATTAAGTTAAACAATTGTTTCATTCTTTTTCTTACATTTCATTTTAAACATAACTGTATTCTTTTTGAACATGCCACAGCATCAAATGGCTTAAATTGATGTTTGTCTTTCTTTGTAAAAAAAAAAGTTGCTGGTTTATGTGGATACATTGGTGGAAAGATTTCCTATATGAAGACATGCCAAGAGAAGTTTAAAAAGCTAGAGAATTCCCCACTTGGAGAAGCTCTGAGGAAACATCGGCCATTTCCACATGAGTAAGAAAATTTGTTCACTCAAAATTTTAGATTTCTTTTAAAAAATTTACTGTCTTTTGAGTGTTGCTGCTTATTTTTCCTGTAATCATCATGTACCATATATGAATTTTACTTTCTGCTTATAATTTTGAATTATTTTAACATAGAAAATAAGATATTTTTAGACCACTGCAAAACAATCTTGCTAAGCATGCTTGCTTGTTTACTTTTTATTTTGTTATGTAAATATATTCAGCGTGTTGAGGATGGCATATACATGAAATTACCAGGCATTTGTTAATTTGATTGATTGAGAGAGAGGGTGGTTAAGAATTTGCGCTCAACTCATCCAAAACTGTTTCGGAAGAGCCTGACCTAAAGGGAAGATAGTCAGGCAAACATTTAAGTTTCACGTTGAAACTGATGGGACCTCAGACTGCTTGAATTTGGCTAGATCATGTTCCTTGTATATTATAAAGAGAAAATGATAAATAATAGGAAATACAATGATCAGCTTCCACTCCCCATTTAATTTATTTTAAGATAAAATCTAGCAGTTTAAAATGAAGCAGAAATATGGGTTTCTTATTTCTTATTTCTTATTTGGACCATGAGAAATCCAAAACACATATGTCGAAGACTCATTATTTTCTTAACATTTTCCTTTTCTTCAAGTTGGTTTTTATAAATTTACGTCAGATAGGGATTTCCCCATGTAATACATATTATATGTTATTTGGACTGTACTCATGAATTGTATAAGAATCACTTTTTTCACCATATTTATTTTAAATCTTTCTATATCTATTTGCACAGTAAAGCAAATGTATTTAGAAATCAATATTATAAGCAAATGATTCTGCTGCCTGTTGGAATAACATCATTTGATCCTCTCCCATTCTCCCATCTTGGTTTCCTAGAGTGTAGGCAAAGCAAATGTAAAATTTCTGTTTCCATAGTAAGGCTGTATGGTAAATCATTCCTCTGGCATCTTCTCTTTTACATACATATTTTCCCTGCTGTCTTTAATTTTGCTTAAAGTGGACAGTGACAATAAAGTTCACACTGACAGTCTAAACCCTGGCTTTAAGCAGTAGTTTTAAGCAAGATTTGAAATGAGAATGTAAAGCTGATTAAAATAGATTCTAGTTCAGCTAATAGAACTATGAACAATAGTCATGGTGGATGTTGATTTGAAAGTGAATTGTGGTTAGGTATAAGAAGGGAACTTGCCCTCGGGAGAGGATGAAAGGAATGTAAAGTTCTATTTAATGCTCTTTATCCCATTTTAACAGTTGTTGAGAGATTGAAACCATTGTATACCAAACAAACATATGAAAAAATATTTCCCCATGACTTCAGGAGAAAGCTTGGCTGAGACTCTAAACAGGAAAAGCTTCAGCAGGATGTGTGAAAGTGTGTCAGTCCTAGAGATTTCCCTTCAAAATAAAATTTTCTGAGTAAAAAGATTCAGGCACCATGTAGATTAAGTACTAACTGTTGTATGCAGATAAATTGAATTTTCTGCACAAAGTTCAATGTGTGATTCACACCTCCTTCCCACCACATTCAGTTGATTGCAAGGACAGTAGTGAGAAAGAAAATCTGAGTTGGAAGGAAGGAAATAGGACAAACTTTTCAGTTCTGTGCAAATGAGTTCTAGTTAGCTTCACTAATGTCTTGCTGTTGCCTTTTAACCTCAAAGACAGTTACAAAGCAAAGTAAAAAGTACAGGTTGGGACCACAAAGCACACACCAGAATTGATGGTTTTGAGAGTTCCTGTACCCATAGAACTGTTTTGAATTTGACTGTGTGTCTGCCTCTCTGTTGCAGAAGATTTTGGAGTGTATTCTGAAACACTCTTGTCAGTACACTGGGCTGCCAGAACATCATACTCTCCATAGGGAGAGCCTGGACATAATTTATTTATTTATTTATTTATTTATTAGGATAGAATACCATTCAGACCTGTTAGTCCTGTTTCCCTGTGCAACTGAAAGTCCATTTTAGAATGTGTCCAGTATACACCCATGTTTGCAGCTCTTCAGGGGGAAGTTAGGTACTTTGTTTTTCAAAGAGGCTTGTCTGTTGTCACAAATTTATCAAATGGGAGACTCCCTGATTTCTAGAACTCAATTTGAACACGAGTACACCAGGTTATGACTTAGCAAGATATAGGTAGCAAAAGCTTTATGTTTTAATCCCACATTGTTGTTCATTGATGCAAGCAGAAAGGATTAAGAGATATGGAAAAAAAGATTTTGTTTGGCAATGTAACTTAGAAAGATAGGTTTTGAGTTAGCAGAATATAAACTTTATGGTATTCCAGGCTAAGAACAGCTGGTAGGGAAATGAGAATCAAATCTGGTTTGAAGTTCATGTTGGAATATGCTTGCACAGTGCTATATTTGAATGGAAAGGTAACACAAAATCTGTGCTAAGACATTTGTGCAGCCTTCATGAACAGAGTAGTTATGGAGAACACTGAAGATGGAAGAACACGAATGTACTATTTTAAAATGAAAGTTGAGATGTTCAGAGTACTGTATATTTACCCAGTATAGCCATAGAAGAGATACATCCCTGCTCTTGGCCAGATATAGGTCTAATCTGCACAGCGGAAATATTGCATTTTGACACTGTTTTAACTGCCATGGCTCAGTGCTGAGGAATTCTGGGAGTTGTAATTTGTTGTGATGCCAGAACTCTCTAAGAGTGAAGGCTACCGATAAACATTTCACAAAACTAAAAATCCCAGAATTCTATAGCATTGGACCTATGAGTACAGTGTGGGAAGCCTCAGGTCATATGAAAGACACTTGTCACCAAAATGAAGCTTTTGGCCTGAATTCTATGGTTAGTAACAATGAGATTAGACCCATTGAATCTTATGGCGTTTTCTTAAGTGTTAACTAGTCAACAGCTGATTCAATGGGTCTTCTCTAACTGGAAGTACCAATAGGGTTCAGTCCTGTGACTTGAGCGCTAACTAAACTATACAAATATCTTAGTTAGATTTCTAACCAGCTCTACTTTGGGACTTCAGATTGATGGCAACACATGGATTCAGTTAAACCAAGCAAATGAATAGTATCCTACATTGTTTAAATTAATTTGCTTGACCATAGTGAGTAATATTTCTAGCCGCTATTTGGGTACTGATGAGCCCTCCATTAACACACATAAAAGAGACTGCTGCAACAATATGAGTTGAATCTGAAAGTGCTTCTGATCTTATGATGCAGCTCTGGGCTACAGAGGATATGATGTAGAGGGCTTTCCTAGTTCATCTGAAAGAAATGGCGATTTTTGTGATATCCATAACCCAAATAATGCCAGGGTTGTAAAGGAGGTCATAGTCTGCTATGATTCAGGTTGTCAAAGATATCAGAATATTTTAGAAGGTATAAAAGGCTGCTGGAAAATAGCAAATGATAAAGAGTGGGGTAGAGATGCACAGCACTTGATCCTGACTGAACACACTTCGAAGGACAATATCTCCCATGTTTCAAGCTGTTATCTAAAATTGTAAGAATGAGAAATTCATTGCATGCCAAACGATGAGTGATTGCACTTTAAATATTTTCAGGAAGGAAAGTTAGCCTTAAATTTAAAATCTACCATAGAGTCATCTTTGTTACTGATCCTCTTTGCTAATTGAAGATTTCGGCTTGCTTTAAGAATGAAGCAACTGCTTCTGCTCTTCCTACATCTTCCTTCCCCATTTCCATCCTGTGTAGTCCTCCCCCAATTTTGTGTCAATTTCTTCTTCTTGTTTTCTGTCTGCTATAGTTGTTTAGCTTATATATTATCATTTATCCCAAATATTACAAACTTTTTAATACTGTTAGTCTGAGTTGCTTGATAGGAAATACATTTAATTCATTATACATATACCTTGAAAAACATGGAATATTTTTTTAAAAATGCATTTCTGATAAGTGTTGCATGTCTCTTCAGGTATAATTCTCAACAACCAGGATTTTCAAAAGTGCCTTCACCTTTTGAAAGTGCCCCAGCAGCAGAATCACTGGAGTCTTCAAAATATGCTTCAAAGTACACTGTTGATAATTATGGAGCGATAGACTTTCACTCTAATTATGAACCTGTCCCATTTAGTTCTTCTATGAATGAATCTTCACCTACTGGAATAACAGATGGTTCCCCTCAAGGTACAATCTGTCTTGAATTTTATAATGCATTTCCTGTCAAAAATGGAAAACTTATTGAATGTTCATTTCACTGATAGATGTGAACCATTTCTTTTAAAAAGCTGACATTAGGATATATATTAGGGATACGGTATGTGTGTTTTGTGAATGTGCCTGTTCAGTGTGGATTCAGTCAGTGTGGTCAGATTTGCAGGGGAGGACTGGCAGGCACAAGGAGGATATTCCTGCCAGTTCTCCCTAGAGATTTTCTTGTAGCAGTCTTATTTTTTTTGCTGTAGTTGGTCATCTTTGTGACGTTGGAGCTTTGCTGATGGTATACACTTTGGAAAGAGCAGGGGAGAACTGGTGGGAGAATCTCTTTTCTTCTGGCTGCATCAGAAGGAGAAAAGGACACTGTGTTCTTTTGTAATATGTGGTTCCATGCTTAAATTGCACTCCTAAATATTTACCTTTGCATATATATCCACAGTATATATGCTGTGGAGTTCAATTTGTACATAGCTGGCTAATATTATATACTGTAGGTACGTCAAACAAAGGAATTCTTTTCTGATACTACAAACTATAGTATTAGTTGAACTGACTTCTAATGGCTGGTTTTTAAATATTATTTAATCTTCATCAATCAATCAGTGCTGTTACATCTATATTTGTCTACAAACGTGTTAAGAGATACTCTTAATTATTATTTTAAAATGAAAGAATAATAATATAATTTATTTATATTCTGCTTAATCTCAGGGAATCCAAGCGGATTACAATAGTAAAAACAAAATACAGTTAAAAGAGAAATTCTTAAAAAAATACAAAAACAGCATCCCTTATGATAAAAGCATACTAAATACTAAAAAGAGATTAAACCAGAAAAGAGTTTAAAACCATTAATATACAATAAGAAATAAAATGACGAGAAATATCAATATTTTGCTGATATCAATATCAATATTTTCCTGAGGGGGGACAAGAAGAATGGTCTAGTCTGGAAAGGCCTGCTGGAAGAGATCTGTTTTAATAGCCGCCTTAAAGGTTTCCAAGGTGGTAATCTGATGGATCTCGTCCGGCAGTTCATTGCAGAGTCTAGGAGCAGCTGCTGAAAAGGAATGCTGAGTCACTGTAGAGAGTCTGCTCCTCTTTGGTTTAAGCATATTCCTCCCAGCGGAACGGAGAGTGCAGGGAGCATGATATGGGAGAAGGCACTCCCGCAGGATAAAGGACCCAGGCCATATGGGGCTTTAATGGTTAAAACCAACACTTTGTATCCTGACTGGAAACTAATAGGCAGCCAGTGAAGGGATTTTAAGACTGGTGCAATTTGAGCAGATCTAGAAGTGCCAGTGACCAAGCTGGCTGTCGTGTTCTGTACCAATTGAAGTTTCTGAATTTGACACAAAGGTAGCCCCATGTAGAGCGTGTTACAAAAGTTGAGCCGAGTGGTTACCAGCGCATGTACCAATGTTTCAAGTTCATCCTGCTACATCATACTGAGGTGGGGTGATGCTTTATCCTTACACATAGCATTAGTCTTTTATGTCTTCCCATACACAGTAGGAGTATGTATATATATCTGATATCTTAAATCAGCCTTTCTAAACCTGAAAAGTCACTTCAGATATTTTATAACTTTTATTACCGCAGCTAGTATGGCCAGTGGACAGAGATGATGTGAACCTTGGACCGAAACATTGGGGAAACGACTAGGTTGGAAAAGGCTACCTTAATTATACCTTAATCTACCTTAATTTATATCTGCTTTATCACACTAGGGGGCAAACAGGATTTAAACAAGTGTTACACAAGAGTTAAACAGGAAATGTCATTTGATAAACATAGGACATTTCCTGTTTAACTCTCGTTTAACTGTTGTTTAAATCCTTTTTGCCCCCTAGTGTGATAAAGCAGTATATCAGCCATGTTTTATTCATCCTTTCATCTGACTTTACAAAGCTATGCCCAAAAGTTTTATCTTTCTGCTCATTTGAATTAATAACTGCTGAGACAAGTGATTTGTTCTCCTGCATAGTACATACCAAGTGCTGTAGGCTATATTTCAGAGGAAGGAACTGGTAAAACCACCTCAAAGTATTCCTTGCCTAAGGAAACCCTATGAAATTCAAGGAGTTGCCATAAACTGACAGGTGACTTGAAGGTCTGTGTTACACACAGACAACTATTTGCATAGAAATTGTAGTAGCACCACAAAGAAGTGTGCTGGACGCACAGAAACCCCTGCTTATGAACGGTCTCCTCACCTTTCGATACAAACAGACATAACTAAACTTAAGCTGAATTTAGCCTGCATCTTCCATTTACAAATATTTGCAGGGAAGCAGATTTCTGAATTTAGAGCAGTGTTGAAATGTATGGCCTATAGAGAGCATCTAAAACAAGAGCGAGCAAGCATACTGTTTAAACCTGCATTAATTGTAATTTCAGTTACTTTTAACTTTAGAGCTGCAGTTCCCAAACTGTACTCCATGGAGCCCTTAGTTCTCCGCAAATCAAAAAAGTCATGAACCGCTGCTCTAGAGAAATCTGTGTTTTGAAACCAGTTGAAGTCAGTTTCTCACAAATAAGGTTCCGTTTAGTCCCATATTCCATTTGTGTGTAGTGTTATTAATTCCACTGCTCCTTTCTCTCTCTTTGGTATTATTTCTTTTCTTGCCTTAGAACCTATACCACCTCTGGAAGAAGGTCCAAAAAGAAGAGGAATTACATATGATGAACTAAGGAGCAGAAATAGAGAGATGTATGAGGCAGGAATAACACAGAGGTCAGATGTTCCAACAAAGTCATCACAGGAAATACCACTAAAGAAAGAAGGTAAATTGTTAAATAGCTGAAATATTTGGTAACAACATCTGCAGTGGTTGCGTCAAGGACTTGGGAGTTTCATGTTTAATCTTGCCTTTCCACTTGGGACTCATAGCATTGTAAGAAGTAAACAAGAAGCAGTGTTCTTTTTAGAACTCATTTTATGTCCATTTCCTTTCAATGGTATGGCCTGATTTATCGCTGGGTAACATTCATATAGATTCAGCTAAATGAACCCAAATGCCCCTTTCAGTTCTCTGGACCTGAATAAATCATCACAGTAAATTGGTCCAGATCAGGTGTTTGGAAACAATCAACTTTTTTCAGAGGTTGTTTTTAATTAAATTTTGAATTCATAGTAGAACTCTGAAGGATGTGCCATTGTTTTCTTCTGTTTACCATTGTACTGGAAGGAAACTGTACTTGGCACCAAATGTGAAACTGTGCTTTTCTGATTATAAAAAGCCTTGTACAAAAAAACCAAAGACTGGTATGAGCTAGGAAGTCATACTACCTTTCAGTTAATAGAAATGGCACCTATGACAACAAAAAATCTGAATAAGAGTTCATTCTGTCGTTCATTATGTTTGCCAAGTCAGTTTCTGAATTTCGAAGCACTGTATTTCCATACAGTAAAGGTATTGTGTGGAACAATACATATATACATAATAAACCACAAGCAATACTGTGTCCTGCTTTTGAGGAAGGAAATTCACTAGTGAATTGGGGGTTGCAGCAGTGAAAGCAGTATAGCAGGTTGTACTGTTATGACAATCAAAGTTAGCAAGTCCAGTGCTGTGTCAGATAGTAATCTACTGGCAAGCAGTTCATCTTGTTTCTAACATGTACATAGTTCATAAGTCCTTTTGTGCATTACTGTGTGTTTTCGTTTGTAGGTAAAGTCAATAAGTATGGAGACGCTTGGGAAGAGTGAAATGCTTTGCACCTTCTTAAGACATTTCTTCAATCAACTCTTCCACCTTTCTTATCAGGATGGATTAAATATCAGAATTTTCTGTTTTCTGTGGAATGCAGATGTATGACAATAAATGATAGAGGCCTACTTTTTTCACTTGGCAAAGTGAGTTGATATTGGATTGTTAGGCTAAAACTGTTTAATTTTCAAGGAATAAATTAATTAAAAAATAACAACAACCAACAAGTATGTTTGAATGCTGAATGTTGACTAACAAGAAGTAGGTAAGGAAGCAATTAGCTTTTTGATCCGTTTATGGCCTAATTGAAAATAACTATTACTTATAGAAAGGAGAGTCACAAAATTTTAAATCCACCTTCCCTTTCTTTCTAAAGTGTAATATAACATGTAGGAAAGCAAAAGAGAGAAAAAGTTACTTGAACAGTAAGAATAAGGGCTGTAGTTTGACTTGAAAAAGTCTTAATTGATTTTATCATAGGAGTGTGTGTTACTGAGTGAATCTGACATTTAAATTTGTACATGAATAAAAGCAGTCTTTCTGAAATGATATTCTTTGTACAGTCAGCCCTCCATATCTACAGATGCAACCATTCACTGAGTGAAAATAGTTTTACAAAAATCCAAAAAAGCAAACCTTGATTTTGCCATTTTATGTAAGGGACACCATTTTACTACGCCACTGTATATAATGGAGCCAAGGGCCCACTGTATTAGATACGTATCATAGCTGGCATTACTTCTGTATGTGTAAAAAGGGATAATGCCTCTTAAAATGGCACTTGCCAGTAGCAGTTTTCCTCAGCATTGTGTTACCTTTTAAAAAAATTGCTAATCAGTTAATCAATGACATCTCCATTTAAGGTTTTTTTTTTACTCTTTTGAAATAAGCCACAGTAACAGTTGGCAACTAAATATGCAAAAATAAGATATTTTTTAAAATTCCCTCTTTGCAAACTTGATAAAATCAGAGTCTTTGGAGAGAGACCTATAGCCCAGCAATATAGCACATGCTTTGCATTCACAAGATGCATTCTGTTATATCTTGTTAATGGATTTTGAGTAGCTGTACTTTGAAAGATCTACCAAAGACTGGAGGAATACTACATTAGGTATCCAAATGGCCTAGTATAAAACATCTGTATATTTGATCTTGTGATATGTATTAAGCACTGTCATTAGCAGATTTCACATGTTTAGAAAAGTTGTAGTTCTGTTTGTGTACTACACAATTTCCATATTCTGTGATCATGTAAATCAATACAACCTAGCTCAAATGAGGTTTAGTTTGATTTTATATTGAATTGATGCATTTACTTAATCTCTTTCGTGACTGAATGTTATACACATTTGTATTCTTTTGGCACTATTTGTCCTACCATCTTGTTTGTTTAATCTGGTCTAAACAGCTGGATTTACATTTTATTTTGTGACTTTTCCAAACAGGCACACTTTCCTGGGGGTGTGGATTAGCGGTTAACTCTTATAATAGATAAATAGATAAATAGGCCTATTTCTGTTGAAAAAGGATGCAATAGACTTCTTTTTATTAAAACTTGATTTCTGTGGGCAAATACTTAAAATGGATTAAACTTTGATTTGATTAGGTTAAAGACATTATATTTGAAATGTATGTTGCTGTCACATTTAAAATATTTATATTCTACCTTGCCACCTGACAACAAGCCTTTAAGGCAGTTTCTTTTTTAAAGGCAGTAACTTTTGAAGGTTTCTGCTGCTTTTCAAAGTTTTGTAGTGACAATAAGAGAGAATATTCCCCCAGTATGTTATCCATCAGCCAGATGCACTTTTAGAATATTTTTCTCTCTCTCTAGCCCTTTGGGATGTGGTGGCTCAAGTGGTTAAGACACTAACTCTGTTGATAGCAAGATCGGCAAGTTGGCACTTTGAGACCTGGGCGCCACATGATGGGGTGAGCTCCCATCACTAGTCCCAGCTTCTGCCAACCTAGCAGTTTGAAAGCACACAAATGCAAGTAGATAAATAGGTACCACTTCAGTGGGAAGGTAAACAGCATTCTGTGCAGTCAGGCTGCCCACATGATCACAGAGTAGTCTCTGACAATACTGGCTCTTCAGCTTAGTAACGGAGATGAGTACTGCCCCCTATGGTTGGACACAGGAATACCTTTACCTTTAGCCCTTTGGCCAAAAGGTCTCCCAGGGTGGGTTATAAATTGTTTAGCAGTTCCCTGCCCTCAGCCATACAATCTAAAGACATGGTACATAGGGAAAAGGCAATGGCAGTGGGGAGGATATTAAGTTCAGCAGATACTGCTTTTTATGTACGTCTGAAGCCTGAGCAATGATAGTTGGAACATGGAGGGAGGAGTTCTTACCAGCTGCTTGACCAAGACACAAAATGTTTTATTGTGGAGGAAGGCACCCCTGTAGTCACTCACCATGTCCTTTCACCCTTAAAATCCCTACTTTGATCTGGTACTTGGGCCTCAAGATGACAACTGTATTGGACAAGAGCATGTGTTGGTTGGGTTCAGTGTGGCAAAGTGTGACCCATCCTCCTTGTTTATTAAATTAAAACTTCAGACAACATAAGAAAATAAAAACAATTACGATTTTATTGTAATAGATAAAATAAACATCTAGTGTTAAGCTGGTTCCACACAGAACATTTGAACATCTCAAGTTTCAGACAAAAAACACTTCTTCCTAAACTTTTCCATGCTATCAACTCTCAGAAACCCAAATCTTATTAATGCCCCTCTTTACAATTGACCCTAACTCATCTGATCTTCTCTAGATCTAATCTATTCCTATTGATCCTGCCCCTTCTTATTTCTACCTGGCCCTATCTAACTGTTTGACAAGCCTCTAAGTTATATCTTTTCCCTGTAAAGTGGGGAGGAACCTCCTAAATGTGGGTTACTCCACTCAATTGAAGGGATTGTGAAAGGCAGGAACACAGAAGCACTCCCCTCCATCATTCTCTGAGCTGTGATTGGCTGGCTATCCAGGTTTGCCTGGCTTCTCATGTCAGAGCATCTTCTCACTCGGAGCACTGAATCATCTGCAGCTGTTGACTCTAGGGTGGCAATGATGGAATATGTCCACTCCTGAGGTCTAGGAGACTTATGCTATTGGTTTCACTCTTCCAAGTGAACGTTTCATATGAAGTTATGCTGAAAGTTAGTTCTTTGGCTTAATTTTATAAAGCTACGGCACACAAATGAAAAGCTTGACACAAATACTTATTCCTGGGAAAGTTGCCAGTGTTTTGAATCTGAAATTATGGAATATCAAATTATGAACACTGTAGTGCTTATGCATTCTGTGGATATTCAAATGAGTTTTCTCTACTTGAAAAGCAAACCATTATAACTGCTATATGGGTAAAGTAGAAGCTAAACACCAGTTGGGCACTCATCTGGATATAATTTTTAATTTTAGGTCCCACAGATTCTGATGCTACACTGTATTTAACAAGCTGGTATTTTTTTAATAGTGTATTGTATTGGATCATACCATGATATTGTAGCTCCTTTTATTTTCTACATAAAACATTCAGTTACTCCAGATCTTTTACAAATGCAAGAATTCCTATGCATCTATCATATGAACACAAGAATGACTATACTTCCAGTCAATGTATAGTTCAATAATAATTACACAAGTTTTTCCTACTATCTACATCTTACAAAGGAAATTATAAACAATATCAAAAACATTTTTTCCTTTGCCAGGATGTGTAACCTCCCCAGTTCAAGCAACCTCCATACCCATGTGACTTATAAATCTGCTGAAAAGAACTGGGAAACCCCATAGGGGAGAATTTTGGTGCTACGGAGAGCTGAGCGGGGGAGTTCAAATTACACAAACTGGACAGTCATTGGATACTGACCATGATTAGCAGATGTCAAAAACTAAAGATGTTTATAACTATTAATTATTTACAGAAAGGTTGTTCAGAGGAATGACTTGCTTCCACCATTTGTTGTGTAACTGATTCTTTAGCTGACAAATTTTCTTGACCACAATTTTAGCATACAAGTGTAAAACCAGAGTAACACTCTAAAATAATAGTGATCCTATTGAAAGCTTCCATCTACTCAAAGAAAAATGACAAAAATATTCTCTTAATTTTATTTAAAAGTTGCAATAAACATTTTGAAAAAGGCAGATTTTACAAAATAATGAGGCCATATTCAAGAATAGGTACCATGACAAAATGATCTCTTCCATGTTATCTGAAACAGAAGAATAATATAACACCTTTAAGATACCTTCAATCCATATGGATGTCAAGATAAAAAAAGAACTAAGCCACCCTTTTCATGTTGATGCAATAATTCATAGGTGTGGGGGAATTCCGGTTTGTTTTTGGTCAAGCAGAAGTGTTTGAAGTCTTAATTGCTAAAATATAGTAACTGTATGTTCATTAGAGAAATATTTCAAAAGTGTGCTATAAAAGAAAATGTAAACATGAGCAAATCTATCCTGAAATTCTCCCAATTTTCAGAACCAAATACTTGACTGAAGGGTTTGAACAGCATGCTAATACAGCTCACATTTTAAACACATGGAATGTTCCATAGTATAAAGATAGGGTAATCTTCATGCACTAAGTTAGAACAGCTTTACATCCAGGTGACTGTAATTTTGAAATCTACTTGAAATTGATAAAAGGGGACCAGTGCAAGCTGTAAATGCAGACTTTAAAATATTACAAATACTGTGATCACTTCATCAAACTATATTCATTTAACATCAGTTCACATATGTCTCAAAAGCAATGTGAAAAACAACAACCCTGAAGCCTTACACTTGTGGGAATATTTGAAAGACAAGCAAGGCTTTGTCCTCTACTGCATATTATTGTTAAATAATAATCTGATACACAATAGCCAGTCTGAAACATTCTCTGTCTACCTCTGAAGCACGGCAAAGTAGAAATAGGAAAGCAGTGCAGGAAGGGGAAGAAACAATAAAGTAAAGGCATATATTCCCAGGCTGGGAAGGGAAACGATAAAATTTCTGGCCAATTCCCCACCAGATGCCAACATACACAGGGTGGATATGTTTACTTAAAATGTTACCATTTGAAGGCATCTTTGAGGCCAAATTTAATGCAGTAGTATTGAACTATCATGGGGTTGCTTGTTTTAAAAACATTTGGTTACTTTAATGCACAGTAGCAGAGAATAACTGCTTGCCAACGCAAGTGTGAAGTTCTTGTTCTAGAGTTGGTAATTACAAGATATTAAGAGCTGAAAAGCTTCAGTGATAATTAAACGTGAAATTTCATAGATACATACTGGTTTTAAGAAACAGAAGGCTGTGTTTGTTCCAGCTGGCTTGCTTTAGATTTCGCTTTACATTCCTCACACATGTGATGGCAATGCCTAAAAAGGTTGGAAAGAATTTAGAAATAACAGTCAATAAATATCGCATCCAGAATTTTTCCAGAGAAGTGAATTTGACATGCAAGTGCTTCCATCCAAATATCCTCACATGGATACAGCAGAGAACCTGTGCATGGTCCCATTACACTTGAAATAAAACGATCAAAGAGGTCAACCTTCCATACCAAACACGATCCTACTACAGCGGAAGGCCCATGTTAAACATTGATATTACATAACTGGGTGATCACAATTCTGCTATAGTGCAAATAGCCACACCATATGAGATCCTAAGTGCCTTTCTATAAACAGAAAGACCTTTGATCTATTGTAGGCTCTCAAATAAAGGGGCAACTAAGCATTTTCTTTTTGCTGACTCCACTCTCATATAGCTATCTACATGCCCATACTTTCTGATAATCCACCTTACCTTCTCTGTGAAAATCAAACCTCCATAAGTTTATACAGTATTTAGTATTTGATGGGGGTTCGTTTCAGGACCCCCCCCCCCGAATACCAAAATCTCTGGTTGCTCAAATCCCACTGTGTACAATGATGTAATAAAATAGTATCCCTTATATATAATGGCAAAATGAAGGTTTGCTTTTTGGAATTATTATTATTAGTATTATTTTGGAATATTTTCTAGCTGTGGATGATGAAATTTGTGGATACAGATGCCCAACTGTACTGAGAATGCAGATGCCCAACCATGAGATTTAGGGATCCAACTCACTGTCTTCCGATAATGTTTTTCTGCATAGGAGGATTACCTCATAGGATCCCCAGTTATCATCTCCCACCTCAGGCATAAAACTATCCATGCACAAACATGCCCTACTTACTATTTACTGATAACCATCCCGCCTTCCTCATCCACCCCAATGGAAATGTTTCACTTGATATTCACAAAATGTTTCACTTTAATATTCAGTTTTTTCAGGGGGAGAGGTTCTGGAAAAGTATTAAACTATAGCTGCTTTCACAGATTATGGTAAAACATGGTTTAGAATGAGAAGTACAAGCAGGAGCAACCCACAGAATCCTTTTTGTGGTCTGAGGAATGAAACTGCCCGTATATAAGGATTAAATGGTGGTTTTTCTGAAATACAGTTTCATAAATTCAAACAAGGCTGTGCATAATTTACTGCTGAACCAAATATGGAAGCTTAATTGTTCCATGTGGAAAGAAAAAGGAATGTGTAACCCATTGCCCATCTACACTAATTACAGCAAACCATTATTTAATGCAGGGGTGGGAATTTGTGCCACCTAGCATCCCTAGCCAACATAGACAGTGGTCAAGAACACTAAGAACTGTAGTCCAACAATAACTGGATGGTCATATGATTCCCAATTCTGGTTGAGAGTGACAAAACTAGTGGAATGGTTATGTTTACTGTATAACCAAGTTCCCCTCCAGATTATCTGGATCCTGGTACTGAAAGAACAAGAAAAGGAAGGCAAGCTTATCTTGCACTCAATGGGGCTTTCTAGATTGGCAGGAAAGTGTGACATGAAGTTGCCTTTTCCTTAATGCTTAGCAGCTGCACCACAGCCTTTAGATGGAGCTGCGCTGTTCTGCAGTTTTTAAAAAAGAAGCTGGGAAAACCAGCACCTTTTTAAAGGCGCTTCTTCTCCCCTAAAACGCAAAAAAAGCGTTTTCATGGCACACTTTCCCTTTTTCTCATCTAAAGGCTAGAGTTTCATGCAGCCATGAACACACTTCTTTTTGCCAATCTAGAAAGCCCCAATGTGTTACTTTAAGAAAAGAAAAGTGTTATATTCCAAACCATTTTTGTCCTGGGCCAAAAAACTGCACACCAGCACGTTCAAACTTCTTCTGGCATGTTCTTATATATGACATTGTCCCAACAGCAAAACCTAGGGCACCAGCAACTGCCAGGGAGGAAAAACAAAGCATGATTGTCTTACATATATAAAATATTGTATAAGATATAAATCAGTAGTTTAAACTTCAAAGAACAGCTCCCAAGGAGATTAAAAAAACCCCACACTAACTCGTAAAGAAAACCCAGAATATCTGCTAGTTTGTTATAATCACATTTCTCTCTATGATTTGGAGGTGAGAAGTTAGAAAGTGTTGGATAATTGCCATAATTCACTGTTCCCTGCTTGCAGTAGTGTCATGAACTGGAATGAGACATTCACATCACAAATAGCAGCTAAACAGTATCAGAACAGGAAGTCATTAATGGATTATTTCCAGTAAAAAAAGATGTGGTTCTTAAATTATTCTGGTGCTGAAGGTAGTCCTGACCCTCCCCTTTCCCATAAATGTAGCTGAAGAACTTTGTGTATGTGCTCTTTCATACAGCTTATTTTCTATTAAAATATAACAAGCTGCAGTTGTGCTGTAGTGATATCTTGCCCCATATGATGTCTTGTGAATATTTTCCTTTCACTGTCTTTATATGTATGGGAAATGTGCTTGTGTGCACAGGACAAGGGGCTTGTATGTTAAAGGTTTTAGGGTTGAGTGAGCAGTGCAGATTTAGCTATTCCTAACTGCAACCAGGGATGGGTGGGTCATTGTGGTTTTAATCTTTGCCCATGTTATAACTCTAAAAAAAATCCTCCCCCACAATTATAGCAGTTCATGATTATGCACTATATAAGCCTCATAAAAACCAAGATCATATATATTTTAGGCAATAAACTGAGTAACATTCAAATTTAATACTGAAAAAATGACAATTCAGGAAGCCAGAATTGCCATATTTGCTTAGAGTTAGCATGCAAGTATGGCAGCATTCCAATGATACTAATCTACACCACCTGCGGCTTCAACACTGATAATCTTTTCTTCCTTAACTTTAAAAGTAGGCTTTGGACTTACGTGCCATTTTAGGAAGGGGTCCAAGTTTAGGATTTGGTTTGAAAACACCTAGAATAAGATGCAGTCATCAGGAAATGCCATGTATTCCATCAGTCAGTTATGCAGCAGGCTTCTGCATTCCCTCACAGAGACAGACTGGATTCTTACATGTACAAAGCTATTTTACTATAATTCCCAGTTATAAGTATGATGCTCAACTCTTCACAAGATAGCAATGCCTTCTTTACCTATAAGAAATAACTGTATTGCACAACCACAGTCTTTTAATCCAGTACTTAAAAGTACTAATAGCTTCCAATAAGAATAGCCACCCTTATCTTTACCTCTTTCAATTAAAAAAATAATGGAAACAAATCAGCAAACATTAACAGATGGTTCTACAAGGTTTTGTGTTCACCTTTTTTACTTTTAAAAAATGAAGAAAAAAGGATTTACCTTGGGCAACTAGTCCTTGAACAACAAGCATACTTCCCAGAGACAGAGGAAGAGCTGCAAATAATAATGCATCGATTATAGCCTATAATTATAGCCTTTCCCAACATTATAATGCATGCCAGCCCTACCCCCACCAGCTTATTTGTAATGCCTTGCATTAAAGTTTAACTGACCAACACAGGTTTCCACCCACATATAGAATGTTAGCTGATCCTGAACCATTGGGCCCCACATTCCCTCCTCCTTAATGTCACATGCAAATTGTATAACTGTATTATTTATAATTACAATATATGCATTAAAGTTGTGGTCAATGTTACAACCCATAATATAGTTCCAGCCTTCTGTTGTGACATACTTCAATGTCCCTACTTACCACAACAATTCTGATTTGGATGAAATGTGAGACTATGGTGAAATCAGACTTCTGGTCTGATTTTATTACTATTATCCTCTTTTAATGTAAAAGATCTGAATGATATTTTGTCAATTACATGATACTGTTTTCCATGTTTCTGAAGTATTTTGTTTTTACTGCAAAAGTGAGGGTTTTTTAAAAAATATATATATACATTTAGTTGTTATGTGAATTGTGACAGTTGGGTGCCCACTCCCTCAGCCCATGAGAATGTTTCCATCTGCTTCCCTATTTCCCTTCTTACTCCCACCCCATGCCACCTTTTAATGTTTACACAGCTTATAGAACAGTAGTTCTTAACCTTTGGTTCTTCAGATATTTTAGTCATCAACTTCCAGAATCCCTGAAAACTGAGAGCATGCTGGTTGGGCTTCTGGGAGCTAAAGTCCAAAACATCAGAAAAATTGAACATTGAGAACCGACGTTCTTGGGGCTTAGTGATAAAACAGTGGATTCCTGTGCTTGGAAGAATCAACTCCTTTTGCCACCAGTCATTTGGTTTGAAGCTATAAGTGAAAAGGAGGGGAAGCTTTCATTGGGTTGCCGTGTGTGTGTGTGTGTGTGTGTAAGTATGAGTTTTGATCTGTTGGAGCAGAGGAAAACTACAGCTTTTTGCAACAAGACATTTTTGTTTGTTAACTGCCACCAAGTTGACTTCGACTTATGGCAACCCTATAAATGAGAGATCTTTGAGTCACCCTGTCATCAGCACCCCTACCCAAGTCTTGCAAACTCAGGGATGTGGCTTCCTTGATTGAAACTATCCACCTGTACTGAAGTCCTCCTGCTTTCCTGCTGCCTTCTATTTTACCAGGCATCATTGTCTTTTCTTTTTCCCATGATATGTCCAAAGTATGCCAGTCTCAGCTTAGTTATCTTGGCTTTTAGGCAGAGTTCAGGTATGATTTGCTTTCAATTTGTTGGCTGTCTATGATATCTGTAGAACTCCAATACTACATTTCAAATGAGCTGATTTTCAAAAATGTAGGACATTACAAAATAAAAGTTAAAACAGTAATATAAATATAAATGCATGCTTCTTAGTCATGTTCAAAATGGAGGACATTTTTGAATTCCTCCTAGACAGAAGGCTGAAATGTAAAGCACGTCCTGGAAAAGGAGAAGGTCTGGTCACCCTGATTAAGAATAGAACAATGTACCTCTGTACCAGAAGCTTTCTTCTTTACATTGTTGACGAATCTTTGCAAGCTCTTCAGGATGAATATTTGTAATGGGACAAGGCCATGATTTCTGAGAGTAAACAACACAGATAGATTGTAACAAAATGCTGAATTATAAACAGAGCACTCTTTAATGCTATTTTATCTTATCTGCCCTTCCCTCCCCCCCACTTGAAGAAATACAGTGCACCGTCCATATTTCTGGGGTTAGGGGCACAGGACCCCCATGAAAATGGAAAAACCACAAATAAAAAACCACTATTTTTTAAACCTAAGAGAACATCTCTCTAAGAATCTCTAGGTCCTCCAACACAACTCTATTATTAGCATATGTAGAATGTTGACTAAAGAATTGCACTGGAGGACCTACAAATGCCTAGAGAAGTGTTCTCTCTAGGAAGCTGTTGGTTCTCCAGTACTACTTCTGAAGGACACCGACCACAGAGTTGAGCTGGAAGACCTAGAGATTCCTCGAGAGAACATATTAATCAAAGCCATGAATATCAGATCTGCAAAGGTCAAAGCCAAAGACGTGAAGGGTGAACAATAAAAATAATTTATGATTTACTATCTATTTTACTATCACTGAATTTTTGGCTGAAGCCTAGTGAAGTTTTTTAATACATTTTTTTCCAGAAAACACAGCTACCCCTCCAAAGCAGAAGAAAACAGTTTTCACTTTGCAAATAAGACAAAACATTTCAAAATATTCTACCATGGTAGTGAGAATGCTAGTCTTACTCCAGTCCTGTGAATAGCAGCCTGACACATAGATGACACTAATTGTGGAAATAAAATAATGGGAAAAATTTTGCCTGATAAACATACCATGCAATATGAAATGGCAGCATGTACCACTTTTCTAGCCTGTGTGATAAAAAGTACTAAAAGCTTTTAGTACTTTTTATCACACAGGCTAGAAAAGTGGAATTTCAGTAAGATAAAAGAGTCTTTGACTGGTACTTGTTGCATAATGTGATGATCATCCTGCTGCTGCTTTGCATCTCATTCATTACTGTAGTGCATCTTTTCTATTATTATTATTATTATTATTATTATTATTTATATAGCGCTGTAAGTTTACACAGTGCTGAAAATACAATCTGTCTGAATGTGAAGACATCAGACCCATGCTGTTGGGGGGGGGGGGGACAGTGATTGTGGGAACTAATACCTTCCTGAAGCCAGCTGCTGTAGTCACATGGGAGACAGCTTCAGTAAGCAGTTGGCAACCATGGTCACTTGTTCCCATCCTTCCTCTCAGAAGATGGTGTTTGACAGTGTGAAAAACAGATCATGTAACCATGGATCGTCAAACTGCTATTATGGGGAAAAGTGTGATAAGAAATGACGCCTAATCAGTATGCTTCCATTCTTAAACTAGCACAATTGTGACAGACAGCATGCTGGTGTGATAAAGTCCTTAGACAACATGTACATTTCACTGCTTGATCATTAATTCTCAGCTTATATTATGTGACAGGAAGTGCTGCTAGCATTCTTGCTATCTGTAACTTTTTTCTTGTTGAATTGTTTTGCTTTCAGCCTTCTTCAGTCTCAAGGGGGTAGCCAAAAAACATAAGAAAGAATTACTGTACTCATTGACAATGTAGGTGCTAAGCAGATAATCTTGTATCTGTTTAGTTGTCTCCAAAATATCCACCCACTGTCAAATAAAATGAACTCTGGTAATATAAGGATCTATGGTTTCATAAAGGGCAGGCACAGATCAAGATCACAAGAGAGGAGACTTTACAGCTGCAACATGGATAAAGGAAATTTTATTATCTTCATATATTGCTTTTTTGGGGGGACGGGACTGTATCCATTCTCTCTCTCTCTCTCTCTGTAACTTTTCAAACAAGTAAGAAGTAGAGCTGTGACTCCAACTTTGTCATCTTTCTTTCCCCACATGATTTTCTTTACCATCTCTACCTGCTAAAGAAGCCACTGTGCTTTGAAAGCTAGCAGGATTTTGTGCTTTCTAGTTGGCCCAATAAAGGTAACACCAAAATGTCTATTTTTGATTTTGGGAAAAAAAAGAGAGAAAAGGAGCAAGTCTATATAAAATACCTAAACAGCTCTGCTGGTATCTAAGAGAGAAAGGAAGCAGTGACAATAATGGATGAAGACAAAAGAGAAGGGAGAACATTACAAAACATATTTATGCATAGAAAAGGCCACACACATAGAAAATGCATATTATTTTAAAAAATCTGCTTGGGACACAGTCTGAGAAACCAGCTTCTACTTCACTATAAAAAGTAAGCTTCCCCCAAGCCAAAACAAAAGAAACAAACCTGGCTTTTTTGTTCCACTGGAGAAGCCTGAACATTTGCATTATCTGGAACAGAAGCCATGACTTTTTTAATGTTGCTTGCAAATCTGGACCAAGTAAACTATAAGTGTCCTAAAAGAGATAACAGTTATAAGAATTCAATATATATTTTGAAATCATGTCTTCTTTTTAGCCACATTAACATATTAAAACTGCCTTTATATCAAAGGAGATCACTGGTGAATCCAACTCAGTACAGCCTATTCTCTAATCTAATCAGCAGCAGCTTTCCAAGTTAAATAAGTTGCCATTTCGTTTAATGGAAATCTATTTTTAATTGGAAACAGAATAATTTGTTTGTTGGATATGATGATAATTATATTTATTTATATCCTGCTCCTCCTCCTCACTAAACTGGGGATTCAAAGAGAACAATACAATTTAAAAGAACAATACAATTAAAATCATACAAAACATGAGCCTTAAAAAGATTTAAAATAGATTTAAATTAATAGAAGTAAATTATTAAAGTATTAAAAACAAATCATACAATAAAAGAATAAAATGTCACTTTCCTTCCAAAGATGGAATGTAAGGTACTCAAAATAATATTAGACAGCAGAAGAACATAATTAAAACATAAAAGACCAACTATTTAAAGAATTACATTAAAAGAAAGATTTTAAAAACTTACAAGGTCTTAAATCTAGGACAACCTGCTTGCATGTGCTACCACTGACCTATGGTCTCTCCACCAAGGTAATCACGAAAGAGCTGATACCCAATGGACTTTGATTGTTTTGCCTTTACTGTAGTAGTTTCATTGGACATGGTCAGATTTTATGGTTCTGAAAGCCACCTTGAACACAACTCTACAAAAGTTCGGCTTCAGGTTTTATATAACACAGATAATTGTAATGCAACAATCTGTTTGCATCATAGCAGTAATGCAATTACTATTATCAACTCTTTTACAACACATTTTAAAATAAGAATCAATACTTGTAGTAACTGATGTGTGCCTTCAAGTTGTTTCCGATGTAGGACCGCACTAAGATGACGGGTTTCACAGGGTTTTTTTTTGGCAGAATTTGTTCAGAGGGGGGTTTGCCAGTGCTTTCCTCTAAAGCTGACAAAGTGTAACGCCACCCAGTGGATTTCCACGGTCAGTAGGGATTCAAACCCTGTTCTCCAGAATCATAGTCCCAAATTCAAATCATTATACCACACTGGCTCATCGATATAAAAAGCATAATTTGAGGTAGAGTTAAAACATTCCAACACTGCATCTTAGCACTAGTATTAGTATAGAATAATGACCAAAAAACAAAAACAAAAACCTTTGGTCTGCACTGAATACAAAGTAATAACTTCTATCTTCTGTGTTGCAGGGATAGATCAAGAAGAAGCCAGGTGGTATTGATTCATCTTTTATACTGCCCTATCCTAGAAATGCGGAACCAACAAATTGTTTGCTAGGACAGGAGCAAAAGTTATTACAGTGTTTACATTGTTCCATGTATACCAAACACAACAGATCTCTTTGTGACAAATTTGTAATCTTAAAAGAAATTAAGAATGGAAAAAACTATCCATAATATCAAAAATTTTAAAATGAACACTTTCCCAAACCTCTTTCTACCAAGCATTTCATGTGACTGTCACCTTGAACATGTGGATCGTGCCTGATTTAAGTAGTTAAATTTGGGAGACAGAACACTGGTAAAACCAGAGATCTCCATGTATGGCTAGGGAGTAACCCTCCCTGAAACTCTGTCAGAGATGATGGTCTGAATCAGTATAAGGCAGCTTGCTATATTCATATGATCTCTGGCTTAGTTTGCTAGGTGCATGCACCACTATTAATTTATATCAAAATTCATTGGCAAGATACTTGCTTTCCTGTAGCAAAGATAAGAAGTGCAGTGCAGATACACCCTTAAATGCAAAGCAGCAACAGGAGAGATGCTCAAACCACTACCCAATACTGCCCCTCAAATACTTCCTTACCAGTAGTTAAATATCTTCTCTATGGTCCAAAACACACTGCAGAAATAACCAAGTTTGAGACTGCTTTAAGTGCCTTGGCTCACGGCTAGGAAATCCTGGGAACAGTTCATTGTGGCACCAGAGCTCTCTGACAGAAAAGGATAAATGGCTCACAAAACTACAGTTCTCAGAAGTCCCTAGCATTGAGCCAGGGCAAGTAAAGTGGTCTCCAACTGGATTATTTCTGCAGTGTGTTTTGGACCGAAGTCTGTCAGGATTCTGAGAGACACAAACACAAGCGTTAATACACCACTCACTGTAAATCAGCATGACACACTTCTTAAGTATTTGCTTTCTGGCAAAGAAATACACAAACAGCTATGGGCTGTCCTGGAGTTTTGGGCTATGATTCTGGACAACAGGGTTTGAATCCCTACTTGACCATGGAAACCCACTGGGTGGCGTTAGACAAGTTACACTTTGCCAGCCTCAGAGAAATGTGTGTGCCATTTTAATCCAGAAAAGTGTGATAGCAGAGAAGTAGCACACATTCCAAGTTAGGTCTGTGGCAGTGACTGAGTGTCTTCAAATTCATATGGGTAAGCTATGAAAAGAACCAGCCTGTTGCAGTTATTTCAGCATTGGACTGTGACTCTGAAGATCAGTTATTCCCTGCTCAGCCATGGAAACCCAGTGTGTTTGGGCGAGTCACACACTCTCAGCCGCTGAAATCCCTGTCATAGGTTCATTTTAGGGTCACCATAAATCTGAAATGACTTGAAGGCACACAAGAACAACAGGTTATGTGAGGAGGGAGGGAGTGTGAAGTCTTCCTCATATGCAAGGAAAACATCTGCGTGCAAAATAACTTTCAATAGTCGAATACACAATACAGAAATAATCCCGTTTGAGACTGCTTTAACTGTCCTGGCTCAGCGTTAGGGAATCCTGGGAACTGCAGTTTATTGTGGCATCAGAGGTCTCTCTGAAGGCTAAATGCCTCACAAAAATACAGTTCTCAGGATTGCCTAGCACTGAGCCAGGGCAGCTAAAGGGGTCTCAAAGTGGATTATTTCTGCAGTGTGTTTTGGACCATTTTTAACTTTTAAAAAAGAACATTAACGTACGCCCCTACGACTTAGCCTTTGAACGGCGACTTGTGTAAAACAAGGCTATAATCCACACTCTGTGTAAGTGCCATTGAACTAAAAGACATGCAAAGGGATCTTGCAGCACCTTTGAAACTTAATAATGGTAATGATAATGATAACTTAACCTGGGAGTAAATGACATTGAACTAAAAGGTATGCAAGGGGATCTTGCAGCACTTTTGAAGCTTAATAATAATAATGATGATGGTGATGATGATAACTTACCCAGGAAGTAAGTGCCATTCAACTAAAAGGTATGAAAAGGGATCTTGCAGCATCTTTGAGACCAAATAACAGCAACAACAACAACAACAACTTACCAGAGAAGTAAGTGCCATTGAAGTAAAACATATGCAAAGGGGTCTTGCAGCACCTTTGAAGCTTAATAATAATAATAATAATAATAAACAACTTACCCAGGGAGTAAGTACCAATGAACTAAAAGGTATGCAAGGGGATCTTGCAGCATCTTTGAAACTAAATAATAATAATAATAATAATAATAATAATAATAATTTACCTGAGGTGTAAGTGCCATTGAACTAAAAGGTATGCAGAGGGATCTTGCAGCACCTTTGAAACTTTATAATAACAACAACAACAATAATAATAATAACTTACCAGGGAAGTAAGTGCCATTGAACGAAAGGTACGCAAAGGGATCTTGCAGCACTTTTGAAGCTTAATAATAATAATAATAATAACTTACCAAGGAATTAAGAAAGATGCATAAAATGTATGCAAAGGGATCTTGCAGCACCTTTGAAGCTTAATAATAATAATAATAATAACTTACCAAGGAAGTAAGAAAGAGGCATAAAAAGTATGCAAAGGGATCTTGCAGCACTTTTGAAGCTTAATCATCATCATCATCATCATCATCATCATCATCATCTTACCAAGGAAGTAAGAAAGATGCATAAAAGGTATGCAAAGGGATCTTGCATCACTTTTGAAGCTTAATAATAATAATAATAATAACTTACCAAGGAATTAAGAAAGATGCATAAAAAGTATGCAAAGGGATCTTGCAGCACCTTTGAAGCTTAATAATAATAATAATAATAATAATAACTGAAAGATAATAATAACAACTGCAAGACAGAAGTTGGTAGCAGTATGAGCACTCCTAGACTTGAGCCTACTTCCTCAGATGCATTTGGTGGAGGAGGAGAGTCAAATGGGGTTTACTTAGTTACTTCCCAGTTTGGGAGTCACACTCTCTCAGCCTCAGGGGAAGAAAAACCCCATGACAGGACTTAGAGGCACACAAGAAAGTGTCCAAAGGGGAGAAATAACCCGGTTTTTGAGGCCGCCATGGCTCGAGGCTGTGGAATTCTGGGAATTGTAGTTGGTTGTGGCACCAGAGCGAAGCTCTGGTGCCACAACCAACTACAATTCCCAGAATTCCACACCCTCGAGCCATGGCGGCCTCAAACCCGGGTTATTTCTCCAGTGTGGAGAGGCAGTGATAGCAAAGTCTTCCAGTAATGTGTCCCCCATTTACCTGAGGCCTGTTCTTCAATGTTTTGTGCTCTTCTTCTCTCTCTGAGGAAAAAGCAGCAGGCCCCTCTCTCTGGTTACATAAAATGGCCTCCACCATGAAGGAGGAGGAGCCTTACACTGTACTTTGCTAGTTCTGGGTGACAGCCAGAGAGGGACAAATATGAGAGACATATTGTTTGTGTAGGCCCACAGCCAAGGAAGACAAAATGGAGGGAGTGTCCCTCACCCTCACCACCAAATAATAAAAATCCCCTCAAAAAAGGCATGTAAATTCATGCTCAGGAGGAGGACATTTTTTAAAAATCTTTCCTGGAAAATGGAGGACATGGAAAAAAAGAAAAGCCTCTGGTGGTGGTCACCCTGAGGAAAAGTTTGTTGTTGTGACACACACAACAGTCCAAGAGTTGTTGTTGTTTTTCAAAAGCATGCTTCTCAAGTACAAACACACCACTTCTGTTTGTTTTTATTTATTTAAGTTTTCCCCCCCTGAACAGCCATGGCTGAATCCTACTATTATTATTATACTATGGAATCCTGGGATTTGTAGCCTGGTGAGGTGCTATTATTAGAGCCCACTGGGTGACTTCAGTGGCCCTCCTCAAACTTTGCCCTAAGGGATTTCTCTCTCTCTTTTTGGACTTCAGTTCCCAGTATCCTCAGCCATGTTGGCCAACAGTCTGGGATTCTGGGAGCTGAAGTCCAAAGTCCCTTATAGAGCACAGTTTGGGGACCACTATAGTCTCTATATAGTCTCTATATCTCTATATATGGCTTCTATATCGCTGTATAATGATATAGTGGTCCTTAAACTGTGCCCTTTAAGATATTTTGGACTTCAGCTCCCAGAATCCTCAGCCATGTTGGCCAACAGCCTGGGATTCTGGGAGCTGAAGTCCAAAGTCCCTTATAGAGCACAGTTTGGGGACCACTATAGTCTCTATATCTCTATATATGGCTTCTATATCACTGTATAATGATATAGTGGTCCTTAAACTGTGCCCTTTAAGAGCACAGTTTGGGTTACAGAATTGCACACTACAATCTTATAATGTTCCTATTTCACTTCTATTTCACCTCTACTGCTCTGTCTGCCTCCTATTGCATTCTGGGATTTGCAGTTTATGGAGGGGCATTTAGTACATTCAGCCAGAGAGCTCTTAGGCCTCACTGAACTGCAAGACTCTTGGCAAGATTTGTTCAGAGGGAGGTTTGCCGTCGCCGTCCTCTGAGGCTGAGAGCGTGTGACTTGGCCAAGGCCATCCAGTGGGTTTCGTGGCTGAGCGGGGAATCAAATCCTGGTCTCCAGAGTCATAGTCCAGCACTCAAACCACTGCACCACACTTGTCTACACATAAATAAATCCCTCTGAATTTACCGGGACTTGATGTTGCCATGTGCCTTCCAGTTGTTTGCAACTTACAGTGACCAGAAGGGCAACCTATCACAGTGGAGTTTATCATACGATGGAATTTGGGGGTATAATGCAATGGCAATCCGAATGCAATCGTGGGGTTTCACGTTATTGCGAATGAGTGTATCTCACGCAATTTCGGGCAATGGGAAGTCATTCCAAATGCAGTCATGAGGTTTCACATAATTGCGTATTAGAGTATCTCACGCAATTTCGGGCAATGGGGGGTCATTTTCGGGAAATGGGAAGTCATTCTGAATGCATTCCAAACGCAATCAGATTTCATGTAAATTCGCTAAACTAGCTAATTCACGTAATTGCGAATTGGCTCCATTCACAATTGAGAGAAATTCCTCCCATGTGATAAACTCCAGAGTTTTCTTGGCGATATTTGTTCAGAGGGAGGTTTGCTGTTACCTTCCTCTGAGGCTGAGAGAGAGTGATTTGCTGAAGGTCACTCAGTGGGTTTCCATGGCTGAGCAGGGATTTGAGCCCTGGTCCTCAGAGTCATAGGAGTTTATCACACAACGGGAATTGGAAGTATAATCCAATGGCAACCTGAACGCAATCATGGGGTTTCACGTTATTGTGTGAAAGCCGATCACACACATTTTCGGTCAATGGGAAGTCCTTCCGAATGCAATTGTGGGGTTTCACATTATTGTGTGAGAAACTATCACACGCAATTTCGGGCACTGAGAGGTAATTTTGTGCAGTTCCAAACGCGATGCAGCGTCAATACACACTCATGTAAATTCACTGAACTAGCGAATTCACTCAGTTCCGAAATTGAGAGAAATTTCTCCCGGGTGATAATGTCTATAGTACAATCCTCAAACCATGGATCTTGCTCCCTTGTAAATGTGGTCCAGAATGCAGAAATGGTGTAGGTGTGACTTTAAACCTGCAATGAAATTTGCTTGCTTCATCTTGGGTTTGAGTTTGTTTGTTTTTGGTACATAAAGCCTGTTCTTACAATAAGCCTAAGAAGCAAAATTAAAAAGGTGAAAGGGAGCAGGTAAAGAAGTTATTCATACTCAGGAGAAAAGGGCTTATGTTCTTAATTACGAAGCTAAAGCAAACCTTCTGGAAGCAATGCCACACCTTCATTTCTTTCTGCCTTTGGCCTGGTTTCTCCTTCATTCATTCTGAAGTGCAAATATACCAAGCAAGTAGTGCAGTTGACACTGTGCTCCACTCCCTTGAAGCAACACCTGAAACAAAAGGGGGGAAAGGTTTTTGTCCTTTCTGTAACTGTGCAGCGTTAATCTTGTCTATACTTTCCTAGAAATGAGTCATGTTTTCAGCCAAACTTCCTCTTTAGAAAGTGTAAAAAGTATATTTTTTAAAAATGTGCAAACAGACACATTTTAGCTACTTCAGAGACATTCATGGATTGTATTTTTTTGTTGGAGGATACCTTACTTCTTGTAAGTAAGCACAAACAAGCATATCTTTTACAGCAGGGTAGAATTCAAAGGTATAGCCATGCTAGTCTGTAGAGTCAGTACATAGAGAGATCTTGTAGCACCCTGGAGACTAACTGAAAGAAAGAAATTGGCAGCTTGAGCTTTCGTAGACTTCAGCCTACTTCCTCAGATGCATTTGGTGGAGTGGAAGCCAGGGGTGAAAAGCACGTGCTCTCCTACGCCCCATTCATACTAGCCCATTTGCCCTGGTAAGATCCAGATGAGATCGTGCATGCCATTACCGAATCTCTCCGGAAAGAGGTTCATACAACCTTTTGCCCCCATTGATGCTTCCTGGTGCATTTTACCCCACTTAAGTTCATACATGAAAAAGTAACAATTCAAAATGGAGCCTCTTGCTTGCCAATCAAATGATATCATGGTGACGTCTGATGCAGCCATTGGCTGCACAAGCTGCTTGGTTTTTTTAAATATACTTTTATATATTTGACAGATTATGCGCATGGAGCGGTGCAGCTTGTGGGGATCCTTTTCCCACCTCCCCTCCTCCTCCTCCTCCTTTCATTGGGCACTGTTGTATTTTTAAAAAATTTTTTAGTTATTTATTTATTATTTATTATTTTATTTTAATTTATTCTAATCATTATTTATTTTATTTTATTTCATTTTATTTATTATTGTATTGTATTTTATTATTATTCTTATTGTATTTTATTTTTTATTATTGTTTTTATTGTATTTTTTTTTTAATTTGGCAGCTCATATGCATTCTACAGGAGGCTCTTTAAAACGGAGGTTGCCTTTCTATTCGGTTACTGCATGCCTTTACCCATTCATTTCAACCGGAGGGGAAACCCCCAATCCATATATGGATAGTTTCCCCTCCAGTTTGAAAATCCCCAGGATTTTAATAAAATTAAATAATTTTAATAAAATAAAAAGTATAAAAATGCTGGAGAGCCCGATTTTGCTGGTAGAGGAGACATGTTCTGCCCCCTGGTATTTTCCCCTGCCCTGAACTTGACCCATGATTGGAGCCAAGTTCACATTCCCTGCGAACCGGTTTTTTCCAAAATAAACGGTAAATATACTGCTTTGGGAAAAACCAGGTTTAGGGGGATTTGCCCCGCAACAGGTGTGCAAGATCTGGATTCGTTAGTGTTAAAACCGGTTTCAGTATGAACTTCTCGATTTTATACCGGTTTACAAACTGGTTCTTATGATAGTCTGAACGGCTCCCTAGATATTTTTGGACTGCAAATCTAATACCCCCAGCCACCATAGCCAATAGTAAGGTATGCTGGGAGCTGCAGTTCAGCAACATCTGGAGAGGTGCACTTTCTTTGCCCTATTACTCATGTAGGATAGTAATGCTGAATCATTTTCAAAACAGAGCTCTTTTCCTCACTTCAAGAATTCATAAGTTTTCAATTCATAAAATGTCCATTTTTGTTGTACTTCACTGCCACCTTCTGGCTGCCAAAGTGTATGATGGAAATATATGTGTATACTGTAGTGTTCATTTCAAAATCCCACTTTTCTGTAATAAATCAGACTTGCATACTCAGAGAAACGGCTTGTATAACACACACACACAAAAATTACAGCTTAATCATAATAAGAACTTGTTTTAAGTTGGTGAATAGGGAAATGTGCTTAATAAAAGCTATATCTGTAACAACAGACCAAAACATAGATACACTGTAAGAAATATAAATACAGCTGTTTCATCTGTATTATATTTTTGCATTTGGTTTATTATTAAGGCTGCACAACAGCTCAATCTGCATGTTGTCCTTTTAAAAGGGCATATAACTGGATTTCTCTTGCATGGTAACCATACCGTTGTTGCCAAAACTTCATGATTTATTTCGATACAGTGCCATTTGGGCACTAGTTGTTTGACTGTGTGGTAGTAACTACTGTATATACTCATGTATAAGTCTAGAAATTTTAGTCAAAAAATTGACTTCAAAAATCTAGGTTGACTTTTCCATGGGTCAGTATAAATAGTATACTTTAACCCTTTTTAAAAAGGGAGTCATCTCCTGGTGAAAGGCAAGAGTGTAATCTGTCCCAGAAGCACTGACCTCTCTCTACTCTCTCTTTCATCCAGCCTTAAGAGTGAGCACAAAAAAATTATGCCTATCATAATTTTGTAGGTTCTTTGGCATTGTTTTCCTATGTTTTGGGGTGAGGTGTCACCAGTATGCAGATGACACCTAACTCTCTCTCTCCTTCCCATCTGATTCCAAAGAAGCTGTCTCTGTACTGAGCCAGTGTCTATTGTCAGTAACGGATTGTATGAGGGCAAACAAATTGAAATTTGATCCAGACAAGACAGAGGTGCTCCTGGTCAGTTGGAAAGCAGATCAGGGAATAGGGATGTTGCCTGTGCTGGATGGGGCTACACTGAATCTCAAGCTCGCAATTTGGATGTGCTTCTGGACTCAACTCTGAGCCTGGATGCCCAGGTTTCATCAGTGGCCAGGAGTGCATTTGCACAGTTAAAACTTGTGCACCACCTGTGCCTATTCCTTGAATCATCAGACTTGCTGCAGTGACACATGCCTCGATTACATTCCCTTTGGACTGCCGTAATGCATCTATGCAAGGCTGCCTTTGGAAACTGTTCAGAAACTTCAACGTGTGCAAAACGCTGCAGCCAGAATGCCCACTGGAGCCAGTTACATGGAGCATTTAGCTCCCTTGTTAAAACAGCTTCACTGGCTACTGGTTCATTTCCAGGCACAATTAAAAGTGCTGGTCATGACCTATAAAGCCCTACATGGCTTAGGTCTAGAATAGACTGAGAAACCCTATCTCCCCATGCAAACCTGCTAGAGCCCTAAGATCTTCTGAGGAAGGCTTTCTCTCAGTCCTGTCACCATCACAGGCTCATTTGATGAGGACATGAGAGAGAGCCTTCTCAGTAGCTGCTCCTTCCCTGTGAAATGCCTTCCATGAGAAGCAAGGCTGCCCCCTTCCCTGGTAGCCTTTCACTGGCAGTTAAAGACAGCTTTATCCAGGCAGGCTTTTGATGTATAGTCATGGGGTGGCTTGGGTGTTTGTTATATAGAGTGGGGATCATGGTTTTAGTGTGGTTTTATTGTCTATAATTTTATATTGTTTTTAGATGATGTTTTTAATTGTTTTATTGTAATATGTTTCTAGAATTTATATTTGTGAGCTGCCTTGGGTGCCTTTTGGGGAGAAAGGTGGGATACAAATCAAATCAAATCAATCAATCAATCAGTAAAAGAGTGCATCAAAGAATTTCAAAAGAAAATCAGCCTCAACTGTACAAATTATAGCAAAGCCTTTGACTGTGTAGATCATGAAAAAAACTATAGCTTGTTTTTAAAGGAAAACAGATGCACCACAACATGTTATTGTCTTGATGCATAACCTGTATTCAGGACAAAAAGGCACAACTAGGACAAATGGAATAGCTTCCAATTGGCAAGGTCTGAAAGAACTTATTTTTATCAACCTATCTGTCTAATTTGTATGCTGAACACATCAAATGTAAAGTTGGATTAGACTCAATGGAAGAGCCCATGAATATTGGAGGGAGGAACAACTTAAGATATGCAGATGATACTATACTATTAATAGAAAATTGCAAAGACTTGAGACACTTACTAATGAAAGTCAAGGAAGAATGTGGAAAAACACACGTTTACAGCTGAACATTAGGGGGAAAAATGACCATAGATGATTTGCATAACTTTAAAGCAGATGATGAAGCCATTTAAATAGTTAAAGACTTTCCTTACATTGGCTTAAAGATTGGAGTCAAACAATCATAAGAAGACTAGGACTTGAAAGGGCAGCTAGACAAGATCCTGAAGTTTAAAGATACATAAAATACTGAAGGCCAAAGTAAGAATTGTCCATGCCATCATATTTTTTATTACTATGTGTAATTGTGAAAGCTGGACAGTGAAGAAAGCTGAAAGGAGGAAAATTAACTCATTTGGAATTAAGTCTGTGGGTATCTTGAACTTTCGCTGGAAGCTAATATGACTAAACTGAGACTGTCATGCTTTGGACATATCTATCATGAGAAGACATAACTCACTAGAAAAGACAGTAATGCTTGTTATAGTAGAAGGCAATAGAAAAAGAGAAAGAGGTCATTCTATATGGATAGCCTCAATCAAGGAAGCCACAGGCCAGAGTTTGGAATACCTGAGCAGAGCTATTGATAACAGGGTGATCTGGAGGCCTTTCATTCACAGGGTCAACATAAATCAAAGTCAACTTGAAGGCAGTTAACAACAACCATTGTTATTCTTGTTTGGGACAATTTGAAGAGTAAAAGTTTGCTGTGCCAAACACTAAATTGTTCTGCAGTTCCAGAATGAATAAAGGAGGGAGACTAAAGCTACCCCCACCTCATCATTCCTAGCAACTGATTTTAAAAGGAAAGGGGTAAGGTCAATATGAGTGCAACATAAAATATAAAAATATGAGAAGCAAATGTGAAATTATCTAACATGTAGTAAAACAAAGAAAAAAAGAAAATGTTAGGAGGTGCATTTCCCAACCTACAGAAGGCAGGTTTTCAGTGTGTGTGCGCGTGGATTTGGTTGTGCGATTTTGGCACACCACTAGGCAGAGGTGGATTCTAGAATGGCAGAAACCACCAGCCAACAGAATTAAAGTCATTAGCTGGTGGGCAGGACATGAGAGAAAAGCAGGAAGTTTTCTTTCAGGTCCAGTACCAGGGGCATATGAATCAGCTCCCCAGCATGCCAGCTTCAGTTCATCCTGGAGCTTTGTCCTGTCCACCTCTACAATGTAAAATGTTATTTTGCATGTATTTATTGTCACAACCGTAGGTGGTTATGCATGGGATCCAGATTCCAGATGAAGGCATTTTTAAGTTGAAAGGTCCAATAAACATTGGGGCTTTCTAGATTGGCAGGAAAGTGTGACATGAAGTTGCCTTTTCCTTAATGCTTAGCAGCTGAACCACAGCCTTTAGATGGAGCTGCGCTGTTCCGCAGTTTTTAAAAAAGAAGCTGGGAAAACCAGCACCTTTTAAAAGGCGCTTCTTCTCCCCTAAAACACAAAAAAAGCGTTTTCATGGCACACTTTCCCTTTTTCTCATCTAAAGGCTAGAGTTTCATGCAGCCATGAACACACTTCTTTTTGCCAATCTAGAAAGCCCAATTGAATCATAGAGTTGGAAGAGACCCCAAGGGCCATCCAGTCAATCCCCCTGCCATACAAGAACACAATCAAAGCATCCCCAACAGATTGTCATCCAGCCTCTCATTAAAAATCTCCAATGAAGGAGACTCTAGCACATTCTATTGCAGCATATTCCGTGGGCAAACAGTTGTTACCGTCAGGACAGTCTTCCTAAAGTTGAGGTGGAATATCTTTTCCTGTACAGTATTTTGAACCCATTGCTTTGGGTCTGTTCTCTGGAGCAGCAGCAAACATGCTTACTGCATCTGCAACGTGATATCACTTCAAATATTTAAACAGGGCTATCATATTACCTCTTAACCTTCTCTTCTCTAGGCTCCAAGAGGGATCCCCTTATGGGACTATGGGGGTGTGTGGATAACGGTAAACACAGCCTTTGGATGGGGGGAGCATTTGATGCACCATACCCCCAAGTGATGTCAACCCACATGGAATTCCATAGCTGCCATACTTGTTATTGGATCATCAACCAATAGGTGGATTTGTTGATGCCTGGATCCATTCCTCTCACAATGCCAACCTTACATGCAGGTGTAATCAATAACATTTTTGGCCTTATTTTCTCCAGTTCTTGTGTCATGGTGTGTTTTTTGTGGTGGTCCGAGGATCAAGGGTTCCCCTTGGATCCACAAATAATTGCAGACTAGGCAAAAATGTTCTCACAATACACTTAGCTAACTGCTATAACTGAAAGGATGTGATGGGTCAGAAATGAGAAAATCACAGAAACATTCTGACTTGAGAGTGGACTTTGACTTCAAAAATACACATAATTACATTTATTCTGCTTTTGAACTATATACAGGCTATATGTCTTTATTTACTTGACAGCTCTTGCCTTGAGATTCTTACCCTGAGACTAAGCGCTAAAATCTGGAAACCTTCTTTACATGTGCATAAATCAGAGTGAAACAGGATCTATATCTAAGCCATTTGGCATGTTCTGTTTCAATATAATTACATCTACAGTATATGCAATACAGACTGATGTTGCTCCTCTTTGTTGTTGTTGTTATTGCGTACCTTCAAGTCATTTCCAATTTATGGTGATCCTAAGGCAAATCTATCACGGGGTTTTCTTGGCAAGCTTCTTCAGAGTGGAATTGCCATCATCATGCTCTGAGTCTGAGAGAGTGTGACTTGCCAAAGGTCACCCAAAGTCACCAAGGCTCAGAAGGGATTTGAACCCTAATCTCCAGACTCATAATCCAACACTCAAAACACTAGGAAAAAAAACAGTACTATTTTGAGACTTAGGGATTGGTTGTTCTTGGTTTTATTTTTGTTTTTTTCATTTTTGAGCAAGAAAAGTGATTATGAATGTTGCATTTTAACTGGATTAAGTCACATGACAATCATAAATAAGGAAATTACAGCTATATTATGGACATATGCATTTGAGGAACACTCTGTGTCTGTTCAGGCTGTTATAATTGCTGATAAAATTAAGATGATCTACTAATGCTGGATTTTATTGCAGATGGTAGAATAAAACAACCTGCTTCTGCTATTTCCCAGTTTGTAAATATGTGATTTGTTATATATGTCTAAAATAGAGTGGAAATATATATTTAACATAATGCAATACTTGCAACTACCTCCAAAGAATAGCAAAATTCCAGTAAGTGGCTGTGTAGTTTACCAGCTTTGTGTTGGAGCTAGTTGTACATTGTATTAAGCAATACATTTGTATCTTTTTTCAGGGACAGTGGTACAGAAAAAGAAGTTGTATGAAAGGAGTATGCTTACAAGACATGAATGTATTTAGAAAATATTACTAATAAGTAATAAAAAAAGTAATAAGATCAACTTTTAATTGCTAAGCCTTAGCAGAGTTATTGGGAGCAAGCTACATAGAAATAAATGAGACTTCAGGAATGAATGTACCTGTACAGGTATACCTCAGTTAATGAAGTAGATGTGTTCCTGGGCATTACTTCTTTAACAGAAAATTTGATAAGAACAAGGTTATGTTCCTACAACTGCTCCCACAACAAAGAACAGTTCTACGTGCTGCTCAGCAAATATTTTATTCCAAACTAACAATACCCACACGTGAAATGAAACAACCAGTTCAGGTAAGCCTTGCATACATCGCAAAACTTTTTGAACATTTTCTAGAGACTATTTGAAGGCTTCTTCCAAAATGCATCCAGGAATAATTATTCCTTTCATTAGCCTCCACATCAACATCATCATCATCATCATCATCATCATCATCATCATCATTTCCATTTTGGTGGCCCAACTTGTAGATATGAGCTCTTTGAACTTGTTGGGAATATAGCTGGTAGGAGAGGCTGTGAAGGGGATTCTGAAGGCAGCTGCTGTTTACTTGTCTTTTATAGGCAGGGACACATAACTACAGTGGGATTGTCTAGAGTAGAACTCCATTCTTTCCAGTTCAAGTTTTATTGTATTGTTTACTGCAAACATGTTGCTGTAATAGTCTGGTGCTTCTCCACCCCTCCTTCATTTATTATTGTTGATCTGTGCCTTCTAGTCATTCCATTTCTAAAGTGAACCTATCACAAGATTTACTTTACCAGATTTGTTCAGAGGAAGTTTTCCTCTGCCTTCCTCAGAGGCTGAGAGAGTGCGATGTATCTAAAGTCACCCAGTGGGTTTCTGTGGTTTAGGGAGGATTTGAACTCTTGTCTTCAGAGTTGTAGTCTGACACTCAAACCACTGTACCATGGTGGCTTTCACCATCCCTCTTTCAACATTCTCCAAATACTGATGCTGCTAAAAAAAAAAAAAGCAAACACCAAACCTCAGATAGACAATGAGCAAGGAGGAAAAGTGAGGATGGGCATCACTAAAAGTCTTTGTAAAAAAGCAGCTTCTTTGTCAGAGGCTTTGTAAACTGAGGTATGCTTGTATTTAGAATACATTAGTAAGCAAATTAGGAAATCAGATCCACTTTTAGTTGCTAGCCATAACTTAGGCATAGTTGCCAGGCAGCAACTTGCATTGAACTTGATGGGATTTCTGCATAATCACATTTATGCTGCATCTGCACTGAGAAACAAGGCAGTTTGGCACCGCTTTGACTGCTATGGCTCAATGCTATGGAATTCTGGGATTTGTAGTTATGTGAGATATTTAGCCTTCTCTGTCAGAGAGCTCTGGTGCCAGAATAAACTACAAATCCCAGAATTCCATACCATTGAGCCATGACAGTTAAAGTGGTGCCAAACTGCCTTGTTTCTCAGTATAGATCCAGCCTTAGGGTTGATCTGCCTAAAAGCAATATACAAAGACAAGAATCTTGTAGGAAAGCATAACAGGGACTAGGAATTGCTGGAGATCCTATGAAGCCTTAGGTATGCATGACTGTTGCTCCAGCGATACTCATCTGGTTTGAAGAGACTATGTGCTCCTGATATATTTAATCCCAGGACTGCTCTCATAAATGAAATAATGGGCACTGTGCTCATCTAAGCTTTATAAAAGTGACAACTTTTGCTTTGAAGGCGCTGCAGGAATTTTCATTGCCTTAACTTGATCTCCCTTTGTGCAAAGCTAGGCAGCTGCTACAGGTGAGCTCTTTATTTGTTCTTGACACCCAATGCAAAGGTTTTAAAGTCTGATTACAGGAATGGAGGGGGAAAATTCCACAGCCTGACAAACAACTGATGCGGTCTCCCTCTCTCACACATCCCCCCAAGTTATAAAATAATACAAATTAAGTTATAATTGGCTGGGGCCTACACAAAATGAGGCAAATTGATATTCTGTCTTGTAAACATCTGCATTACAAAAAGAAAAGAAAACTGCAGAGTTTAGTGTTGTGTCAATGTTTTTAACAGTGCCAAATATGGCAAGTCACTGTTTGGGCATTCATTCATCTCCTTTGTAGGAGTAGCATCTCTTTCCCTTGACACTAGATGCTGCTGCTGAGCTCAGGTGCTTCACATGTCCCACAAGTAACCAGTTTTACAATGGGTGTGGGCTGACTGGCTGGCACAGGTCTAGCTGTGACATTATGCACCACAACACCATACATTCATCTTAAAGGCAAGTCGTTTCTTCAGTCACCTTGGACTGCGTTGGTACTTCTGAACAGCGGAGAAAGAGACGTCTAGAGTGAAGCAATGTTTTCCCTATGGACAGAAATTTTATTGGAAACATTCCTGGGTTTGTATTCCCCCCCCCCCCCATCTATGTTGTATACTTAATGAGTATGAAATTATATTTGCAAGTGGGTTTGTTGCTCAACTAAAAAACAACCCTGTTGATTTGATCATTAGATTTTTAAAATATTGCCGCACTGTCAAATGACTCTGGGATTTTCTTTTTCCGCCAAAAGATAATATTTTCAGCCCAAGTGTTGCAGACAAAAGAAAAATACTTTTGCTTTAATTTATTGTACAAGTTACCACTCTGAACTTGCCAGTGACCCAGCAGAGTTGTAGAGCAGCGGGAAGATGGTGTTATAGTGGCTGTGTGAGTAACCTTTCTTTAGTGATTCCTTGCTAATAACTGGAGGTGACTGGAGCGGTATTTATATGGTGGAAATGATTAGAATGACTAAACCACTTTATGTATATTAACTGTGGGAAGAGAATCAGTGGGAAGAGAGTCAGAAGAGAATTTCGATGTAAATTTGGAGACAGACTAGACAGCATATAATGGCAACAGATCTTTTGCTGAAACTCAAAGTTATTTCCATGTGATGGATAAAATGGGACAGTTTTGAAAGCAAAAATTTGGGGCAAAGGAAACTGAATGCCCAAAACATTTTCTTTTCTCACTATCCTCACTTGTGGTACTGGAACCTGGCTCAGTGGGGGGTTAAAATTTCCTCACTTGTATTTCCCTTTTACTTTTATAATGACAGCTACCTATTTTACACAACATGCAGGGATGGAGGACGAATATAGCTTTAAATAAAATGCTGTGTCTTCCTCATGTCACTTGAATCTTAAGCACAGAGCGTGTTGCCTGCTCACAGAATTTGCATTCTTCCCATATAAACTGCTTGCATCTTTTAAAAAAATACTGTACATATTGACAAAAAGAAAGAAAAAAGCTTCAGTCCCACAACATACTTCTCCAGTCCTCAAAGGAATCTAAAGCTTATAGTTCTGCTCTTTCTGATGAAAGCTGATCAGCACTTTAATATCTCCCACTATGCTTTTAAGTGTCTAGCTCCTATAAGTTCTGTGTATAAATTTATTTTTGATCATAGAATCATAGAGTTGGAAGAGACCATAAGGACCATCCAGTCTAAACCCCCCTGCCATGCAGGAACTCACAATCAAAGCACTTCCAACACATGGCCTTAAAGCTTCTGTTTAAAGACCTCCAAAGAAGGAGAAGTTTGATTAATTGTTTGATGATTAAGTTTAGCTTTGCTTCCTACAGGTCCATTACCCTGTGGCTCTTGTTTTAAATCTGAAATCCATGCTGAAGTCATATGAGTGTTTGTGATAAGGTTGTAGTTTTGGAGAATTTGTCTTGCATAGATCAGAGATAATATTTACATAATATTTTTATTCTAATAGTCCTGTTGGACTGTAGCAGCATGCCTAGTTCCCATTGTGTGCCATTTCCCCACCCTCAAAATAGTCACTTAATTTCTTCTTCTCCTTGTTCATTGCACTGTATAATAGCAAACATTTGCATGTGAGTCTCTCAGAATCCTGGTTGGGACTGCATCCCAACACAGACTATGGAGTTTATCGGATGGGAGGAATTTCTCTTCATTGCGAATGGAGCCAATTGGAGCCAAGTCGAATTCACGTGAATTCGCTAGTTTAGCGAATTTACATGAATTCCTATTGCATTCAGAATATGTTCAGAATGACTTCCCATTTCCCGAAAATGACCCCCATTGCCCAAAATTGCATGAGATGTTTTAATTCGCAATAACGTGAAACCCCAAGATTGCATTCAGAATGACTTCCCTTTTGCCCGAAATTGCGTGAGATACTTTAATTCGCAATAATGTGAAATCCCATGATTGCGTTCGGATTGCCATTGCATTATACTTCCAATTTCCGTCATCTGATAAGGTCCATAATGAAAATATTTAAATATGGATAAGGTTTTTTTTTTTTTTTTAGAGCTGGGGGGTAGTTGTTTGAGCATCTTTTATGCTGCTGCTTTGCATTTAAGGGTGCATGTACACTGTAGAAATAATAATAATAATAATAATAATAATAATAATGTAGCAAATGTGGGCTTTCTAAATGCCCTGCCTTGTGTCATCAGTTTTTTTTTAAGGTCCAAAAAGCAAGACTAGTATTGTTAGTAAGATTTCCCTGATTAATAAAAAAAGTGGCAGAGAAAGAGCAGTTTGTGTGTACTTGGGTAAGTTGCATGTTCTCAGTCTCAGGAAAAGGCAATGGCAAATTTCCTCTGAATACATCTTGCCACAAAAATCCTATGATAGGTTCGCCATAGACTCTATGCAAGTTGGAAATGACTTGAAGGCACACAACAACAAACCTGAAGGCACTAAGATTCCTGAGGCAGAAAAAAAAGGGTTTGGAAGTGATAAACCAACCTATACTCATGTTATCTGATGTGGGGACTGATAATCTCCCCCCCCCCCCGCCCCCATGTGTCTACTGGTACCATATTTGTCCCCATTGGCTACAACTACAACCAAAAGCTTGTTGCAGATTAGCATGCGATGAAAGTTGAAATCCAAGCAATTCTAGGCAAGAAATAATTGTAACACTATCCCAAACTGATATGAGAGGCTGTCATACTTTGGCTCCATCATGAGAAGGTATGACTCATTACAAACGACAATAATGCTAGGAAAGGTAGAGAAGGTAGAAGAAAGAGAGGAAGACCACATACCAGATGGCTAGACTCAGTTACAGAGGTCACAGGCATGAAATTACAAGATGTAAGCAGTGCATTGGAGGACAGGGGGTCTTGGAGATTCTCATCTACAGAGTCACCACGAGTTGGAGGCAGTTTGCAACAAATAGGTCTCTAATCTTCTTTCTTACTTTATCAAGACAATACTGCATTGTGTCATTACCTTAAAATGTGTTGGATAATGTTTTGCTTCCAAATAGGGTACTTTAAGTCCACCTTTCTCATTTTATTTTTCTAATATTTTTGCTGAAACTCTTGATTTCTTCTCTTGCCATATGAAATCTAGTAAAAGTAGCTTGTAATATTAAAAATACAGTTGGCCCTCCGTTTTCACAGGGCATCTATTCACAGGGCATCCTGTGAATAGAGAGACTTGCTGATATTCAAGCCTCATAGACTTGAATGGGGGTTGCGCCTGCTGGCACATGTGAGGTGTGTACCATAGGGGGGCACCCCATTGAAAATAATGGAAGTTGCCTTTCTGTGAATATTCAGGACCGCGGATCTCAAGTCTGCGAGAACGGAGGGGCGACTGTATTCTTAGTGACACCAGATTAATCACATTTTCAAAACCAAGAGCATTCTTGGTATTAACATTTATTTTAATAATTTAGGAGACTCTAGGGACCATTAAAAATGATCTGCTATAATAGCATCAATTAAAGTAGGAACAGGTTTTTAACATATTGAAAAGTGATTGATTCATTGACTCACTGATTGACTCAATTCTTACACTGACTAAAGCAAAATTAGTATACATGGGAAAATAGTATACATCAGGGATAGAGAACAATTAATTTTCTTTTTACCCTTGGGGGCCCTGGGAGGCATATAACGTCACATGTCACCTAAGGCTGTATTTTGCCCACCTCTGGTTTGTTGTTGTTGTTGTTGTGTGTCATCAAGTCATTTCCAACTTATGGTGACCCTAAGACTACCCTATCATGGTGTTTTCTTTGTAACATTTGTTCATAGGAGGACCTTGCCAAAGGTCACCCAGTGGGTTTCATGGCTGAGCTGGGAATCAAACCCTGGTTTCCAAAGTTGTAATTCAACACTCAAACCACTATGCCACACTGGATCTGTTTTAATGTTTGATACCCTAAAAGTATTTGCAAAATCAAATAAAATCTATTATAGAACAAGCATAATACTTACTTCCCTCTTTATTTCAGGTTATATTTCTTGGTCTCTTTATTATGCCCTTCCACCAATGATCTATTATTTTCCTTTACAAACACTGAAACTTACTGGCTTGGAAGCCTTCGCTCTTGCATTCTTCTCTCCAGCATTCTTGACTATTGATGTGTTTTGGAGGCTGGCAAACAAGAAATGCACTCTAGCCTTGCTCAGACTGAGTATGATTGGTAAGTATCCTTTCTTAAAATGTAAGAGTCAGCAATACAATGCTGGCTCTTCAGCTTAGTAAGAGAGAAGAGCACCACCCCCCCCAATGGTTGGACACAACTTGACAAGTGTCAATGGGGAATACCTTTATCTTTATAATGCAGTACAAAAAATTGGGTGTTTCGCAATGAATTGCCCAATTGTAAGGATCAAATGTAGTGCCTCACCCAATATGGTTACCTTCACTTGTGTTTTCCTGCTGCTTTCTGCATCTTTTCCCTACCAGACAACCAACCAAAGTACTATTAGGACAGGTAGCCTCATCCCCTATTGCGGGGTATATTGTTAGTCCCACCTTCCTGATTTTGGGGTTCCCTTTGAGAGATTTTTGAGATTTTACACCTGGTCTCCCCTAGATTATGAGTTTTCTGGGGCTTCCTGGGAACCTCCCATAAATCTTTTGAACCCAATCAAGAACCCCAAATCTTGCAAAGAGGGCCCCCAAAGAGCAATTTTGCATTTATTTTGCAGTTTCCCTACATGGATTTTGTGGGTTCCATTCCTGGTCTCTCTAGATTCTGAGGATTCTATGGGTTCCATGGAAGTGTCCCATGAATCTGTGGAGCCCTTCCTGAACCCTAAATCCCCCCAAGTGGGTGGCCATTTCTATTGCATAAAAAGAGGTGGTTTCGGGGTTTGTGCAGTGTGACCACTCTCTGAGCTTGATCCTCAACCACAAGGAACAGATTCCAATGCTGTTAGATTTCCGTTGAAGCCTCTATGCCACTTTAAGTGTGTGACAATGGAACTAAATGCAAAATGCAAAAATATCTAAATTTATTAACCATTTTTTTCTGTGGCCCTAAAATCTTTATCTCTAAATACAGACCACCTCGTAACAGCTGTACAAATATAGAAATTTATTATAAATTCTGACTTTCCAGGCTTGGCTTTTGAAAGGGTGATAAAGTTGAGAGACATAATTTTTTAAAATTATGCCCATAAAACAAACAAAACAGCTTCATTTATATACCGCTTCATACCCTTAAGGAGTGTCTAAGCGGTTTACAATTGTAAGCTATTTGCCCCCCAACAATCTGGGTACTCATTTTAGCGACCTCGGAAGGATGCAAGCCTGAGTCAAGCTTCAGCCCATTGCTGGTCTTGAACTCGCCACCTTATGGTTTTGAGTGAGTGGCTGCAGTACAGGCATTTAACCACTGCACTACCAGGGCTGATCATAAGCTTATATACCATGTGCAATATGATTACTACTTGAATTCTTGTCATATTTATGAGACAAAACTGAATAAACAACTCTGAATCACAATCTTTTCTACTGTGGGCTGATGGTGGGGTTGGGTGGTGGTGTGGTGGTATGAAGAAAGAACCTTGCAAAACATTTTCTCTACTGATATATGAAGGAAGGAGAGAGTAAACGGAAGGGGTTCTCTCTGTCACTGGGAGCAAGTGGTGGTGGTCTGCCTTGTAATACAGTAGAACTCTTCAAGTGGGATCTGTAATGGAAAAATCCAGATGAACAACAAAGAGCAGGGGAGAGGAATACCTTCCAACAGAGGAAATGGGTGTTCAAGTACAGCCTCAATCTTGGATTTTAAAAAGGATAAAATCTCTGCTTTGTCTAAATGTATACAATGGATCTATACATATGATCTGAAACCCAAACAGAAGTTGGTTGGCCACAAAAATCTACCAGTTCCTTGCATCACAAGCTGACACGTTTGCATTCATTCGTTCTGCAGGCCTTAGGCCATCATGGCCCAGTTTCAAGCACACGGTGTACACAAGTCAGCATGCTTTGTCTCTTTTAAGTGGGGGTGCTTAGTGAAGTTAAGACAGGAATTCTTAGCAAGGTATAGCTTTGCAGAATAGGCAGTTCATAAACCATGCGTTTCTAATCAATTGAATAAATGAATAAAATTATGAGCTACATTAACATACTGAGAGTTTCACACTATTGTTTTCATAACAAGGAATCTATAAGGTATTTTACTTTACATATAAAAAGAAATCACTTGTTCATAGCTAAAAAAAGTTTTAACATTTACACACATGCATGTGTATCACACTGGGGCTGATTTCAACATTAGAGAGATTATGGCACACTTAAAGCATCCTGCAAATGAAGCAGAAATGGCAAGTAATTGCGCAAATGATTATCACACATAGTTGTGCAAATAAGTGATATTGGAAATGCATTGTCGCTGAAATCCCGAAAATCATAAGAAATGCATTAATGCTTCTATGTGACTACTTTAATGGCAGGTTTTGTGTGACATCGTGTGAAATCGTTAGGCGTAATCAAAAAAGCCTATAAGCTATTATGAAAAATAAGATCAGTTCCCTTGTTCTCCAACTTTAAAAAGGAGTAATTTAAAGGTATACAGAAGTACATTATGGAAATGCAGTTTTCTAAACAATAAGACTTATTCGAGAATAAATGAATAAAATAGATTTTAACTTGTTATTACTCTCAAGGGACAAGTGGGGGTTGAGGCGAGAAGTTTATTTTTTTTTTTAAAGTAATTTTTATTAATTTTCCAACACAACATCAGACAAAGGCAGGAAGGGGAAAGCAAAAAACCAGGGGTTGTTACAGAAACCCATTACCCTACAAATCAATACATATTATGAACAGTTACTAACAAAACAAGGACAACACAGAAACAAAGGCATAAAAGCCTATACTTACAAGATAGACTAAAAAAAAAACATATATACACATTGACTTCCTTCGGTATCTGGTTAATCTGTTCAAGTGTCATTTCCCATTGTTTTGTCGCATATTGTCCTCATACTGCATTTCTTTGTCTCAAAACCATATTTAAGGAAAATTTAAAATTAAATCATATTTCGCCATTACCTGCGGCTTATATCTATAGCTATGTTAAATTATAATTTAGCAGACCTTTAATTCTTCTATTTTGTCATGTACTTAATTAAGTCTTGTTTCACAGTTTCCTAATATCCTTATCCAATGATTACAATAATAGTTACATTAAAACATTTTTCCATTCTGTATAAATATAGGAGTAAAAAGGTGCCCATTCTTCTCTCGCTTTTTCTTCCGTGTTTTCTCTTTTCCAGCAGGTCGCCACCTCCATTTCTGCAACTTCCAGTGATTTCATCAACCATTCTTCCTTATTGGGAGAATCTGCTGATTTCCATTTTCTAGCATATGTGATTCTTGCGCAGATTATCAACATAAATATAAGTTTATCATATTTTTTATTACCTAGATTATCTGACAGGCCAAGTAGAAGCATTTCCGGTGTAAATGATATATTAAAACCCATGTCATTTTTAAAAATCTTATAGATTTCCTTCCAGAATTTTTTTGCTTTGGGGCATTGCCACCATATATGGTAGAATGTGCCCACTTCCAATTTACATTTCCAACATTCTGGATTAGCTCTTTTAGACATTAAAGATATTTTATAGGGTGATAAATACCATCTGTAAATCATTTTGTATACATTTTCCCTTAAGTCTTGAGAGACTAAATACTTCATTCTTTTTCCCCATAGCTCCTCCCACTTTTTCAGCTCTATGTTATGGCCTACATTTTGCGCCCATTTCACCATGCTATCTTTGACAATTTCCTCCTCAGTGTCCCACTTCAGTAACAACTTATAACATCTTGATATCATCTTCTTTTTATCTTTCTCCACAATCTCATCCCATTCTGATTTATTCACTTGGAACCCTACCGTTTTCTTATCCATTTTGTATCGTTCCCTAAGTTGCCTATATAAATACCAATGGCAATCCAATCCACTATTTTTGATTTCTTCTTGTGTTTTAAATTCTGTTTCATCCTGTTTTATATCTATCAGATCCGAATACTTTAACCATATGTTCTTTTGGATTCCCTCCCTGCTGAACCATGCTTCATGAGGAGAACACCATAGCGGTATTTTGGGGCACAGCCTTGTTTTATACTTACACCATACTCTAAACAAAGCTTTCCTTATTAAATGCGTCATGCAGTCTTTACTTAACTTATCTTTTCCATAGAGTAAATAGTTGTGCCAACCATACCACATATTGTCTCCTTCAAGATTTAACAGATCTTTATCCGATAAGGTGACCCACTCTCTAATCCATACTAAACAACATGCTGAATAATACAAGCTCATATTTGGCAAACCCAAACCTCCTCTCCCTTTGTCATCACATAAAATTTTGGCTTTTATTCTAGCTTTTTTGTTGTTCCAGACAAATTTTAGTAGTTCTTTATGCCACTTTATTATTGGTTTTTCGTTCTGTAAAATAGGGATAGTTTGAAATAGGAAGAGGAGTTTTGGTAGTACAGTCATTTGAATCATTGCGATCCTACCTAAAATTGATAATTTCAGTTTACTCCATATTGACATTTTTTTACAAATTTCTTGCCAGGTGGTTTCATAGTTGTTGTGAAAAAGATCTGTGTTTTTGTTAGTCATATTGATTCCTAAATACTGTACTTTTTTAGCTGTTTTCAGACCGGATATTTTTTCTATAACTTGTTGCTCCTCTTTTTTCATATTTTTCGTTATTATCATTGTTTTTTCTTTGTTGATTTTAAGTCCAGAGGCTGTTTCAAACTCTGCCAGTATTTTCAATAACGGTGTTAGACTCATTTCAGGGTTTTCAAGCGTGTATACAATATCGTCCGCAAATTGTTTTGTTTTGAATTCTGATTGTTTTATTTTTACACCTTTAATACTTTTATCTTGTCTTATTCTATTGTTAAGAAATTCAAGTGCTAATATAAATAAGAGTGGGGAGAGCGGACACCCCTGCCTAGTGCCTTTTGTGATTCTGATTTCCTCTGTTTTTTCTAGATTTACAATGATTTTAGCCTTCTGTTCTTTATAGATAGCTTTAATCCAATTAATGATTTTAGTTCCTGCTTCTATTTTCTCCAGTGTACTATAGATCATCTCCCAGCTTAGGTTATCGAAGGCCTTTTCAAGATCAACAAATATCATCACAAGCTTTTTCTCATTGTTTCGCTCAAAGTATTCTAAGATATTTACTATGTTTCGTATATTGTCATATAGGTGTCGATGAGGGAGGAAACCTGTTTGGTCCTTGTGTATCCATTCGCTTAGTACCTTTTTTAATCTTTCTGCGATAATCATCGCAAAGAGTTTGTAATCTGTATTGAGGAGTGAGATTGGTCTATAATTTTGGATTTCAGTGGGGTCTTTCTTGTCTTTTGGTATGAGTGTGATGTTAGCTTGCCTCCAAGTTTCAGGATATTTGTCGGACCTAATCTCATCTATTAATGTTTTAAAGGGAAGCAATAACTGATCTTCAAAGACTTTGTAGTAATTATAGCCAAACCCATCCGGACCTGGTGCTTTCCCTTTTTTGCTCCTTTTAATGGCTTCAATTATTTCAGCAATGGAGATCGATTTGTTTAGATATTCTCTTTGATGTTCCGCTAGGGTTGGTAAATTAGCTTTGTCTAAAAAACATTTTAACTTATTCACTGATATTTGTTTCTTACTATATAGTTTCGAATAGAATTCCTGGAAAGCTTTTTTGATTTTGTTTTGGTTTGTAGTAGTTGATGTTCCTATTTTAACCTCAGTAATGACATTCCTTTCCTTGTTTCTTTTTAATTTATACGCCAGCCATCTACCCGGTCTATTTGCTTGCTCATAATACTTTTGTTTAAAGGTTCTTATTTTATTTTGTATTTCTTTAGTTTCCTCTATTTCTATCTGTTTTTTGAGTAGTGTTATTTCTTTTAGTATTTCTTTTTTATGTAGATCGTTCTGTAACTCTTTCTCTTTTTCTGCTAGCGTTTTGTAAAGTTTTTCCATTTTGTCTTTCTTTAGTTTATATAAAATGCTACTCTGCTGTATAAAGAACCCTCGCATCACAGCTTTGGATGCTTCCCAGACCGTTACGATACTCATATTTTCTTTCAGATTTTCCTCAAAATACCATTTTAGAGTCTCTTTACCTTTTTTAATAATATCTTCTTTTTGTAGTAGCATGTCGTTTAATTTCCAGGAGCGTTCTTTAGGTCTTCCCTTCAAAGTTAGTGATATAAGATTATGGTCAGATATGGTTCTCGGCATGATATCCATATCAGTAATTTCCTTACACAGACTGTGTGAAGCCAGAAACATGTCTAGTCTTGATATTGACTTATGTCTTTCTGAATAGTAAGTGTATTCTTTAGCGTTTTTATATTTTAATCTCCACACGTCCACCAGGTATTGTGTCTCCATCATTTTACCAAAAGACTTAGGGAGCTTGCCCTGTGATTTTTTCATTTGTTTTTCAGATTTCCTATCTATTTCAGGGTTAATCACCCCATTCCAATCACCTAGCATTAATAATTTTTCATAGCTAAATTCACTAATTTTGTCATTTATATTCTCGAGAAGTTTACAAGGCAATGTAAACCTTATCTCTGTTTACACATGTGGGGGTGAAGAGGCGGTCACCCTCTGTTACCATGAGCAGACATTTCTTTAGACTGGGGAAAGCTGGCAAGTTTTAAGAGGACCAAGAAGATTCTGTTCTAAGGAGGGGTACTTTCAGAGAAACAGCATAAAAAGGGTCCCAGTAGAGTTTTTTACCTCTCCTTCCTAGCTGGCCATAACAGAGGTTGAAGGTGAGTATGATGAAGGGAATATGGATCCTGGGATGCTCATGCTACAGTTAATGTCCTGCTGCTGGTTGGCTGTGGGGCTATTGCAAATGGAAAGCTTTTGGTTTGGTTTTGCTTTCCCATTGCTGGTCAGCTACAGCAGCTACTGTTTCTGGCCAGCGGCTGGTTTGCATTAGTTGCTGCTGGTCAGCAATGCAGCTTTGCAAGCGGATGTTGCTGTCCAATTGCTGGGCTGCAGATGCTTCTGTTGCAGCTATTTCTGTATATTTCCTATTTTAGAGTAAAGCTGGCATTTGGATTAAATTAGTTTTTGTTTTTGTATTTTAGTAGGAATTAAAAATGGAAGATGGGTCCTTTTCAAGACTTTTCAGATCGTAATTTTTTATGTATTGGCCAATCATTATAGTACTTTTGAGGCCTATCTACATATTTGTTTTCTTGTGATGCAGGGGATTGGGAATACAGCATGCACCCTCTCCTCGCCCAGCAGCACAAGAAAACAAGTATGTAGATGGTTCATATTGCTTTGCAGACTTTTTCCTCAGCTCCCACATTGTCCCTTGAGAGTAATAAAAAGTTAAAATTTAAAGATATAGCCACATAAGTTTGTAGAATCAGCACCAGTATGTAGAGATCTCTTGTAGCATTTTTGAGACTAACTGAAAGAATGCAGTTGGCAGCATGAACTTTTATAGACTTAAGTCTACTTCCTCAGATAGTTACAAAAAGTTCAATGTACTTTATTAATTTATTCTCAAATAAGCCTTTATTATTTAGAAAACTGCATTTCCATAGTGTACTTCTGTATACTTTTAAATGACTTCTTTTTAAGCTGTACCTTACTAAGAATTCTTATTTTAACCTCCCTAAGCATGCCCCTTAAAAGAGACAAAGCATGCTGACTTTTGTACACCATGTTCTTGAAATTGGCCCATGATTGACTAAGGCATACAGAATGAATGCATGCAAACGTGTCAGCTTGAGATTTGAGGAGCTGGCAGGTTCTTGCAGCCAACCAATTTCTGCATGAGAATTAAAGTGTTTACGAGGGGGTATCCAAAGGTTTTAATGATCACCTTTTTAAAAAATTGACAGAAAGTTTGTTTTGATTTGTAGTTGTTAACTTATCTCTATGTAGTCACTATCTAGATTTATACATTTTTCCCAGCCTATCTTGACCCTCCAAATACCTGATATTGTAGAAGTCTGCAGGTTGCGCCTGACAAGGGGGTATCGTAAAGTAATAATTATCACCCGGAAGTTATTATGGCATATTGATGAAATTTTGTCAGTGTCATCTTTGGTCTCTAAGTACAAGTTGCTGAGAAAATCAGCTCATTGCGTCCTTTATTTTTGTGACTGGCTCTGCCAGAAGTGACTAAAGTGTAAAATCCTCATCACGCACAATGTGCAGGCTTCTACAATATCAGGTATTCGGAGGGTCAAGATATGCTGGGGAAAATGTATAAATCTGGATGGTGACTAAATAGAGATAAGTTAACAACTACAAGTCAAAACAAACTTTCTGTCAGAAATTTTTAAAAATGCTCATTAAAACTTTTGGATACCTCCTCGTATTTACTGTATTTGCTTTGTATACATTGAGACAGAACAAAGGTTTTCCTCCTTTTAAAATCCAAGAATGAGGTCAAATTTGAACACCCTTTTTCTCTATTATAAGGTAACCCCATCCAACACCCACCCCACACCCACCTCATGTCTTATTTTTAGCTGGAGACCAGAGATTTAAGTTTACACATTGCTTATTCCTCTGTTATGTGTATAAACTTTAAAAACTTTGTAGAGATCCTATAGCACCTTTTAGACTAACTAAAGAAAGAAGTTGGCAGCATGAGTTTTTGCAGATGTTAAATTTGCTTCCTCAGATTTATTTGAAATCAATCAATCAATCAATCAATCAATTGTATTCTAAAGACTAGCATAGTCTTTAGTTATATGGCATAGTGCCTTTGGAAAATTTGCACTAGGAACTGCTTGTGTGGAAGTGCACAAAAGGGTTTAGGACTGTTAGAATCTGAATATGTAAAAGGATGGTTATAATTCTGCATATACATCTGATGATTAATTTTACTGATTGATATGGAGCCACATCATCATTATTTAAAAGGTGTAATTATCTGATCCAAAAGATATATTTATTCAGCATTTTTGGATGATTTTTGATCACCATCAACTCCCCTCCACTCCAAATACTCTTTCAATATTGAATGTACTAACAGTTCTGCATAAGTGAGGCTACTGCTTGAATATCCAGTTGTTTTGCAGATGTGTGCACAAAAATGAATTAATTTTTTTAATTATTAAAATATTAACTTAATGAATATTCAATGAACCTTTTACTGCGTTCTGTAAAAACTAAGGGCCAGACTACCTGACCAACTATGTAAACTCTCTTGATTGTGTCTTGCAAATGCTTTTTTATGGTTTTTCTTTATATTGAATCTTGATCTGATTTACTGATATTGATAAGAGGAGAAGGGTTGATAAGTGCCATGAAGTACAGTCCCAAGGGCTGGTGCAACAAAATGTATGCCCACATGGTATCATCCGTCTGTGTGCATCATGATGATCTTTTATATAATTTATATATATGATCCTATACTCGAAGTGGTATTAGCTAGGAAGGACTCTGACATAATGAACTTGATAAGTGTATGTGTGAGGCCCCAAAGAGCAGAGATGGTAGTATAATCACCAACAATATGCTAACCATTGAACTCAGTGGGATTTTCTGCTTGTAGTGAGCTCGGTGGTTTTTAAAGTCCTTGTTAGCATCATGACTAAACATTAGCTGTCCAGTGGTGTGAAAGAGTTAATTTATATGACTTTACTGGATACTTTTTGTATTAGATGTTCAGTTTGAGGCTGGGAAAAGACATGGAAGGTGAGAATGGATGGGGGAGTGAATTTTTCTCTGTTCCTAACCTGCTTCCACATTGCTATCAGGGGGAGATGGTTCATTCTTGAGCAGTTAGATTTTCTTTGTTTGCTTTTGCACAATATAACCCTTAGGAGCTCATCTTTCATCTGCCTTGGCCTGGGGAATGGGGAGTGCACCACAAGCCAGGTGCCCTATACATTCACCATTAGGGATTTAATTTGACTGTCAGCTGAAGGGATAAGTCTGAGTATAATATGTCTGAGGCCCCAGTTCTAGCATTGGCTAGACTCCATCAGGGAAAGGGCTGGATCATCTCTGTATCATTTACCACCAATAAAGCTTATACCATAAGGTGTGCCACTTTTCAGCCCCAAAAAACTCTTCTGGACCAAGAGGCTGCCTTATTGCATTAAAAACAAACCTGGCAAGCAAACGGACAGTAGTGTGTTTATATTTCTTTCTCAACATGATGTCGGAGAACTTTCTTTCTCTTCCAGTTGTAAAAGCATGAGGGTCATAAAAGTGTGGTAAAAGTGTCCCTTTTGCCAAGCTGCAACAATTATTTTGGCAAAAGGGACATTTTTACCACACGATTGGGAGAGAATGAAAATGTTTTGATGTCATACGGAGACAGAAATTTAAATGCTCTTCCCTCGGTTTGCCTGCAGGGAGCTGTATTTAATGTGATAAGGCTCTAAGTCAGTGATTTCCAAACTTTGGTCCTCCAGGTGTTTTGGACTTCATCTCCCAGAAGCCCCAGACATCTTGGCCAACAGTCAGGAATTCTGGGAGCTGAAGTCCAAAACATCTGGAGGATCAAAGTTTGGGAACCACTGCCTAATTGAATGTACAAAAGATCAACCAATCGACAAAAGGATAGCAAACAAAACAAAAAAGCATTAATATTTGTATAGGAGTAGGAGGTCACAACTGTTGGCTTAGACTTCAACTAGGCACCTTCTCCTTGATATCAAAGAGAGACACTGAAATATATGATTAACTCTTCCAATTAAATTAATTTTAGTTAACAGTACTTTTGTACCATTATATACTGCATTATAACATTATGCTGTATTGTACCATTATGTTGCAACTTTATATTTAAAAAAACAAACATATTTCCTCTTACAGGAAGCCTTGCTTCTTACCAAGTTTCAAGTGCTTGCCTTCGACTTTTGATCTTGGCCATGGGTGTTTCTTCATCATTGGTGGTTCAAACAGTAACATGGTGGTCTGGGAATGGTTTACAAAGGTATTGTGTAACAGAATATGAATATGTACCAGTTTTACCAAAACTGCAGATGATCTCCTTTGACACCGCTGTCAAAAAACAAGAATATACTTTTAAATGAAACTAACAGTTATACATATCAAAGTCCATATTTTGGTAATACCTTTATAAGACTAACTAAAAAGGCACACAAATATCATTGCAACTGTTGAAAATGCCCTTAAGTTTATATAACAGCTACTTTTTTGATTGTTGCATAACTTATAAATATTTTTTAACATTTTACTTTTATAGATACTGCAGAATCTGGGGATTTATACTAGGAAAAATTCTTCTTCTTGTTATTCGGATTTGGTATACATCATTGAACCCTGTGTGGAGCTGTACAATTTTCAATGCTGCTATCATGATTTTAGGTTTCATGGCAGTTCTTGAACGAACATATGCAGGTGAGTGTTTAGAAGTGACCCATCTCTTTCTCAGAGCTAATTTTTTGGGCTACGGTTCCTAGAATCCTTCTGCCAGAATGGCAAGTGGCTGGGAGTTGTGATCCAAAATGTAACTTTCCCAAGTTGTTTTCTTTCTGTTCTTTCTGAGTAGAATGCTACAAAATGGTTGGACTATATTTTGGACCTTATCATATGGGAGGGACTTCTCTTTATTGCCAATGGAGCCAATTGGAGCCAATTTGAATTCATGTGAATTCGCTAAACTAGCAAATTTACGTGAATTCCAATTGTGTTCGGAATGCGTTCAGAATGACTTCCGATTACCTGAAAATGCCCCCCATTGCCCGAAATTGCGTGACATGCTTTAATTTGCAATAAGGTAAAACCCATGATTGCATCCGGAATGACTTCCCTTTTGCCCGAAATTGCGTGAGATACTTTAATTCGCAATAACATGAAACCCCATAATTGCGTTCGGATTGCCATTAGATTATACTTCCAATTTCTAATGTCTGATAAGGTTAATAGAGGCTTGACTGCAAACTGAAGCATTACTGGGGTGAGGTGCAGACTGGTAGGTTAAAGTAAGTTAGAGATGGTACAAGCATATGTAGTGAAGGTATGAGCAGGTGTAGTGAAGACACAAAAGAAGTAAGGAGAAGGATTAAGGTATGAAGAACTAGCAAGAATAAGTAAGAGGGAAGATAGGAAAGAAAGATAAGGAAAGAAAAAAAGAAAGGCATGGAAAGGAATAATAGGTAGAAAGGCTAAAGAAAAAAGTTAAAGGAAGGATGAGGAAAGAAATGTAGAAGGAGAGATGAGAAATAAGGACAGAATGAAGAAAATGATAGAATATTGTAATGTAATTGTGATGGTAAATGCAAAAATGTGATGGAAATGTGTGTGCATATAAATATATATATGTGTGTGTGTAAATATAAATATATTGAGAGAGAGTACATATACTATATATGACTTGTATGATATTATATGACGTATAGTGCTAGGAAGCTTTGAAGTCTGGATATTGCAATAACATAAGAAATTGTGTATAGTGCATATATATATTATGTCTGTATTATTGTGTTTTGACCATTGATAAAAAATAATTTAATAATTGTAGAAAAGCACAGTGGGACTGCTTCCACCACCCAAAAGTGGGAGGAACTGAGGCAATGGTTGCAGATGTGTGATTTATTTTTTCACAGCTTGTTATCTGAAGCTACTGAAATAGAGGGTGGAGACCCTGCTTTGTATATTAGAAGCTGCATGTTACTAGAATTTCAGCAAGGGGAAAAAAACAGGACAGGAAGAATGTTTTATGGACAAAAGTTTGCCCTCTCCCTATAAGTACAGGTACAATTCATGCCAAACCCTGAGGTTTCAAATTCCATCTGGAGGAACCTTCAATTACTTTCAATAACTGAAGTCTCTCAGACTGGTCTGTTTAATAGCTGTCCCAGTGTTAGGCAATTCTTTCCTTCAGGAGGCCCTTTGCTTTTAGAAAATGATTTAAAATTCTGGCTCAGCCATCTTCTAGTATTTAAATGACAATAACTGTTCACTGTTTTTCCAAACACATATTGTTATCGTGCATCACTATCACAAACAGTGCGAGAGAATTCATGTCATGCCTGAAGATGTTGTTAGAAGTTGCTCAATATCCACTTCTTCGTCCATGCGCTTTACAAGGCTAATGTTTCCCACATTTTTATGTAATTGTTTAGGTGCCAAGAGCTGGGCTGATAATGAAGCAGAGTACATTTTTCTTAGACCTAACTGGCTTTTGTCAGGGATGGCTTTTGGCAGCTTGATGTTTCTCACCTTCTGGATTTTTGGAGAGGTCTCACTAGTTTCTAGATGGGCAGTGAGTGGACATCCAGAGCCTGGACCAGACCCTAATCCACACGGGTAAGTATTGGCTATTCCAAAATAAAGGAGGTCAGAACAGAGAGCTATGACATTCAAAATTACAGGTATGTGTTTATGGACCCTATTTGGACGATAACTGCTGATATTTCTGCAGCTGAAGCCATAGACCTATATGCAGTGGAAATAAGCTACACTGAACTCAGTAGGGCTTACATTTGAATAGACATGACTGCGGTGCATCTACACCTTAGAAATAATGTAGTTTGGCACTACTTAAATTGCTGTAGCTCCATCCTGTGGAATCTTGGGATATGTAATTTTACAGAGTCTTTAGCCTTCCCTGCCAAAGAGGGCTGGTGCCTCATAAAACTACAAATCCCAGGGTTTCTGTAGGATGGAGCCATGGCAATCAAAGTGGTCTCTCAGACTGTATTATTTCTACATACACTTGATTTGTTATCATTTGCATTGAAAATAGGTGCTTCATCTTTGAACAAGCTTTGCAATAACTGGCTTCTTGAAAGCTTTGACTCTTGCAGTCCTTCTGACTTGTATGACTTGTATGTATGTTCATGCAGAGTTTGAAGAGGTGGTTCATCTCTTTTCCTTCAAAATCCTAGATGTTTTCTCTTACTAATGGGCAAGACTGAGGTTTCTTGATGGTCTTTTGGTTGTTTTCCTATGGGAGGCTTCTTGTTTGCCATTACTCTGTTCCACTACCATGATCAGTTTACAATTAATCTGGTTTGACAGCACTTTAACTGCCATGGTTCAATGCTATGGAATTCTGGGAATTTGTAGTTTGTTGAGGCACCAAAGCGCTTTGGCAGTGAAGGTTAAATGTCTCACAAAACTACACTTCCCAGAATTCCACAGCACTAAGCCATGGCAGTTAATGTGGTGTCAAACTCGATTATTTCTGCAAACATCCCCAATATTTTCTTCTGGTGTAGTAAATCCTCAGTATGAACTTCAAACCTTTTTCAGTCTTTGAATAATTTGAACACCTGCTATCTCTTTGCTTTGTAGTGATGAATATGATTGTCTAATGTGTTAAAAATTTTAAAATGGTGAGTCATAAAGGAGTACTACTATTGTGTGTCTCTGTTGCCATGTCCCAATCCAGTCAAACCTTAAAACTGTACCATTGGTTTGAAGGAGATAAGCATATGTTTAAGCCACCTCAATTTAAATCAATAAAACTTTAACTGCACATATTTGTAGATGCTTACTCAGAAGTAAGTTTTAGTGTCCACAATATGCATACAAGAATGCACAAAAATGGAGCCTAAATACCTAATGTTCACTAGATTTGGGCTTGTAAGGTATACTCTTTCAACTTCCATTACTTTGACTCACTCCTTTACCTTATTTCCATGACGAGAGATGGCATTTCTCCCCTGGACTGGATGAGGAAAAACCAACTTAAGCTGAATCCAGACAAAACGGATGTACTTACAGTTGCGGCCCCCAAACCAGGTATTGGGTTGCAACCTCCAGTCCTGGATGGAGTCATGCTCTTCTCTAGGGAGTGTGTTCGCAGTCTAGGGGTGCTCCTAGACCAATCACTTCACATGATAGATCAGGTGAATGTGACAGCCAGGAGCGCCTGTTATCAGCTTCGGCTGATACGCCAGCTGCGCCCTTTCCTGGAAGTAAGGGACCTAGAAACAGTAGTACATGCACTGATAACTTCACAACTTGATTTCTGCAATGCACTCTACATGGGGCTACCCTTATACCTAGTTTGGAAACTGCAGTTAGTACAAAATATGGCAGCCAGGTTAATCACGGGTAAATCCAGGTATGATCATATTACACCAATTTTGAAATCTCTTCACTGGCTGCCTATTGGTTTCTGGGCTCAGTACAAGGTGTTGGTGGTTACTTTTAAAGCCCTACATGGCTTGGGCCCAATCTATCTAAGGGATTGCCTCCTTCCATACAATCCGCCCCGCACCCTCAGGTCCTCTGGGAGGAATCTATTGCAACCTATAAAAACCAGATTAACAGCAACCTCCCAGAGGGCATTTTCTGTTGCTGCTCCCAGGCTATGGAATGCCTTGCCGGAAGAGATCCATCAAATAACAAGCTTAGACAGCTTTAAAAAAGCTGTCAAGACGGATCTCTTCCAGCAGGCCTTCCCCGAATAGAGCAATGTAACTCACTCTGAGCTCTCTGCACTCCATCCAACATTATTTACCAGAAAATCACTGTTTTAATATTATGTTGTTGTTTTTAACAGATGAGTTTTTCTTTTTTAAATAGTATTATATTTAATTCTCTTTTAAAGGCGGGGGCTTTATCTTTTTATTCAGGCAATGCTTTATCTAAATCTATTTGATTTCATGTAAGCCACCTTGGATTGCCCAGGCAGAAAGGCGGGATGCAAAAATAAAGTTTATTTTTTATTTATTTGTTATTACTTCTTTAGAGCAGTCTGAAAAAGCTGTTTTATATGAATGTAAAGAAGTATTACATATAATCCAAATTTTGCAATTTAAATTCTACCTCATGTTTCTCAGATTTCTAACAAAAATATGGCATTCTTCTGTTCTTTCCTTTGCTTCAATATGTAGAGGTGCAGTTCTGTTGGGACTGGCTCATGGACTGATGCTTTCCTTTTGGTCTTGGTCAACCCCTGCACTTTGTGTCTGGTGTCTGGCAGGTAAATGCATTGCTTGCTTGTGCTGTAGTCCTTGGGCCCTTTAAAAAACAAGTTCATAAACTGTAATAACAACAATAATAATCCTGCCCCTCTGCGCAACGCAACCTGTAATCCTGAGATAAGCAGAGTCCAATTCTGTTTACATTTACTTGTATGAAGGTGAGACTTGCTGATCTCACTTGTGTTGAAGTTTATGAACATATTTATGAGCTCCATTTAATGTTACTAGAAAAGCAGAGGATGAATAGTAAGTTAAAGATACTTTGAAGTGATGAGAGAAATACTTAATTTGAGAATTTCTGCCACTTGAGTGTTGATTCGTTTTTGTTATTATTTGCCATCAAGTCAATTTTGACTTATGGCAGCCCTATCAATGAGATACCTTAGAGAGCTTCAGTCATCAACAGCCCTGTTTGTAACGCTTGTAAACTCAGAGCTATGGCTTCCTTTACTGAATCTATCTATTGGTAATATGGCGTTCCTCTTTTCTTATTGCCTTCCACGTGATTGTCTTTTCCCATGAGTTATGTTGTTTCATGATATGCTTGTAGTATCATAGCCTCAGTTTAGTCATTTTGGCTTCCAGAGAGAGTTTAGATTTTATTTGCACTTGAATACATTTGTTTGTCTTTTGGTATCAGTAGAAATTTCCTGAAGGACCACATTACAAAAGAAGCTTTTTTTCACTGTCCAGCTTTCACAATCATACATAGAACTGAGAATAATATGGTATGAATGATTGTAGTTTTGATATTTAAAGAAGAATTTTAATGCTTGAAGTACTTACCTAGTTCCCTCTTAGCTGCCCTTCCAAGTCTTAGGAGCTGAACGCATGAGTCAAAAGGCCTATGTTTCTTCTGGCCTGGCATTGTCCTGAATAGATGATGTAGGCCAATAGCCCTGGGCCAGGATTGGCCAGACCAGATGCCAGTTTCAGCCATTCTGGACTGAACTCAGCCCAAAGGGCCCTAAACGCATTCTAAAAATACCATCTGTTTGTGGCAAAATATATATTTGCATTATGATTGCTAAATTCTCCAACCTAGCACTCAACAAAATATTGCACTGTGCAATTCCAGCTATCTCAGCTGTCTCAGTGAGGATGAGAATTATTGTCAAATACATCTAGTCGGCACCAAGTTGGGGAAAGAGTAATTGAGGGAGGTTGAAAGAAAAGCAATTACAGTGGGCCCTTGGTATCCACTGGCGTTTGGGTCCAGGACCTCCATGGATACCAAAATCCGTGGATGCTCAAGTCCCATTAAATACAATGGTGTAGTGAAATGGTGTCCCTTATATAAAATAGCTAAATCAAAATTTGCTTTTTTGAATTTATATCTTTTTGAAATATTTTCAAGCTGTGAATGGTTGAATCCATGGATAAAGAATCTGTGGATATGGAGGGCTGACTGTAATTTTGGATTGTCAGGAGTAAAATTTGCTTGGAAGCTCTAATTTGTCCAGTTTCCTTGGGTAAACTGACAGTGTTCAGACATTCCTGTGTAACACACCCTCTCCATGATTCCTATCAGTCTAGTTTCTGGCCTAGTTTCGATGACGGTCTCAGTATGCCCACCTTGGTATTATCTTTTTCTGGGACAATTCCATCCTCCTAATCCTCCTCATCTGCACAGTAATTTCCCTTATAGTGGATCATTAAGTGCTGGATAAGCAGTTTGTACAATCTCTGATGTAATCCAAGTGATAGTTTAAAAGTTAATTAAATCCTTTCTGTTGGATCACTGTCACACTGTTTTTAGATTCTTCTTATTCTTTCACCAGATGCTTGTGGAGCCAAGACCCAAGAGACCTTTATTATATTGTCTGCTTTTTGATACCTATATGAAGTTGTTTGATATGAAGGCTGCCTAGAACAGTGCTTCTCAAACTATCTGATGTAGGAGACGATATTATTTTCCCCCCAAAGTGCCAGGGATTAGCACCCTATTTGCATCCACTGGCTACAGTTCTTTCTTTCTTTCCTGGAAATTTGTGCGAGACCAGAAGCCAATGACTCAGGGATCATCACTGGTCCAGTGATCACCACTTTGAGTAGAAAAAGTTGGGTTGGAAGTGTCTGGCTCTCCAGATGTTGTTACACTACATTTTCATGCACTAGATTTTCCATCAGCCCTAGTTAACAGAGCCAGTGGTGAAAACTAATGAGAGCTGAATTCTAACTATTCCTGGAGGGGCTATACTTTCTTCATCTTAAGTCTAGATGTTACAAGTCCTGTATCATCAATGTGCTTATTTCTGTCTTTCTGTCAGGCAAGGTGTTAATTGACATTCTTACTGTTGGTAAAATCCTTACAGAACATAAAAATCACCATCATTATTACCCCTATCCTGTCTTCCTTGCTAGAAAATTAGGACAGCATGCCTAGCAGTATTTATTTGCACAATAACTCTGGGGGTAAATAAGGTAGAGAAATAGTCCCTGGCCCCAAATCACTCAGTGAATATAATGTGTCCGAGCAGAGATATGAAGGAAGCCAACCTAAATCTGAACATACAATGCACAGGGAGAAATGAAGACAATAGCTTTTCACTTGGGAATCTCTCTTTTTAACTAATTCCTGTTTTAATTCCCGTTCATAATGGAGAATGCTATTGTGTTATGTTTATTATGGATTGTGATCCATGAATTTGGTGCCCTATGCATCAAAATGGAGATAAACAATAATTTTCCATGATGTAATATGATTTGTGTTGGTTTCTTTCTAGGGGCAGCAGGAGCCACTGGCCTTCTTTGCTTACAAACATGGTACGCAGCCATTGCTGGTGACCTTCTTGCTGTCTTTACAATGTGCATGTGGCCACGCATAACTGGATGTTTTATTAGCTGTTTATATCCCGGAAAAGCCATGAGTACGGCCATGCTCATATTAGTGCTTGAAGTATTCTTCTGTGTGTGGTGTACAGCTTATAAATTTGTGCCTGGTGGAATTTATGCTAGAGAAAAATCCCACATTCTTCTAGGTATGTTTGCTCTTTATTAACCAAAAGCAACAATCAAATTTGCTGTGCTTGATCTCTAAAAGCTGTAAACATGTAATTTAGAATAGTTTCACAATCCTTTCCTATTTGTCTTCTCCACTCAATTGAAACCCAGCATTTACAGGATATTACAGAGAATTCTAGATACTGTTTTTATTGTTAGGCATTCAGAATATTTAAAACAGAGGCAAGAAGTAAAACAATACAACCACATTCTTCTATTACTGCTGAATGAAATATTGGCACTCATATTACAGAGAGGAGGTAACATAACATGCCTGTAGTTCACATATCAAGAAAAGCTCCCGGCTTTGAAAAGTGGCCTCCGAAGCATGTCTGACACCCGGGATGAAATCGGGATGCTGCTGCCTGGTAGAATTGTCAGCAAATTACTTCCGATAATACTTGCCTGCATCTCGCAACCCAGATGCATCTTGTTAGGGACAGTCAGGTTATTTGTCCATGTGATAATCTCCTAACTCAGCAGGGAGGAGAAGACAGGAGTGGCAGAGTCTTGCCCTTCCCCGTAGGCTCAGGCAAAAGCAAACTGCTGCAGTCTCTCCTAGCTTGTGTCTTCTTCCTCATTAATTACTTTTGCCATAAAGCATTACAGCAAATACAATGTTAAAAACTCTATATCTGTCATATGTTCATTTCAGGGGTTGTCATGATGTTTATTGTCTTAAACATGCTAGTTGACTGCAGGAAAGATCTTCACTGTCTGTTTAATGTAAAAAGTAGTAACAAACGCGTCTTCAAACTAAGTGAAAAATACATCAAATTATGTAAGTATACCTTTGCTTCATTCCAAAAAGAAACTTGGTGGTTGACTTTCAGAATATTAAAGCAGCACTCCTATACATATATTACCAGGGAGTAAGTCCCGTAGAAATCCATGGATCTTATGTGTGAGTAGACATGTATAGGAATGTGCAGTAAATGTGCAGAGTTAGGTGAATATGCTTACGTACTATAGGTATAATTAAATGCTAGACAAAGTAGGATAATGTGCTAAACAACCCTGACTAAAGAATTTTGGTCAACTGTAATAACTAACTTGACAATAAGTCAGGTATTAGTGTATTTGCAAGTCTGTTGTGCTTGGTTAACATTGTCTATAGATTCAGTACATATGGGATTAATTTTCCCCTCTAAATGTATGTTACTGCTTTCTCTTTCTTCTGAATTCACCACTTTTGTACTGAAGTATTAAGTAGTTAAACCAGAGATAGGCAAAGGCCCCAACTTTCTCACACTTCTACAATGGGATTTCAGCTTTTAAACAAATCCTAAGGGGTGCCCTACTGTAATGCATGCACACACACAGAGGCATATTTAAAAACAAAAAACCCAAACCAAACAGAACTACAAATGGACTTCTGGTTCTTTTCGTGGAGTATTTTTTGCCTTTTTTTGGTAGTTTCTGTGGCCCTCAAAAAATTGGGTCTTACCTCCACCAATGTTTTTGCTATACCATGCTTGACCTAAACTGATTTAGACTGCATCTACACAGTAGAAATAATCCAGGTTGACACCACTTTAACTGCAATGGCTGAGTGCTGTGGAATCTGGAAACTGTAGTTTGTTGTGGCAACAGACCTCTCTGACAGAGAAGGCTAAATGTCTCACAAAACTACAATTCCCACAATCCCACAGCATTGAGCAATGACAATTAAAGTGGTGTCAACCTTGATTATTTCTTCAGAGTAGATGCAGCCTCAGAAGAACAGCTGGATCTAGCTATATAACCCTAGGTTTTTGGATAAAAAAGTGTTAAATGGAGTCAGAACTACTACACGAAGATAAATCTTTGAATAGGTTTTCTGTGATCAAAGCCTCATCCAGAAGGATCAAATGTATTGTGACAAGGCGGTTTTCACTGTTCTTACTGTTGTTATTTCACAATGATGTTTCTTTGGCCCTTATATATTTCTTGGAATTCTTGTCAATCAACACAAGTTTTTACTCTAAAACTGAATGCAGCACGTTTTCTTGGATACATTGCAGTACAACTTGAATTCCAAATGTGCATTTGCACCTCTTGTTAGGGTTCATTTTGTTTTGTTTTGGGGCAGTGCTTTCTTTGGATATGTTGTTGGACCAGCTTTTAAGCTCCATTTTAGAAGTATGTGTTTGAGAAAGACCATTGGAGTCATTCTATGGGGTTGTTCACACTGTGAAAATAATGTAGGATGAATCCAGGTTGAATGAAGCTACTTTAATCTCCGTTGTCCACACACATCCTGAATACACCTGATTAAGTTTGGGGGGGGGGACTGCCAAAAAAACCCACTTAATCTGGGATAATCGATATCAGTTCCCCTGAGTTTTTAAAAAAGATCTGCAGCATTGGTAGTATGAATTAATATTAATAATAATAATAATTATTATTATTATTATTATTTGTATTTCCCGCCTCTCCCTTTGGATCGAGGCAGGATTCCAACAGCGTTAAAAATTACAAGATTAAAACAATTTAAAAACAATTAAAACAACTATAATCATACTGTCCTCCTGGGCAGTGTCACTGTGTATGTTATTGGTTTAGTCTGTTCATTCATGATCCATCAAAGTAGATCAGGTGGGTAGGCCCACCGGAAGAGATCCGTCTTAAGGGCTTTCTTAAAAGCATCCAAGGAAGTAATAAGATGGATCTCCTCCGGCAATTCATTCCAGAGCTTTGGAGCTGCCGCAGAGAATGACTTCTGGGAAGTTAATATCAATCTTGTGTTAATGGGATCTAATAAATTCTTCCCTGATGTTCTGAGAGTGCGGGGCGGATTATGTAGGGAGAGGCGCTCCTTCAAGTAACTCGGACCCGAACCATATAGGGCTTTAAAGGTAACGACCAACACTTTGTATTGGGCCCGGAAGCTACTCGGCAGCCAGTGTAATGATCTTAATATAGGGGTGATGTGTTCAGATCTTGGTGCCCCTGTTAATAATCTGGCTGCTGCATTTTGAATTAACTGCAGCTTCCGGACTTGGTACAAAGGTAGCCCCATGTAAAGCGCGTTACAGAAATCTAAAAGAGAGGTTACCAGTTCATGTACCAATGTTTCAAGGTCCTCTCTGCCCAGGTAGGGGCGTAGCTGGCGTATCAGCCGAAGCTGATACCACGCACTCCTGGCTGTCGCTTCCACCTGATGTGTCAGCTGGAGCGACGAGTCCAGGAGTATGCCCAGACTGCGTACTTTGTCCTTTAGGGGAAGTGTGACCCCGTCCAGGACAGGTTGACAAATCTCCATCCCAGGGCAAGGGGATCCTATCACAGGTACCTCCGTTTTCTCTGGATTCAATTTGAGTTTATTTTCCCTCATCCAGCCCATTACCGACTCCAGGCAGGCGTTCAGAGGAGAGATGCAATAAATGATGTGAATAGACCTGAGATAAAACACTGCATGCCTTGAACATGTTCTGAATGCTTTAGCATCTTCAACTCCATCTTTATTCGAATGCTTGCACATGTAAGCAATGGAACTTGCAGAGATGTGCAACGATGTGGTTCCATAATGTGAATAACAAGCCCAGAAAGCATGAATGAGATTATTTGCATCATTAAATTAAAAAAAACAAACTTATGTCTGAATGATCCTGGTGATTTGGGGAAAGTGGTGCTGCCTATAGCTATTTTCTTAACAAGAAAATTGTTATAAATGGAAAGACAAGAGGAGAGCTATCACATTTGGTAGTAAAAATGTGTTGTGCATTCCAGTCATTACCCTGGAAGGCAGTAGCTTAGATCTATATCTGTAAAGACTCGATTGTTTTACAGAGGGGCGGGTAAGAAATTATTATTATTATTATTATTATTATTATTATTTTTAAGACTTACTTTTCAATACTAATTTACCAAGCTGAGAGTAAGGATAAACATATACAGTGGGTCCTTGGTATCCGCTGGGGTTTGGTTCCAGGACACCCCCCCTTACAGATACCAAAATCCATGAATGCTCAAGTCCGATTAAATGCAGTAGCATAAGAAAATGGTATCCCTTATTTAAAATGGCAAAATAAAAGTTTGCTTTTTGGAATTTATATATACTTTAAAAAAATTCAAGTCGTGGATGGTTGAATCCATAGGTAAAGAATCCATGGATACAGAGAAGCAACTGTAATATAGGGTTATCAGACACTATGGATTGAAACCACAGGTGAATAAGAAATAATATATTAATTTGGCAAGATTCTGCCCTGTTTTGGTCTACTAGAATTCTAGAATTATGGTTGCGCTGAAGTCTGTATGTTAGGTAGGCTAATATTAATATCTGAAATTGGTAGGCTCCTGAGAAATCCAAAGTTGGTGTTGTCTTCATTGTGTTAATATACTGTGTACATTTTTTAAAATCCTCTTCTCTTCTGTTTCTAGTTTTGTGGCTGCTGGTAGGTGTAGGTTTACTGGGACTAGGATTGCGATATAAAATTTATGAGAAAAAATTAGGCCATGGGGTGAGTGATTTCCTTCTTTTTGTAATGCATTTTATTGATATGTGTTTAGTATTTCATCTTCATTAGCTTCAACTAGTGAAAAAAAAGTATTTGGGATGAAATGAATGGATCAATGCATATAATTCAATGTGTGTATTTTTTTGAATATATATATAGCAATGGCAATTCAGAATTTTTGAGATTTTGATACAAGATGTTTTCAAGGAGCAAGAGTTAATAGACGTGGCTATGAACCATCAAACAATGATAAACCAAGCGAATTACCACATATGGCTGTCAAGTTATGCCTACAAACAGTAGACTGAAATAATTGAAATAATTTAAAATAGTGATCTCCCTAGGTTTTCAGTAAATTAGTTGTTAACCTTTTGAAGAAACCCCTCTTTGCCCTCTCCCACAATGTATTGTATGCACTGCGTATACCTCAGAATGAATGAATGAATATGTGTGTTTGTGTATGTGTTTACTACTTTCCAAGCGTTTACAAGTAAACAAGATAGGCCCTGCCCCCATGATCTTACCATGGAAAAATATAATAAGAGAGGAAAATGAAAGAGTAGCATGCAAATGGAGTTATTTGAATAAGGTCCAGTTGGGTTATATCTAGTGATGAAAACTGAGGTTGTTCATCATTTCATTTGATGCCATTTGATACAAGTCCCATGAAAAGAAAAGAAAACAATAGACCCTTCTTCTTTTTCAATTTTTCTAGCCTCCAAAGAAAGACTTCTCTGCCTTGATTTGGCCATTCAGGTTTGGTTATGATAATGAAGGGTGGTCTAATCTGGAGCAATCAGCCATTCTCTTGAATCAAACAGGTACTTCCAACAACATTATGTTTGTTTGATTGAACATTATTGCTCCTTGTTTTCCATAGCAGGCTCTTCCATTTGTTACAGAGGGAACAAGGGCTTCCTTTGCAAGGAAGCAAGTGGTAGACTGGAAGTCTTTGCCCAACAAAGAGCTCTTGGACAGGAACCATCTCTAGATCAAAAGTCCGCTATCATCTGCTGTCATAGGAACATAGGAAACTGCCTTATGTCATCTCAGTCTGTTTGTATATCTAGTCCCCACTGTTTTCTATTACTTCAACATAGAGCTTGAAAATATTAAATTTTCTAGAGTGAAGCTCCAGTGGCCATGCCTTCTGGGGATATGGTTAGCAGTAGCTCATGAAAGTCCCAGGTGGATACCATCTCTGTTGCCTGAGCTGCATCCCTTCCCTGTTTCTAATAACGTGGGAAGCAGGTATTCCATTCCACTTCTGACAGAGGAATGAATTTACACCTTCAGGAAGTTGAAGTGACAGCTGTAATGTAGCAATAAACATCATCAGATGAGAATTACTGTAACTGATCCAGTTCTTCCATCCAAAACTCCTAGGAGAAATTGGTACTCCTTCACCCCAGTTTCCTGGTTTTATATGTAAATAATATTGCAGTATTACACAGAGTTTTCATAAGGATTATTAATGTCATGATGAGATTCTAATGATGCAATTCTGCTGGGTCTCATTGCTTTTACTAGAAAAAACAATCCTACCCTCTCTTGCATCTCCTTCATGCTCCCTAAACACCTGCTCTGGGAAATGCCCAAGAGCAAGCGCTGGGTTCCATGGAAGACTACAGCAGGAGGTGGAGTGAAAGAAGGCTCCGGGAGCGTTGGATGTGCAGGAAGATTAAAAAAAGGATTGTGCAAAAGTAAAGCTGTTCTTAATTCAGTTTTGCATCACTCTTTTTGAGCATGTGTATTCCTGGGCTTTACTTATTTAACAGAAAATTTCACATAAGAGGCAGCAGTAACATGGAAATAATAGTGACAGGTTCCTGTGTTACAAAAGAAAAGAGCAGTTATTTCAGCAAACTTTTTATTAAAAACTAACAATATGCACATGCAAAATGAAACAAGGCCAAGTAAGCTATGCATAAAAACCAAAAAACACATGGAACCTTCCAGACACCACTTGAAAGCTTGCAGAATGCATCCCAGGATTTTTTTTTTTCCCTTTAGCCAGTCTCCACTGTTCTTATAATCTCCATTCTTGATGGGCAAATGAGCAGTTTTTTGCTTTTTAATATGTTGAGAATAGCTGATGAGGTAGGGTTATCTCCTCTTGCCTTTTCTGTTTTACTGTTCACACAAGCTCAGTAAGGAATTCTGGAGGCAACTGCTGTGTACCTTGGCTGTGGTAGATAAGCAGGCACACACAGCTATAAAAGCATCAGTAGAGCAGAATCCTGCTGTTTCTTAACTTCAGTTTACTGCAGACACTCTGCTACAACCCAGTATCAGAAGTCTGTGGAGTTTATCATACGACGGAATTTGGGGGTATAATGCAATGGCAATCTGAACACAATCATGGGGTTTCACGTTATTGCGAATGATTGTATCTCACACAATTTCGGGCAATGGGAAGTCATTCTGAATGCAATCATGGGGTTTCACATAATTGCAAATTAAAGCATCTCGCATAATTTCGGGCAATGGGGGGGTCATATTCAGGGAATGGGAACACATTCTGAATGCAATCAGATTTCATGTAAATTCGCTAAACTAGAGAATTCACGTAATTGCGAATTGGCTCCATTCGCAATTGAGAGAAATTCCTCCCATGTGATAAACTTCACAGTTTCTCAACCATCCTTCACCATCTTCTCAATGCCAGTGTTGCTAAAATTGTAACTAGAAAGAAGGCAAAGAAGAATGGGAATTCGGAAGATGTAAAAAGACTTTGTAAAGAGGAGTTGCTTTGTCAGAGGCTATGTAGCATGTTGTAGTGGTTTGAACATTGGATTAGGACTCTGGAGATGAGGGTTCAAATCCCCGCTCAGCTCTGGAAACTCACTGAGTGACTTTGGGCCACTCTCACACCCTCGGCCTCAGAATAAGGCAAAGCAAACCCCTGCTGAGAAAATCTTGCTGAAGACCCCTGCTGAAGACACTCAGCAACAATTGTTAACTGGGGTATGCTATAATCATTGCTGGGGCTTGTCAAGGGTATATACTGTACAATGTTGATGTTGTTATTGTTAACATCATCATCGTCCATCCAGTATACTTTTTGCAGGTAAGTAAGAAAAGCCTGTGAAATTCATGAGGTTGCCATAAGTCGACAGGTGACTTGAAGGCACATAAACCCAAGAATGCATTTAGTAAATAAAATAGGTACTAGGCTCAAAGTAGTAGACTGAAAATGTGAAAACATTTATGGTTATTAAATATTTCATTGTGCACCTGTAGCATCACTTGGGGGTGCAGGGAGTGCTGACCACTCCAGGTGACACCCTAAGGGAAGGTGACACCACTGCTCCTCTGGCACCTACCTTGTGGCAGAAAGGGGCTGTGGCATTCATCTGCTTCCCTTTAGAATGCTTTAATTGATGGTGGGAGTGGGGCAAAACTCAGTAGGAGAAAGGAGAGGCTACAGAATTTTTTAAAAATTAAAATTTAACAGTTAAAATGTGAATTTTTTTAAAAAAATAAATATTTTTTTAAAAAATATATTTTTTAAAAAATTTCTTTAAAAACATCACATTTTAACCGAACCTTCACTATGTATATGTAAATACATTTAGATTGTGTGTATGATATTATAATTTGAAGGTATAGTTTTAATTTTGCTAGTTGTTTATCTCACAACTATTAGCATTGCATTCAGTGGTATATGGGAATTATGATTTACAAGTAACATTAGTGCAAAAGAGCCTTACTAAGGATTCTGTATGGTGTGAAATGGGAGGAAGTCAATGGGGGAGGGTGACACCAACCCTTGTGATGCTACTGTTATGCACATAAAGAACTGTTCCTCCTGTTGCATAAATTGTAATCAGAGAGTTACATCCAGACTTAATCCTATTTGATTAATCCTAGACCCTAGTTGGACTCCATTTCATCACGATCTGACATAACTCAGAATGTTTAGTTTGTATATTTCAACTTTTTACCCAAAGAGTCTACCAGTGAAAGCACTGAAGGATAAATAATATTTTTGATGGTTTTTTTTCCTTTTAACAGGAACAAAATGACATATTATCTCCCAAGTGTTTCATTTCCCACTTTCTTTAATTTGTATTGGGGGGGGGAAAGGTTAACTGCATGTCATTGAATTGATTACACTCTTGTTTCAAAATATTTGTGTTTCTCAGGTGCAGATTTCATCACTATTGTGGAAAGTGATGCCTCTAAGCCATTCATTGGGAACAATGACCCAACTATGTGGTTAGGAGAAAAACTTGGTTTTTATACAGATTTTGGCCCAAGCACTCGAGATCATACTTGGGGGTAAGTGTGGGATATTTGAATACAAAGACAAAGAAGCAGGCAGTTAAAGACATGTGTGCTGTATAAACTGCAGTGAGAATGATAATGCGTTGTGGCAAATGAAGAATTTGCTATCTGCTTAGGCGGTATATAGCAAGCAAGACAGCTAGAAATGCTACTGGCTGGAAACTGAAGGAAACAACAGGACAATTCTAAATAGACCTAGGAAAGTATGGTATTAACTCGGTGAACATGAAAAAACATGTATTGTTTTGTTATATAGAGGTTGGAAAAGTTCCTTTGGGGGCTATAACACCAATTCTGGGAATCATAGGTCAAAAATAATATTTCCAAGCTTTGGCCATGAGGCCGAGTTTTAAGCTGTAGATTACCTTCGGTGACTTTCATCCAGAAACTTACTTCATGAACAAGGAAACAGTCTCTCGGTCCTTGTAGGTGATAGTGGAAGATGGAAAGCATAGGATGCCTGTGAACATTTCTCCCATGATTTCATCTAAGAAAGCTTTTTCCAGAGCTTTAACATACAGTCATTCCATGCTTCCCCCATTTCCTTCTTTTCCCTTGAACCTTGCTTATTCCACTTTGTAATGGCAGAGGCTCTGTTGGCTTTCCACTGCTAGATGAATCACTCTCTTTCTCAACAGTGGGGCTGTGGGCAACTGTCCTGGTTCAGTAAACTTCTGTTGACAGTATTATTGGTTTATATTATGCTTTGAAGCTAAATGTCTAAAATCATTTTACGTTATTGTATTGCAGGATAATGGTTCTGTCAAGGTACCCGATTGTGAAATCCAGGCACCATCTTCTCCCCTCTCCTGAGGGAGAGATAGCACCAGCCATCTCCATGACTGTAAACTTCGCAGGGAAGCTGGTGGATTTTGTAGTTGCTCATTTTGGGAATGAAGAGTATGTATGAAAATCACTTGCTGGACAGACAGAAAATGAAAAGTTAAGAAGCAGAGTTGTGCTATTTTTGTTTTGGTTTTTTCTTTTTGCTACGATGACATATAAGAAAACATTCAGGGCTGGTCTGTTTGTTTTTAACCATGCTTTGCTGTGTGTATGGCAGAGTTATAGTGCCTTTTTAATCCAGGCATAAAACTCCCCATCACATCCAGCTGGAACAGCATTACTGGTTTGGAATGATAGTGTTTATAATTCAACACATCTGGAGGGTACCAGATTGGGGAAGGCTAGATTAATATGTGCACTTACATACATTAATTTCTCATTGCTTGATTACTCAGTGTAGATTAATAGCAGTTGCTTCCGTGAGATGATCCCACTGGAGAGTGTTGTGAGGTGTTATGAAGCACCCAGCTGTGGGATTATGTCTGTGATGGCACTGTTAAGCACTCATCATTTGCAGATGAAGAGATTGGGAAAAGATTCAGGAGGGAAGAGGAGAGAAGGGAAAATTCCTTTCTTTTACTTTGCTTTACACAAAGATGATACACGTCTCATGATAAACGTATCCTGAATGTGGATAGGAATATTCTTTGAAGATTAGTGATGCTTGTTCATTCTTAAAATGAATAGGACCTTGTATTCGATAGAGTGGAATCAACCATGCTCAGCCATGGCCCATGGTGATCATTTGGTGGTCCTGAACATGTTCTCAGAATAGCTTGTCTCATATGTATAAGCCCATCTATGCGCTCAAAGAAAGGATGGCCAACAAATGTTATCATTGTTTGATCGATTGATTAATAGATAGGACTATAGCTAGAGATAGCCAAGATTTTTTGCAGTGACCTCCATTGTATATCACCCTTCCATTCTGTGGAAGTAAGCCCTTCAAAAATATTATCAACTTTTTCAGGGAAGATTTGGACAGAAAACTGCAAGCAGAAGCTGTTTCCAATCTATTGAGGATGAGTTCTGATCAGGTTGCATTTCTGGGATATGTCACTTCAGCTCCTGGTTCCAGAGATTACAAGCAATTAATAGAAAATGGCAATGTTAAGGTATTATAACAGTATCATTTTATCTAGTGTTTAGTAAAAAACAACAACCCAAAATCAATACCAGGACAGATTGGTGGCAGAAATATATATTTAAGTCCTAACAGTAAATTAAAGAAAACTGTAGATTCATAGATAAAAAGACTTCAAGATCCTTTAAAATAATTGGTACTGTCCTTTTCTCCTTATGTGGACCTAGTGGAACAGCTGGATACCAATGAAGATACACAGCTCCTGTTTGTTTTCTTAAATGTTGTGTGGCTGGGAGAGGCTATCTGGAGTTTTGTGGCATCAGTATGCTGGTTATACCCAGCTCTATCTCTCTTTCACAACTGGTGACAAGGAAGCTGTGGTAGCAATGAATTGTCTGGATGCAGCAAAGGACTGGATGTAGTTGAATGGATTAAGGTTTAAACCAGACAAAACAGAAGTGTTGTTGGTCAGTAAGAAAACCAATCTGGGATTAGGATTGCAGTTTGTTCTGAATGAGGTTGCTCTCCTTCTGAATGAGTAAGTTCATAGCCTGGGGATGCTCATGGGCTGGTTTCATACTATCAAAAATAAAATAAAATAAAAATCCATGCCTACTTTAAAATGTACTGCCATAATTATAGAAACTGCTGTCAGTTGTACCACCATATTGTCCAAACTCAGTACATTTCTTTACCCATCTGCAAGAATTTCCATGTCCAGGGACTGCTCTTATGGAAAAACCCTGTGTAAAGCAGCCTCTAGCTTCACATTTTCCAAACCATAGGCCTCTGAAAACTTATTGTGTAGATGTTATAGTTGAATCTGGAAAGACATAATTTGTTAATCATTTTTTCTTTGGCTTGTTTTTACTTATGCTTAGGATATTGACAACACAGATCACGACAGGTGGTGCAGTTATATAATGTATCGTGGATTAATTAGGTATGTCCATCAAATGAATACCTTGATTATTTGCCTCTAGTCCCTTTCTCTGCTGTTCCTGAAGACTGTTTATGTCTTATTTCTAGTCCTTACTTTATGAGATATTGCATACATTCCAGGAATTGCTCAAGGGGGCCATGCATCCAGAATATATAGCATCAATTCTTTAAGAACTGAATGACTGCCAGTGTGTTTCTAGGCCAAGTGGAAAGTGCTGGCAATTATTTTTAAAGCTCTAAATCACTTGGGAGGACCAGTTTATTTGAAATATTACTTATATACTCTGTGGGAAGGAAGAGTCAACTTAAATAGTCCACTATTATGGTTCTGGATAGTTTTCCAATATTCCAGCTGAGTTCCATAGAGAATTGATTGGTGGTGTCTCTAAACCACAGCCAGGACCTTACTACTAGGCCACCAAACCAATAAATGTAAATATGGGGAATTATAATTAACTCAAAAATGGTTTAGCTCAATGGTTGTGTTACTTAAGGATCTTTTAAGTCTATGTATACGAAGGTCACAGGCAAAAGAGAGTCCAAAGGCAAATTCTCAATATGATGAATTTTATTTAAAAGGGAAAAATACACGCACACTCACACACACACACAAAACCTGCACACTAACAAGGACTAGAAATGTTGGAACAGAGAAGGCTTTATATGACACCTGACTGGATGCTGCTCCTCTTGCAAGTAGTCTGGAAATGGAGAAGAGAACACAGTCACTTCGAAGACTACAGCACAGAATGAACTCAGACTTGCTAGAGACGTTAAGAACAATAAAGAGGGCTTTTTGGGGCATGTATGCAGCAAAAGGAAGAAGAATGAAACGGTAGATCCACTGCGTGCAGAAGATGGCAAAATGAAATCAGAAAACAGTGAAAAGGCAGAATTACTCAACAATTTCTTTGCTTCAGTCTTCTCAGAAAAGGCAAAGGGTGCTTAAGCTGAGGATAGTGGCGCAGAGGACAGAATAGGGGAATTTCAGCACAGAATAAGTAAAGAGATAGTACAAGAATACCTGGTTAATCTAAATATAAGTCTCCAGGACCAGATGAACTACATCCTAGGGTACTAAAAGAACTGGCAAATGTAATATCGGAACCATTGGCAATAATCTTTGAGAACTCCTGGAGAACAGGAGAAGTCCCAGCAGACTGGAGGAGGGCAAACGTTGTCCCCATCTTCAAAAAGGGGAAAAAGAGGATCCCAACAATTATCGTCTAGTTAGTCTGACATCAATTTCAGGAAAGATTTTAGAGCAGATCATTAAACAGGAAGTCTGTGAACATCTAGAAGGCAATACCATAATTACAAAAACCAACATGGGTTTCAGAGAAACAAGTCATGTCAGACAAAACTGATCTCTTTTTTTGATAAAGTTACCAGCTTGGTAGATGAAGGGAATGCTGTGGATGTAGTATATCTTGATTTCAGTAAGGCCTTTGACAAAGATCCCCATGACATTCTTGCAAACAAGCTTGTAAAATGTAGATTTGTAATTGGTTGACCGGCCGAACCCAAAGGGTGCTCAGCAATGGTTCTTTTTTTATCCTGGAAAGAAGTGACCAGTGGGGTCCCACAGGGTTCTGTCCTGGTCCCAATGCTATTCAACATCTTTATTAATGACTTGGATGACAGTATTGAGGGCCTAGTTATCAAATTTGCAGATGACACCAAGTTAGGAGGAGTAGCTAATACCCCAGAGGACAGGATCAAAATTCAAAATGACCTGAATAGACTAGAAAGCTGGGCCAATGCTAACAAAATGAAATTCAACGCAGAGAAATGTCAGGTACTGCACTTAGGGCGGAAAAATGAAATGCACAGATATAGGATGGGGGACACCTGGCTGAATGAAACTATATATGAAAGGGATCTAGGAGTCCAAGTAGACCACAAGTTGAACATGAGTCAACAGTGCGATGCGGCAGCTAAAAAGGCCAGTGCAATTTTAAGCTGCATCAATAGAAGTATAGTGTCTAGATCAAGGGAAGTACAGTAATAGTGCCACTCTATTCTGCTTTGGTCAGGCCCCACCTGGAATATTGTGTCCAGTTCTGGGCACCACAATTCAAAAAGGATGTGGAGAAACTGGAGGGGATCCAAAGGAGGGCAACTAAGATGGTGAAGGGTCTGGAAACCATGCCCTATGAAGAACGCCTTAGGGAACTGGGGATGTTTAGCCTGGAGAAGAGAAGGATAAGAGGCGCTATAATAGCCCTGTTTCATTATTTGAAGGGATGTCATATTGAGGAGGGAGCAAGCTTGTTTTCTGCTGCTCCGGAGACTAGGACGCGGAACAATGGATGCAAACTACACGAAAAGAGATTCCACCTCAACATTAGGAGAAACTTCCTGACAGTAAGGGCTGTTCGACAGTGGAACACACTCCCTCGGAGAGTGGTGGAGTCTCCTTCCTTGGAGGTCTTTAAGCAGAGGCTGGATGGCCATCTGTCAGGGATGCTTTGATTGGGAGTTCCTGCATGGCAGGGGGTTGGACTGGATGGCCCTTGTGGTCTCTTCCAACTCTATGATTCTATGACTGAGTGAAAGAGGGGTTAGCAAGGTAGAAATCCAACAGCATCTCTGCTTGCTACCAAACTAAGCCACCAAACAAAGGAGAGGTCAGGGTTTAAATAAGGTTTTTGTGTCCTGGAACAAAGTCCAGAGGCCACATGGCCAAATGGTCTAAATCTTTGTTTTAAGGATCTTCCAGGGTGTGCATACAGGGTATGAATGGGCACATTATCTCTCCAGACCTAGTAGACAAAGATCCTGGCAGGGATCATCTCATCTTCCATGACTAGGTTGCATCTTACCTTCTTTGTTAAATCCGAAAACTAAATGTCTGCTATGCTGGCCAACGTGACTCTCTTGCTTTCAACTTACAACGCTCACATTAGGATCATAGAGGTGGAGTTCATAATATTTATGATATTAACAAGGAGGGGTATAATGAAGCCTAGCACTCCATAACATGTCTTAGAACAGTGATGGGCGACTTTTTGAGCTTGGTGTGTCAAACTTCGCCAAAAAACTGAGCATAACTCAGGTGGTGTGTCACTTTGAGGAAAAAACATTATTTTGCGATATTTATAGTTTAAATCACTTATTTTTATAGTTTATATATTTATCAGTAATGATCAATTAGAAATCCATGACACCCCAGAATAGTAGATGATGGTTGCTGTGGTTAACTGTTATTTGGTTATTGGTAATAGCAGGGCCCCCAGAGATGCATCCCCCGCTGTGTTCTGCTGCTTCCTGCTCTGTCGATTTGCAACTTGTTTCATCCTCAGGAGCAGCAAATGTTTCATCCTCCCCTATTAGACACTGTGCCAGAGGTCTGTACGCCAAAACAACAGAAGTCCGTCACAGAGCGTCTATTTCTGCGACTTCCGGTTAAGCCCGGATCTTTTCCCTCACTTTTGCCAGCAGAGCAGGGAGCAGCAGGACGCAGCACGGTCAAGTGCAGTAGCTGAGGATGAAACATTTGCACTTAGCCATGCAGGATCCAAGGATGAAACATCTTTCTTGGCATGCGGCCGCCTCGGTGGCCGCGTGTCATCAGAAATGGCTATGGGTGTCATTGCTGACACACTTGTCGTAGGTTCGCCACCAGGGTACTAGAACAAGGGGTGCCCAGGCCTATAGATACAATCACTCCAAACCATATTCTACCAGATCATCTTCTTCACATTGTGATGAAATCTGTGAAGTCAAAGCTGTAATGCAGACTTGAAGCTAATATAATCAAATGCCATTTTAGAGTGTCCATACCTGAAGCTGTCCAAAAGCAAGGAGGTGGGGCAGAGCAGGTAGAAATACATATTCCTCGATGCTATTCAGAGTCCCACACCTGAAGGAACTGCTGTCTAGGAAGTCATTTCTGATAAAGTATGCATAGGCAGAAGAGGGAGGCTGAGCATCTATTATGCAATCCTACCTCTGTAGCAAATTATTCCCTGTTAATGTCAAATTCTGCTTTCAGATCATGTTCGGAAACAGTTAGCTACAGATAGATAACCATCAACTGCCCTTTACAGTATAGGATGGCTCATAACCAGAATGGCCAGTTTGGAAATCCTGATTGAGCAAAAAATTAATTGGATATTTTATTACATTGAAAATATTATATATCTTTATGGCAGGTTGGGCTACGCTCGAATTTCTCATGCTCACCTGAGCGATTCTGAACTCCAGATGGCAACTTTTAGAATCCCAGATGACCCACATAATTATGCTGACAATGACAAAATCACTATTGATCCCAGTGAAGTTCCTAAAGAAACACACTTCAATTCACGGTTAGTGTATTTTAGACATAAACAGTGTGTGAGATTTTCAACAGATTCGTTTTTGGAATTCCATTCATACTCTTACATAAATGATATATGAGGAATTAATAAATACAGTTGAGCAGCCCATACCTAGAGTATGGAATGAAATGACCCAATTTTCTGATTCTATCAAGATCGTTTTATTAAATAATCTGCAGACGTTGAGGTTTTGTGTTTAGTTTTTCCATTTGAAATCTAACAGAAGCTAGTGAGTGCAGTACTGGGATATGCGTTTTAATGCAGATGTAAGTTTCTCTAAATTCAGTGGGACTTACCTGTTGCAGTCCTACACATCTGCTCAAAAGTAAACCCCCCAAGTTCATGTATTCTCACAGATAACTGCATATAAGATTGTCCCAGGTAAGTTTATGAAGAAAGAAAGGGCTTAGACATGAAAAACCTGTAGAAAATAATAACGGGACAATACAGGGGAAAAAAAAATCAAATTAGATGATTTAATTAAAATAATTTTGATTCTTGTTACAAATGAAATATTAATTACACTATAGAAATGCATGATGAGAGAAGGGTTATTATGTTCGTGTGATTTAGCAAGAACATGTTCTTACACAGATTTGTTTTGTATAGATTTGGATCCTACAAAGAGGGACACAATTATGAGCTGAACCATCACTTTCACATGAGCACACCAAAGTATTTTAAACAAGCTGGCTAGAATGATGATACACCAACACATTTTCAAAAAAGAGATAACAATGACGACGACAAAACCAAAAGAGATCAGAAGCTCCTATTAAAACTAAGGCACATCTGTATGCATATTTCATGGACCAATTGAATGGATCATGATTATTTCAAGTAATTTATAGTGCTATCCTATACCTATCTCCTCAGATACAAGTTCTGTGTTATTCATTGGGTTTACTTCTAGGCAGTGGCGTCACTAGGGTTGGTGTCACCCAGTGCAGGAACTCATGGTGTCATTGACCTCCTCCCATTTCACACCATACAGAATCCTTAGTAATTTTTTTTTTTGCACTAATGTTATTCGTAAATCATAATTCCCATATCTCACTGAATGTAATGCTATTAGCTGTGAAATAAACAACTAGAAAAATTAAAATTATACCTCCACATTGCAATATCGTATGCGCAGTCTAAATGCATTTACGTACATATAATGAAGATTTGGTTAAAATGTGATCTTTTAAAAGAATTTTTTAAAAGAATAAGAAAGTTTTAAAATTTCAAAATTTTATTTTTTTAAAAAAATAAAATTTTGAAATTTGAAATTTTAATTTAAAAAATTTCTAGGGCCTCTTCTTTCTCCTCCCACTGAGCTTCACTCCACTCCCACCATCTCTTAAAGCAGTGGTTCTCAACCTTCCTAATGTTGCAACCCTTTAATACATATCCTTATGTTGTGGTGACCCCCAACCATAAAATTATTTTTGTCTCAGTTCCTAAGACCATCAGCAATATGTGTGAAAGGGTCGTTTGACCCCAAAAGGGGTGAGAACCATTGTCTTAATGCATTTTAAAGGGAAGCAAATGAATGCCACAGCCTGTTTCTGCCAAAAGGTGGGTGTATGTGGAGGGTGTCACCTTGTGTCAACCACATCCTCCACACCCCTAAGTGACAACAGTGCTTCCAGGTATGGGAGTATATATACAGCATCACAACATTCAAGGATTTCTCTGTGTCTTTTCCTTTCCCCTAGTAAAAGAGGATCACAAATACTAAACCTATTTGTGTTCATATGTTCAGATTATAAATATTGGATGCAGAATTAAATATTGTATTTTCTCAGATTTTACTTCACAATCTAGAAAAAATGTCTAAATACAGCTTCTGGGCTCAACTGGTGTGTATTTCCTTTGCTTTGGCCTGAAGTGATACTATGTAGAATACGAAAAAATGTGCATTGTTAATTCAGGTCCCAACATTTAGCATTTCTTGGTATACAGTTTTGATTACATCCTGGCACAGAATTTCAATGTTTGTATGTTCTTAGTTATGCTAGCTAGGAAATTCTGGATGTTATACTAGAAAAGTAATTTTCCATCTGAAGAAGTTATAGGTTCTATTAGCCTGAATCCAATTATTAGTCCTCATCTATGGTAGTCCCAGTGAATCAATGAGAACTTGTTGAATAATTTTTTATATATAAGTTTCATTTATCCAATGGATCTGCTCTTGTTGAGACAAGGATTTAAGCCATAGCGTGGTTGTGGGGGTCCTCCTGAGAATCCAAAACATGATGTATCAGAATTATGGTGTGACCAAGGGGTAGTCGAATGCATTGCTTAGAAATTTGCTGCGAAGTGGAAAAGTCAGGAGAGGATAAGCCTCCATCTGAGGTGTGACAGCAGGGCCTGCTATTGTAACATTTTTTATTGCACTGTATACTGTAAGCTACCATTTTTAGATACTTTACTGTAATACGGATGACAGAAAATACTGCATTTTTATGCTTATAAAAGCAAGGAGATAGTGCTATGGCTAGCCAGCATATTCTTCAAATATCTTCTGAAGCTGTTCCAGCTGGCAAGGGTCCTCTGGGACCTGTTTATCAATTAAGTATTCTTGATTCTTTGTCCCCAAATGGTTTTTTCTGTCTATGTGCAGCAGTAGAACACCTTCATGGATGAGGCCTTTTTTTGGTCTAGCTAGAAAGTACTGTAAATTAGAAATATTACTGCTCTGTCCATTTGCAATGTTACTTGACTCCCCATGACTTCTTAATAGCAGGAGTTAAGCAGAGTGCATTTCTATTGCAGTTTCATATAGCTGTTACCTTTTGCTGCTATTATGTATAGGAATTTGTTGAATGCCAACCGTCAGTTTAAAATATCTTATTTTTCTAAATAACAGTTAAAATACAGTTAATTTTCCCCAAACCATTACAAGCAAATATAAGAGATTTTTTCAGTTTCCAATACAATGAATTAGAGTGTAATTATACTAATGAATTTATATGTATCCTTTCAACTATGAAAAGAAACCAGAAACTCTTTCAGAGAAAAAAAGGAGAGGGATCTTAAGAAATGAACAGTTTTTTTAAAAAGCCATATTACTCTGGAATTTATACATAATATTAGCATTAATGCTCCAATCATGACATACCGCTGTGTAAACTTTCTACTGTTTACCATCAATAGCCCTAAGTAGCAAGCTAATTTATGGTTAGTAGTCTATGAAGGAAGCTCATTTAAGAAATCAATGCTATTCACAGTGACATCACTGGGACTGGTGGTGCTAGTCATTGGCATATCTTAAATTGTTGATGTGCCTTCCTCTAATTTTCATACTTCTTTTCCTCTGAGTCTAATCCTTCTTTACATATGATGTGTTCAGCATACAAGTGAAACTGATAGAGTGATAAAATGAAGCTCCGCCTGACTTTTTTTGCCAGTTGGAAACCATTCCATTTTCCCACATTCTGCCTTGCTGGTGGCATCTTGTCCCAAGTACAGTTTATGTATCATGACAATCAGATGCTGTGGCACATCCATTTTTTAAAAGAGTGATCCATAGTTTTAATGATCTACACAATGAAAGGTTTTGCTATAATCTATATTTATTTATTTATTTACAGTATTTATACCCCTCCCTTCAGCCCTAAAGGCTCTCAGAGCGGCTTACAATTATTATTTTTTGACAGTTCCCTGCCCTCAGGCTATAGAGCATTATCCAATACAGGTTTGCAGCATGATCCCTAGTGCCTCTTCCTTTCCTGAACCCAGTTTGGACATCTGGCATTGCTCAGTCCATGTATAGTAAAAGTCTTTGTTGTAAAATTCTGAGCATCACTTCGTTTTCATGCCAGATTAATGCAGTGGTCCTGTGATTACTGCCATCCCTAGTGTCCCCTTTCTTGTGTTGGAATGTATATTGTACATTTTCAGTCTACGGACTAGTATTTTCTTCTCTATGTTTGTTGACAGATTTAGTTAGAACCAGAGTAGATTCTGTCTCTATAGCTTGAAGCAGCTCTGTTGGTATGCCGTCTTTTCACAGTGATTTATTTCTTTCAAGTGTGCTGAGTGCGGCTTCCACTTCACTTTGTAAAATTGTGGACTCATCTTCAAATGGTTCTTTCTTGAATGAATCTGTCATACTTTCATCTCTTCTATGTATTTCTTCAGTGTATTGTCTCCATTGGGTTTTTATTTGTACTCAGTCACGTAATATGTTCCCCTGTTGGTTGCAGAGCATCCCCACTCTTGGTTTAAATTTCCCTTTGATTTCTCATATCTTGTGAAAGAGGCCTCTTGTACTTCCTTTTTTTATTTTCTGCTTCTATTTCTCTGCATTGACTATTATAATAGTTCCTTTTGTCCTTGCCCATACGTTGCTTTTGCTTTTTTTTCTTGTCTGCCCGTAACTGCTCGAAGAGTCAAAGAGTTTCATCTGTCATCTCTTGAGGCTTCTGTTTCTTTTTGGCTGCAGTTTCTCCCTGACAATGTCTCTGTCTTCAGTCCAGAGTTCTTCTGGATCCCTGCCAATTAGGCTTGTTAATGCAAATCTATTTTTCTTTACATTATCTTTAAATTCTACAGGGGTGTTCTTCAGGTTGTATTTTGGCATGATTGCTGGTTTAGTATTTTTTTTAGCCTCCCTCCCTCCCTCCCTCTCATATTAGTAGTTCATGGTCTGTGCTACAATCAGTTCCTGCTTTTTTTTGAAGAGAGAGTGGAGCTTCTCCATCTTCTGCTTTTATGATTTCATTAGGTAATGACCATAAAGTATACAATCTTGGTTGCTTGAAGAATGGGTTTGCAATGAACAAACAACAGGACTCGCAAAATTCAATCAGTTGCTGTCCTGATTCATTTCTTGATTCTAATCCAAATTTTCCTACAATCTTTGATTCTCCTGTTTCCCATTTTTGCATTCCAATCGCCTGTGATTAACAAGAAGTCCTGTTCTGCTGTGTGATCAATTTCCTCTTGGACTTCAGCATAGAATCTTTCAATTAAGTCAGACTTTGATTTATATCTCCTGACTGGTTTTACTACATGTATGCCACTCCATTTTTCCTTTGATGTTCATTTCCTGAGTAAAACATTGTGTAATCTGACTCAAAATGCCCAATTCTTGTTCACTCTAGCTTGCTCACTGCAAATATCACAATGTTTATACATAACATTTCTGGTTTTACTATGTCTAGCTTACCCTGATTCTATGTTCCCATAACATGTGTTCTGCAGCTCTGTACTTTCACTTCTGAGCATGTCATCAGCTCAACATCCTCCTGACTTGAGTCCAGTTGTGTCATTAGCTACAGTGCTATTTACAGTTGTCTTCTGCTGTACCCCAGTAGATTGTTGAATGTCTTCCGACTTGGAACTCTCTACTTTTGGCTCTATCTCTTGTTTTATTTGAGATTCCTTCATTATAAGGTTTTCATGGTAAAAGACATTCAGAAGGGATTTACTAATAATAATAATAATACATTTTATTTATACCCCGCTCTTCAGCCAAAGCTATCAGAGCGGCTTACAATTTGTTAATTAGACAATTAACTCCCCTCAAGATGGTGGTTGAAGGGAGGGCTCATCTTGCTTCCAGCAGGAGGTGGCCTGCCTTTCTCTCCCCTCAAGATGGTGGTTGAAGGGAGGGCTCTTTACTATGTCTCTTTCTGTACAGTACTAATAAGTGTTAGCAATGGTACCATTGCTATTGTCTCTGACATATCCTTCTCCAGTGTCACCCCTTGCCCCCACTGCTGTTGCAGTCCTATAGCTGTATGGCACATTTAGTCTGGTACCTCAAAAAAAGGTCATTTGACATGGAAGGCTCTACCTGTGGAACTGCTGCCATCAACATAGCCACTTGCCTCACAGGAGAATGCAGTCTTACAACCCCGGAAAGGTAAGGCCAAAAGTAGGGCTATTGGCTTATAATAGTTTTATAATCGATTTTAAAAATCCATTTTGTTTTCTTTCTTTCTTTTTTAATTGTTGAATGAGGCAGAGGCTTTCTCTTGGTCTCACCATCATCACAAGTATGTTTAGTGAGGATCCATGAGAAGGCCTTCTTGGTGGCTGCTCCCAATTCCCTTCCATGGGATGCTAGGTTGGCACCTTTTTGTTCTTTTTCCATTGGTAGGCAAAAGCTTTTGATTTAGATACCTTTTGGACATTTTGCCTGGTTGTGGTGATTAGTTTTTAATGGGAAGTGTTGTGCTTCCTCCTCATCTGTTATATGTTCAGTGCTTTAATCTGATCATTTATTGATTTGCATTGTTTCTTACTATGATCACTGATTTTCCCTGTATTCTGTTTTAATCTATGTTGTGAGCCACCACCGTTGGTCCCACGTGGAAAAAAGGCACAATGTGAAATAAATAAATAGAAATAAAATTAATTTCCACATTCAAGGACAGTCTGTTTTTAATTAACTGATATAAAGCACACAAAAGAGGGGTGTAGCATACCTCTGTCATGCCCTATGGCCCCTTCACCCTCCACTATGATTCCACTTTTAATTGGTTCCATCCTATGGAATCCTGGGATTTGCAGTTTGGGGAGGGGCACTTAGAACTTTATCATCCAGGCTAGAAAAGTGAAATATAAGCATCTTTGGTTGGTCATTATCACATGATGTTGTTGCATCTGTTCTGGTTCTGCTTTGCATTCCATTCATTAATGTAGTGCATCTTTTCATTGATGGGCAAAACCCATCAATAGGCTCTCAATATTGCTGCTATTCCATCACTGCCTTTGGATGTGATAGGTCCCTTCTGCTGCAGTTCTGCTTCTCGAGAGGATGCATGATATGAGCAGCGTGATTCTGCTTCTCTCCTCCTCTCCCTTTCTCCTCCTCTCCTCTTGCAGCATTCATGGCCACCAACCCCCTCTTGAAGCCAATAGCTATGTGCATATTCACACAGCATCCAACTTCAGGAGGTGGTTTGCAGCCCCAATCACTTGTGTGGGGCTGTGGTGTCAATATGCACACAGTAGCCTCGTGTTTTGGGAGATGGGAGGAAGAGTGATTGCAGCCACCAGCATTTTCCTGAAGTTCACTGCTGTGTGCATATTCACACAGCAGACAGCTTTGGGAGGCAGTTGGCAGCTGCTATTGCTCGTGCTCGCCCTTCCTCCTAGAAGGCGGCATTTGGAAACAGATCACATAACTATGGATTGTGAAAATGCTAACATGCATAAAAGTGTCATAAGGAATTATGCCAAACCAGTATGCTTCCATTCTTAAACTACCGTGATTGTGGTGGGACAGCAGGCTGATGTGATAAAGTTCATATTCCTTTGGGAAAAGAAGAGACAAGTCTCCACGTGCTTAATGATTGACTGTATTTTTATTCTTTTAAAATCTTGATAAATATCCTGTCTCACTTGTATTGTTTAACACTCCAGTTTATGGAGAGATGTATATATATTTTTGCCAGATCTCCAATTGCTGCTGTTTATACATGTACAGTCAGCCCTCCACATTTGTGGCTTTGATTTTTGTGGATTTAAATATTTGCGGTTTTGATTAATAGGTTATCTCTAGGACCTGTGTCCTCTAGTCCAACTCTGCCAGAGGTTGGCCATAGAATTGTGTTGGAGAACCTAGAACTTCCTAGAGAAAACACTTCTCTAGCCATTTGTAGGTCCTCTAGCATAATTCTATAATGAACCTCTGGCAGATTTTGACTATAGAGTTGCACTGGAGGATCTGGGGATTCCTAGAAGGGTGTTCTCTCAGGTAAAAAGAATAGTATTCTTTTAGTTGTGATTTTTCCACATTCATTGGGGTCTTTCACCCCTTACATGCACCAAATGTGGAGGGACCACTATATATGTTTTTGATGCTATATATAATATATGTAATAGGTTATTTTACAAAAATGTAATTATGTGTTGCTTTACTTTAAAATTTGGAAACTTGATTTATTATTGGTATTTATGTTTGCTTCTAGTGTAATTCCTGAAGAAGGCCAGCCAATTCAATATACAGGCCAAACGTGCTGAATTTTAAAACAAAGAAACAGATGATCTATCATGCTTTTTAAATAATAAAATACAGTCCTTCACTAAGAACGTGGAGACTTATCCTTTCTTTCTCAGCTTTAGTGCCTCACAAAGCTTTAAGCCCAAGGATTCCCACCGGAGTCAGCCATGGCTTTTAAAGTGAAATAATAGCAGTATAATTGCATAGTGTGAAACGGCCTCTGACTCTGAGCTGCTCAGGTGGAAATGGCTGCTGTTGGCAACAAAGTGCTGCACTAGAGAGACTCGCAATCTCAACTGATAGGGAGAATTCTTCCATTAAAATAACTATGCCGGTAGAGCAAATTATTTTAAAACACTGCTCTGTAAAAGGCCTCACTAATGAGCACCTTCAAAACTATGGTTATCCTCCAATAGACACTTGCTTTGCAGTAAGCTTCATTGACCCAGTGGCAACTGGTGGTTTCTGTGCCAACGAAACTGGAATTCTGCTCTGGATTCTTGTTTTTGCGTTCCTTTGTTTCCTACTTATGTCGACCATAAGGTGACCCTATCATGGGGTTTCCTTGGCAGGATTTGTTCAGAGGAGGTGTGTTGTTGCCTTCCCCTGAGGCTGAGAGAGTGTGCCTTGCCCAAGGTCACCCAGATTACAGGAGCTATTTGAAATGTGCAACCTATTTGGAGAGGATGGCATTCAGCACCTTGGACAGGGACTATACATTGAGAGTGAAACTCGGGCTGCACCTACATTGCAGAAATAATGCATTAAAAAAACCGTTTTAACTGCCACGGCTCAATGCTTTGTACTTCTGGGATCTGTAGTTTTGTGAGATATTTAGCCTTCTCTGTCAGAGAGCTCTGGTGTCACAGCAAACTACAAATCCCTGGCGATTCGTATGAAAGTCACCAGTTGTTACTGAATTCATCCCTGTTAGATTTACTTCTGAAGAAACACAACCTGGTTTATAAAATTTATATAATTTTTAAATGCATTGTGACACACACATTCATGAGCTAGAAACATCTCTGTCAGATGCATAAACTTATGTCTGAGGTCTTCTGGTATACAATATAGATGAGTCCATGTTTTGGGGTAAGGTTCAGGCATTGTGTACGTATTCCTGAATTTTTTTTTCCTAGTAAGAATGAAGATAGAAAATGCTAAAAATATTTGTAAATCTCATCACAGGAAAAACATAGGAAATTTATAACAGAAGACCATGTAAATTCTCTTATTGTGGCAAGAGAGATTAAAAATGTAAATTCTGTTTGGAAACTTCCACAGACTAGAAAAAAAAATAGGTAGAAAGGAAAAAGAGGATACTGAATACTATTGATGGAATTACTGAATATTAAAAACATGAAATACTGTATGAAAATTGATGATTTTGTAAGTTTTCAATTTGTATTGAATTTTATTTATTATTTATTTCTTAGATTGTAAGCCTGAGGGCAGGAACCGTCTAATTAAAATAATTGTAAGCGCTCTGATAGACTTTAGGGCTGAAGAGCGGGGTATAAATAAATATTATATTATTATAATTATAATTATTATTATAAAATATTATAAAAATATTATATTTTATTATTTTATTATAAAATATAAAATATTTTATTACAAAACATCATTGTATTTTAATTAGAAGTGTGAAGGCCCAGAAAACCTCCAGAAAAACAAACAAACAGGAAAACAAAAACCTTTGAGAAAAAAACCCCTGAAAATAACAGAAAACAAATTGAAAAAAAAAGGAAGAAAATCAATTATGCAATATTTTATTTTAGCATTATTCAGGAAAAAAAATTGTTAAAAAAAAGTTTTTAAAAAAATTCCCAGAATTTCATAGCATTGAGCCATGGCAGTTAAAGCAGTGTCAAACCAGATCATTTCTGCAATGTGGATGCAGCCTAAGTGCGATAGCAGAAAGTGCATCCCATTTGTTGTGTGTGTTTTGCACTCTTTGCAAATATTTTTAGCATCGACCCAGAAAAGCCCAAAAACCAAATTGAAAATTGATATTTTATGAAAAGAGTGAGCAATTTCTGCCGCCTTGGGATATGCTTTAAGACATTCCTCCATTTATTCCTCCAAATAAATGCCAAAATAAATATGTTAATTCATGCTATTAAGTTTTATAAGTGGCCACAACAGAACTGTCTATTGTTTTTGTTAGACTCCCCTCATAATAACCCCCTCAGGGTTAAGCCAACATAGTTTCCCTCAGACATTTTTGGCTGCGTCAAAGAGCTAATGAGCCTAATTATATATAACCTTTTTCACGTTTAAAACATGCACAATGTCCCAGTGTTTCAACGCACTAGACGTTTCAAGTGTCTGAGGCCTTTCTTCACCTGAAGGAACTAAAAATTGACCTTGCTTTGTGCATAGGTCAACTTTACCTACTTTCCCTCCTCATTTATTTATTCTCTCACATATATATATATATATATATATATATATTCATTATTAATTTTATTATTATTATTAATTTTAATATTATTATTCATTATTTATTTTATTTATTACCATTTTATTTGTCCACCTTTATTTATTTATTTATGTTGAGGAAGACATTTATTCATAAACGTATTCATTTATTTATTCATATATAAATATTATTTATTTTATTATTATTAAATATTAAAATAAATAATAATAATAAAATATAATAATGATATTATTATTCATTATTTATTTAATTTATTTATTATTATTTATTTGTGCACTTTATTTATTTATGTTGAGGAAGACATTTATTCATAAATGTATTCATTCATATATATATATATATATATTCATTATTTTATAAATTGTTTTATTTATTAGTATTTTATTTATTTGTGCACCTTTATTTATTTATGTTGAGGAATAAATTTATTTAAAAACACATTCATTCATATATATATAGATATATAATTTATTTTATTATTTATTTTATTATTATTTGTTTGTGAACCTTATTTATGTTGAGGTATACTTTTATTCATAAATACTTTTATTCATTTATTTATTCGTAGTTTATTTATTTATATTCGTTGGATACTGAAAAAAAAATAATAATTCAGGGCCGAAGCAGTGCGTTGTGTGTTTTGTTAACTGTGTGTGTTTTCTACAAGTGCTTAATACAGTTTTTGGAAGAGGCCTGGCTGTCTCCCACATAATATGGGATCGAACAGCTTTATCGACGACGATTCGCCTCAGGCGCTCCCTAACACCATTTCCACTAATGACGACAAGCAGCAGCCGTTTGCTGTCAATTAACTGCCAAAATTCCAACCGCCCCCTCCCTTTAAATACCCTCCGCGGAGCGCGTGCCTCCCCGCTTCAGCCAATCACTCCACGAGGGGGGCGTGGCCTCCATCTCGCCACGCCCCCCATCCATCTCGTTGGTTAGGATTTGGGAGGGGCCTCTTTTCCGCACGCGCCGGTTTGTGGTGATTGGCGGCGGGGGAGGGGGGGAGAGGGTAGGAGGAGCGGCCCAATCGCTCTCAGGGAATAGAGACGTCGCCAATAGAGAGGTCGCGAGGGCGGGGCTATACATGATCGACACCCGAAGCGCCCTATCGGAGCGTCGGCGGAAGAGCGCGCCGTCCAATGGCGGGGAGGAGAGTTGGAGTGGGCGGGTCGGAAAGGCGGGGCTTGTGTGAGTGTGTTGGTTTGTTAGGAAGAAGGCAGAGGAAAGCGGAGGAACAAAACAACGGAGCCGGGCCGGGCCCCAGTGGTGGGGCTTGCGCCGCTCGTTGGGACCGCTGCCGCCCAAAAATGCACTCGGATGCCGCCGCTGTCAGTAAGTGGGAAGCGAAGAGAGAGCCCTGGCTGGGAAGAGGGGCAGCAGCGGAGCAGCTCGGGAAAGGAGAGAGAGAGAGAGAGAGAGAGAGAGAGAGAGGCTTCTTTGACGGAGCGAGTGGGGCCTCCTCTCTGTCTCTTTCTGTGCGCGGTGCATTGTGGGAGTTGGAGTCCCTGCCCCCGGCTCCTCGCGCACTACAACTCCCAGGGTGCACCGCGCCCCCAAGACCTCCTCCTCCTCCCCCTCCCCTTCAGCCTCTTTTCTCTTATTATTATTATTATTATTATTAATTATTATCGTCATCGTCGTCCCCTCTTTGGGGTCTGGCTTCTGCGGGGGAGCTCCAGCGCCTCCCTCCCCTGGAAAGCCTTGTGTATGTCTTGTGTGTTTGTGTGAGTGTGTGTTGTGGGTGTGTGGTGTGTGAATTGTGTGTGTGTGCGTGCGTGTCGTGAGTGTGTGTGTCGTATGATGTGTGTGTTTGTGTGGTATAGTGTGTGTCTGTCATGTGAGTGCTGTGTGTGTTGTGGTGTGAGTGTGTATTGTGTGTTTCTGTGTACCTGATATGTGTCTGTGGTGTGGTGTGGTGTGTGTGTTGTATGTGTGTTGTGTGTCATGTGTGTGGTTTGTGTGTCGTGTGTTTCGTGTCGTATGATGTGTGTGTTGTGTGTGTTTGTGGTATAGTGTGTGTGTCATGTGCGTGTTGTGTGCCTGTGTGGTGTGTGTGTGTGTGTGTGCGAGTTGTGTATGTGTGGTGTGTGTGTGTGCGTGTCAGTGTGTGTTGTGTATCATATGATGGGTGTGTTGTGTATGTGGTATAGGGTGTGTATCGTGCGTGTTTTGTGTGTGTGTGTTGTATGATGTGTGTTTGTGTGTCATGAGTGTTGTGTATGGTATAGTGTGTGTATGTGTGTGAGTTGCGTATGTGTTTTTGTGTGTGTGTCATGTGTTGTGCGTTGTATGATGTGTGTGTGTGTGTGGTATGGTGTGTGTGTCGTGCGTGCTGTGTGTGGTGAGGTGTGAGTGTGTCGTGTGGTGTGTGTTGGCATGTTGTCTGATGTGTGTGTTTTTTGTGTGTGTATAAGTGCTGTGTGTGTGTCATGTGCATGTTATGTGTATGTGTGTGGTGTAAATGTGTGTTGTGTGTCGTGTGTGTGTGTTGTGTGTATTGTGTGTGGTATGTGTTGTGTGTGTCATATGTGCATGTCATGACTGTGTGTCCTGTTTGTGTGCCGTGTGTGTTGTGTGAGTGTGTGTTTTGTGTGCATGTCATGACTCTGTGTTGTGTGTGTTATGCGTGCGTGTATTGTTTGTGTGTCGTGTGTGTGTTGGTGTTGTGTGTGAGCATGTTGTTGTGTGTGTGCCATGTGTGCGGGAAAGGAATTGTGCTGCTGCTGCTAAGGAGGCATATCATTGACCACCCAGCTTGTTAACAACAACAACAACAACATGATTCATTTATATCTCCCGCCTCTCCCTGCGGATCGAGGCGGGATTTAAAAAATTACCAATACACAATAAAAACTTAACATTAACCCCTAAACCCTCCTGTCATTAAAATTAATATAAAAATTCAACCATTAAAATAATTGTGTGTGGGGCAGGGAGGCAATTAACTTAGAAAGTGTAAAAACCACTCAGGGAGTGAAGTCAAAGGCTTTTGTGTGGGTTTTTGGCCATGGCCTAGAAGAGTTTCTTCCTGAGGTTTGGCCAGCATCTGAGGCTGGCATCTTCGGAGAACGCTGGCATGGAAGAGAGTGGGGTATGCATTCAGCAACAGAACAATACACAGGCTGCGTCCACACTAGAGGAATAACCCAGTTTGGGACCGCTTTAACTGCCCTGGCTCAAGGCTATGGGATTCTGGGAGTTGGAGTTTGTTGTGGGCCCAGAGCGGAGCGGAGCTCCGCTCTGGGCCCCACAACATACTCCAACTCCCAGAATCCCATAGCCTTGAGCCAGGGCAGTTAAAGCGGCCCCAAACCGGGTTATTCCTCTAGTGTGGACGCAGCCACAGATTCATCATAGGGGTTTCCTTGGCAAGATTTGTTCTTGGCATCCTCTGAAGCCAAGAGAGCGTGACTTGTCCAAGGTATATTGCACAGCCCTCGAAACACTGTACCACGCTGACTCTGAAGGTCTTGTAGCTTGGATTAATGCGATATTTTCCCCTTCACTGTTTCCCTAGTCTTTTGCCTTCACTGGGCAAAGTTCCCTTTCGGATGATATTGTTGGAGAAGTCAGGAAGGGGAAGAAGAGCAAAGGAGGCTTTGGCTCTTTTCCTAAGCAAGCTGTTCTTGGGAGGAAGTTCCAAGTCAGTAGGTTCAGAGTCGGTTTGTTTTGGAATGGATTTGCGCATTCACCTTGTCACCAGGTAGCATTCCCAGGAGGCAGTTAGTCCAGCTTTACCACCAGCAACCTGCTTCCTGAATACATTTTGAGTTTTTCTTGCATCTTTCTTAAACATTCACAATCTCTAAATGAATCCTTCCTAATAATCAGATTTTACAGACGCATAATCAGCCTTTGAAAATAACCTGCGCAAGTTGCTAGCCTACTAAGAGACTAGGTATTTCTCATGGTAACTGTAACCACTCCTCCACAGTTATAATAGGAATTCAGGTCTCTAACCTGTTAAAAAACCACTATTAAAACCTTCTACCAAGTGGACTGTAATGAGAGGGACCAGTTACTCGCCCATTCATCTGCCAGGATGGATTTTATGAGTTATAAACATGCTTGCATCATCTGCATCATTGTTTGTCTTTTAGGATCCAAAAGTACTGTATTATTTTCCAGTTTCATATGACTTCAGTGAAACCTCAGACTGAAGCCTGATTTGACCTTCAGCCTGTGTTTTGTCTTCATTTTCTGATGGAGGTGGGGGAAATTCTCAGGCACAATTTAATTTTGTGGAAATGTAAAAGAACCATTCGGAAGGCGAAGGAGTTTAGTTTGAACTTCGTACAAATAGTAGGATGCATTTAGGGCTGCATCCTACTCTTTGTATGAAGTTCAAACTAAACTCCTTCACCTGTTCTATGATACAAGCTGAATGTAGGATGTTGTGCTTAGAAGCTAAGACTGAAAGCAAGGGACTCGCTCATCTCAGGCAACTGAAGATAAACTCCATAAAAAGATTTTGTGATGCTTCAAAAAAAAAATCCCATGAGCTTACAATATGAAATCTTATATTTTCACCATGTTCACATGCTGTTTACAGTAGTACAGCAGTTAGGCAAAAATGCTTTCTAAATAATTCAGAGGTACCATCAATTTCTTTGTGCCACACATGAAGGAAACCACCGTAAGGTTTAAAACACCCACTAGCAGTATCTGAAATTACACATTTAGCAGAACAGGGAAGATTATTATTATTATTAACCTTTATTTATATAGCACTGTAAATTTACACAGTGCTGTACGTACAATCTTATATTTAGATGGCAAGAAGATACTTTTAGACTGGGTAATGCTTATGAGTAAGCAAACCATAATTAGTATTCTTTTGTTAGGGTCATCAGTGCCATTTTTACAAACTCAGCTGCAGTCCAGTACACACTTAACTCTAACGTGGGTCGCATTAAGCTTAGTGTTACCAGCCTCTGAGTAAACATACCAGAGGCTGCAACTTCTTTTGGCCTCTGGGCATATTTGTAAACTGAGGAAACTGCCCTAGATGCTTCAACAAAATGGTTGCCATGGGGTTTGTAGCTAGTGACATTTTTAAAAAAATGCCTGCCTCATGCCTGAAAGACTGAGTACAAGGTTGAGGTCAGTTTTTAGTTCCAATAGCCAAACAATTTCTTTGATGCCATGTTTTTTTTTAAAAAAAAATATTAATGGGAAAGTGTTTCATAGAAGGCAGACTCCTTTGTTTGCCTCCTCTCTCTGCCAGCCATTTCATTCTCCCAACATTTCTTCTCTCCTGCCTCAGATAACAACTCACGTGCATCCTCTCACCCTGAATCACTACTGCTATGATCATGGGCATTTCTGCGCTGGACCACTACTGTGTATGTGTGCATGCACGCACAAACATGGATTTACTCACTTTCTCACATATCTCCACAAGCAAGGATCTTGTGTCCTTAGCAAGCATGCAGGCATATACAACCATATGCAATTGGTCATTCAAAACAAAGATGGTTACGGTAGGAGTCCTTCATTTTACTTTGAAGTGATCTCAGCTATTGTTAACTATCTTCAAGGTGACCCTGTGGATGAGGCATCTCCAAGACCCCCTGTCCTCCACTGATCTTCTTAGGTTGTGCATATTTAGCCACGTGACCTCCCTAATTGAGTCTATCCACGTGGTATGAGGTCTTCCTCTTTTTCTACTACCCTCCTCCACCTTTCCCAGCATTGTCTTTTCTAATAAGTTGTACCTTCTCATGATCTGGCCAAAGTATGACAACTTTAATTTGATGATCTTGGCTTCCAAGGAGATTTCAGGCTTGATCTGTTCAAGGACCCGTTTCTTTGTCTTTGCGGCTGTCCATAGTATCCTCAGTACTCTTTTCCAGCATCACATCTCAAATGAGTTGATATTTTTCTTGTTTTTCTTCACTGTCCAGTTCTCACATCTGTACATGGCAATGGGGAATCCAATGGTTTGGACAATTCTAATTTTCTTGTACTGTAAGCTGTATACAAAATCTAAGTTAGCAGAAGTCTTTACGTTTCAGGATCTTGTCTAGTTCTTTCATACCTGCCCTTCTCTTTCCTAGTCTTCTTCTGATTTCTTGACTGCAGTCTCCATTCTGATCAATGTTTGTTCTGAGGTGCGGGAAATCTTTTAACTATTTTGAGTTCCTCATTGTCTAGGTAGAATTTATGTATTTCTTCTGTGGTCATTATTTTTGTGTTTTTGTGGGTTTTTCAGGCTATGTGGCCATGTTCTAGAAGAGTTCCTTTCTGACGTTTTGCCAGCATCTGTGGCTGGCATCTTCAGAGAATTTATTTTTGGTTTTTTTAAAGTTCATCATTGAGCTTGCCTTTGCACTTTCATCTTTGACCTTCCTTTCTACCAGAAAGAAAGAAAAAATTGTTTTTAAAATAAAGATTAACAAAAGGAGCCTCGTTGGTTGTCAGGGAAGGTGTCTGAGGTTGCATTGGTCCTCATTCACACAACATTCCCTGTGACCATTGTTGAAGACTGTTGTTGCAGTTAACTTCACAGTCTTAATCTTGTAGTGTAGTCCTGCACATACCTAGTCAAAAACAATTTTCATTGACTTCAGTGAAGCTTAGACCCATTGACTAGGATATGTACAGAATAGTGCTTAGAAACAGCATAACTGGTTATGCAAGCCTGTTTGGAGTCAATTTCTTTTTAAACTCATCTTCATTGTATAATGCATTGGAGTCCATTACCTTAGTTCTGCTTGAAGAAATGATTTAATGTGAATCACTAAAATGTGCCATGCTTACAAATTTATGACTCAGCAGCTCTTTCACAAAGGTATTCTAAAATCTCTTTAGTCAGAAGTGATCTCATCTTTTTATAAAAGTTGTACTAAATATTTACTTGTACTAATTTTTTAAAAACAAGATGGGGTTCTTGTAGGAAAAGGCTCCCTGTTATTCCTTCAGAAAAAAATTATTTCTCATCCTTTTAAAAAAAAAAATGTGTTGAAACTTGTCACTCTGGCCAGATTATCTTTTTGAACATTAATGTAAGGCACAGATGGTTGAAGAAGACAGAAAAATTCTGGTTTCGTTATAGACAGACTGGTGTTTCTAAAGTTAATTTTGTTTGGTTCATCCCCCAGTATTTTTGTAGAAATGAATTAATACCATTGTCTTTATGCTTTATATTTCTCAATCAGCTATGTTTGCATCCTTAAAACCCTTACTTCATGGTAAATCCATTTGCCTGGGATTCAACAAACATTTGGGAGAAATTTCTATATGTGTATTATGGCTCCTGTAGTCCACTTTCTAAACAGCCTGCTCTTGAAACACAATGGGAGTAAGAGTGCTGGTGAGTGCATGGAAACTTCTACAGATAGCAAAGGAAGTCTTCAGAATTGGGTTTTAAGGCTAGGATCTAATTACCTCATTTGTAATTAACACCCTCCAACAACCAGTGGTGCTTGCATCCAGATAAACTGTAGAATTACTATTGCTTCTTCAGCTTGAGGCTGGAATCCTATGCAGTCTTGCTATGGAGTAAGACATGTTGAATTTAGAGGGAACCTGGCTGCAATCTTACACTCCTTTCCTTGGAGAAAGCCCCATGGAAGACCAGCATAATGTAAAACCTCTTTAATTAATATCAAGATCCTCTGAATTCAAGATACTGAATTAGTTTGCTTTGACTGAATCAATGCGCTGTGAGCTGTATACAAAACCTAGGTTAACAGAAGGCTACTCATACAGCGAGTCTTGGCCCGTTCTCCACAAAAGCTTCTTGTGGGGGACTCAAGAAAAGATTGGCAAAGGGTAGAGTAGAGGACTGTAATCATTGGCAACTGGTGGCTTCAATGTCAGTGTGCAAGTGACTCTTAGACAGCCAAGACTAAAACCACTGTCCCAGTTTAAATTGTGAGCCACCAGCAATTGCAATTTGCTGCTGTGTGCCTTCAACCTAAGGTAAACCTATCGTGGGGTTTTCTTGACAAGGTTTGGTCAGAGCCTTTGCCTTCCTCTGACACTAAGAGGATGTGACTTGTCTAATTGAAAGATATAGTCGTGTTAGTCTGTAGAATCAGTATGTAAAGAGACCTTGTAGCACTTTTGAGACTAACTGAAAGGGGGAAAAACCTTTTTTCTTCTTTCATTTAGTCTCAAAGGTGCTACAAGATCTCTCTACATACTGACTTGCCCAACGTCACCCAGGACTCTTTCATACAAGGCTAAATTGGAAGTATAATTTAAGGTCAATTCGAATGCAATCATGGGTTTACGTTATTGTGAATTAAAGCTTCGCATGCAAATTCGGGCAGGAGGGGGTTATTTTCGGGTAATGGGAAGTAATTCCGAACGGAGAAGGGGTTCATGTAAATTCGCTAAACAAGCGAATTTACATAAATCCGCATTGGCTCCATTCGGAATTGGGAGAAATTCCTCCCCGTTTGAAAGAGTCCCCAGTTGGTTTTCATGGCTGAATGGGGATTTGAACCCTTGTCTCTGGAGTCATAGTCCAGTGCTCAAACCATTACAGCATGCAAGCAAATGCAACAGAAGGGCAGAATTCTTGAAAATCAGACCAAATTTGTCTGAGACTCTTCCTTCCCATTGTACCTCCCTGGATCACATCACTGGCCTTTTTCTGAGAGTCCCCTTGCCCCCTAGATAGTCCTTGACTACACTTTCCCCAGCTGAGTGTTAGGAAGAGTGTTCCTTAAATATTTCTGTTCTTCTTCGTGGTCTCTGCGAATCATACAAATGGGTTCTCTGCGCCTGCGCAGTCGAATTCGGAACTTTCTGGAATCACTGGGCAGAAAAGCGGCTTGCAACTTTTTGCAACTTTTTGGCGGTAGCCCCTCCCCTCCTCTATATAAGCCCTGTTCCCGCTCTTTTTCTCAGTTCCTTTTTTTCCGCCGCGTAGGCTACTCTAAAGGAACAGCGGAGACTCACCCCGCCGAGAAATCGGCTAAGAAGACGGGTGAGAAGTCTAAGTCCTCCAAGAAGGACAAGCCCAGGCAGGGCAAGGACCACAGGGATGAGAATCGGAGAAAGAAGGTGAAAACTCCTTCTCAGGGCATGGCAGAGGGCTCTTCCTCTCTGAAGGAATCCACTTCTAAAGCCCCTGCCAAGAGGAAGCATTCCACCGAGGGGGAATCCCTCCGGAAAAAGCGCTCCTCTGAGGGTGAGACCCTCCAGAAGAAGGCCCGCTCCGATTCCGACGTGGGAACCGAGCTGCCACGTGCGTCGACACCGAGGGATGTTCCCGCCACGGAAATTCCCGCTGTCGAAAGACCCGCCTCCGTACCGGCCGCTTCCGTACCGACAGAGGCGTCGCCTCGCTCCCAGGCCGCCCGTCGCGAGACATCGGTGCCGCGCAGCCTGACGCCCGCCCAGCGCTCCCCACAGCTGAGCCAGAGGTCTCGTAGGTCGCCGACCCCTATGGCCGAGACCGAGGACGAGCCGGAATACTATTATGATAGCGAGTCCTGCAAGTACTTTGTACCGGTCGACCCTTCTACGCTAGATAGACCGCGAGGCAAGCGCTGGCGCCCACTTGATGTGTCTGCCAGAGTGGGTGAGGAAGTCCAGGTTTCGGCACCGGCGAAGGTCGTTGAGGAGGACGCCGTTCGCGGAGAGGCAGCAACCCAGACTGCCTACTCCCAGTGCGGTACTCTGTGGAGGGCCCAGCTCCGACTCGGACGTGGAGTTCGACACCGAAGGTTCGGTCCCATCTCCGATCGATACCGACACCGAGGAAAAGGGGCCGGTTCGGCAGGCCTTTTACCAACCAGGTCCAGTGTCTCCTACTGATAACGTGCATACCTTTGGGGAGCACGTTATCAAGATGGCGAATGCTTTGGAGCTCCAGGTGTCTCGGTCCGAGGAGGAGGCCCTCGACCCGGTCGAGAAACGTGTTCAGGGCTCGGCACCAACATTGGCAGCCATCCCATTCCTGCCGTCTTTGGAGAAGATCGCCAAGAGGTCGTGGCAGAATCCAGCATCAACCCCGTCGACCTCGAGGAAGATCGACTCCATTTACAAGATCTCTCCATCATCGGCAGAGTGGCTCCATTCACACCCGCCTCAGAATTCTGCAATTGTCGAGGGGTCACAGAAGGTCTTCACCCCAAAGACCTCCCCGTCTCCTTCGGACCGCGAGGGCAAGAAGATAGACGGGATTTCGAAGAAGATCTTCGAGGCCTCAGCCCTGGGACTGCGGGTGTCGAACTATAATGCCTGCATGGGGGCCTACATCCAATACCTGGCAGAGAGGATGTCACCCCTGCTGGCTGACCTCCCTCAGGAGAAGGCTCCTGCTGCAAACCAACTCCGGGAGGAGGTACACTCGGTTGCAGGCCTTCTCATTACCTCGGCTCGACACACGGCGGACTGTTCGGCCAAGTCCATGGCTTCCAGTGTGGCCCTCCGGAGACATGCCTGGCTTCGGGCTTCGGATCTAACCCCGCAGGCGAAGGCCGCTATAGAGGACATGCCGTTCGATGGCGAAGGGCTCTTTGCTAAGGACACCGACGAGCGGCTGAACTTCAAGTACCGCATGAAGTCAGCCGCAAAGAAGCACGGCATGTCCGCTCCTCAGCAGGCCTTCTCCAGGAGGCGCTTCGGGACCAGACCCTCCTTCGGACAGTCGCAGAGGCCATTTGAACAGGAGAGGCAGTACCGTCGCCAGGACACCAGGCAGAGGTTCTCCTCTCCCTCCTCATCTTCATCTGGGAGACGTCTTCAGTCCCGGTACCGAAGACCGTTCCCGAGGAAGCCCGGACCTGATTCGGGTAAGAAGGGACAGTGAAGGTCTCCAGCGTACTCCGTTGTCTCCCCGTCTCGTCCCTTCTTTTTGGATCTGTTAAGGCCTTTCTATAACATCTGGGCCCAAATCACCACCGACTCCTGGGCGCTGACTATTATATCCAAAGGATATGCCCTCGAGTTCGAAGAGCTCCCGCCTACGGGAGCCCTCCTGTCTACGGATCCCTCACCTTCCCTCCTCGACGAAGTACGCACTCTGCTGGACAAAGGGGCCATCTCCCCCCTGGACCCGGACCTGGCCCACCGGGCGTTCTTTTCTAGATACTTTACGGTACCGAAACCGGATGGAGGCCTCCGTCCCATACTGGACCTTCGGGACCTTAACAGTTTTTTGGTTTACAAGAAGTTCCGGATGGTAACTCTTGCTTCCATTTTGCCATTATTGTCGCAGGGACTTTGGTTTGCGACGCTGGACCTCAAGGACGCCTACTTCCAGGTCTCCATTCGAGAGGGACACAGACGGTTCCTCTCCTTTGCCATCGGGACGGAGATGTACCACTACAACGTCCTGCCCTTCGGTCTCGCCACGGCGCCGAGAGTCTTCACCAAGTGCATGGCTCCGGTAGTCGCCTACCTGCACCAGCGAGGGTCAAGAGTCTTCCCCTACCTAGACGATTGGCTCTTCGCGGCAGACTCCAAGGAGGCCCTTTGCCAGGACATCTCTTTCGCCGTCTCCCTGCTCCAGTCTCTCGGCCTGGTACTGAACCTCGAGAAGTCCCACTTGACCCCCGTCACCAGGATCAAGTTCATCGGGGCCATCCTCGACTCAGAAAGTTGCATCGCATCCCTGCCCGAGGACCGTTTCCTGTCCCTTTCCAAGGCCGTCCGGCATTGCTGTGCCAGCAGACGGGTGCGGGCTCGAGAAGTCCAGGTAGCGCTGGGCCATATGGCCTCGACCACCTTCGTCACCCCGTGGTCCAGGCTCCGGTTTCGGCCCCTGCAGTCGTGGTTCCTCTCCGTCTTCGACCCGTCGGCCGATCCTGCAAACAAGTGGCTCACGGTACCGAGGCCCGTCGCTCGTTCCCTGTTCTGGTGGCTCGACTCCCAGAACGTCTGCGCCGGCATGCCGTTCGTCTCTCCGGACCCGCAGGTGGTCCTCACCACAGACGCATCCAGGGACGGTTGGGGGGCCCACACAATGGGTCTCACCATGAGGGGCAAGTGGCAAGCGTGTCACCAAGATCTCCACATCAACGCCCTGGAGATGCTAGCTGTCGAGAAGGCCTTGAAGGCTTTCGAATCCGAGCTTTGCGAAAGGGTAGTGCAGCTCCTGACGGACAATACCACGGTTATGTACTACCTGAACAAACAGGGCGGAACCAGATCTCCAACTTTACTGGAGATAACTCTTCGGATTTGGCACTGGTGCATCCCGAGAAAGATCTTCCTGCAGGCAGTGCACCTTCCCGGGGAGGAAAACGTCTTGGCGGACCAGCTCAGCAGGTCAGATTCGCAGTGCCACGAGTGGACTCTCCACCCCGACGTGGTCGCGGACCTCTTCTCCAGATGGGGCACCCCGCAGATAGACCTCTTCGCGTCGGAGACCAACGCACACTGCAGCCGGTTTTGCTCCCGGGTTCGGTCCCGACGCTCGCTGGGGGATGCCTTTCTCCACAGCTGGACGGGGGAATTCCTGTATGCCTTCCCTCCGTTCCCGCTCATCACGAGGGTCGTCTCCAAGATGTCGAGGGACCGGACGGACGCCATCCTGATCACCCCTTGGTGGCCCAGGCAGCCGTGGTTTCCGTCTCTTCTTCACCTGTCGCGGAACCGGTTCTTCAGGATCGAGCCCAGACCAGACCTGCTCACTCTACAGGAGGGTCGAGTTCGTCATCCGGACATCGAGGACCTTCCTCTCGTGGCGTGGCGACTCCGGCCTTAGCGGACCTCCTGGCGGCGGTGAGGCGTGTGATCCTGGCGGCCCACAAACCGGCTACCAAAAGGTCCTACTCCTGCAAGTGGCAGAGATTCCTCCGCTTCCTGGACTCGAGAGGCCTCTCTCCGTCCAGGGTATCGACACCGACGGTGCTGGAGTTCCTGATGACGCTGGTGGAGTCGGGGCTGTGCCTTAACTCCATCAAGTGTTATTTGTCTGCTATTTGTTCCCATTTCCAGTTTGATGGGAAACCTTCCTTTTTCAAGGACCCCTTGGTGAAGGGGTTTTTGAAGGGCTTTAACAACCTCCATCCGCCGGCCGCGGTACCGGCACCTGCCTGGAGCCTTGAGGTTGTTTTGTCTCGTCTTGGTACCAAGCCCTTTGAACCCATGGCTACCACTGATCTGAGGCTGCTGACTTGGAAAACAGCCTTTCTGGTAGCCATTACCTCTGCCCGCCGTGCTGGCGAGCTCTGTGCCTTACGGAGGGACCAACCTTTCCTTCGGTTCCACAAGGATAAGGTGGTCCTCCGTACCGACATTACCTTTTTGCCTAAGGTAGTGTCTGCTTTTCACATGTGCCAAGACATTGTGCTCCCGACGCTGGCCCCGAACCCGACCACCGACACCGAACGCCGTTTGCATCTGTTGGACGTTCGGAGGGCTTTGGCCTTCTATTTGGACAGAACTTCGGGTTCGAGCCGCTCTGACAGACTGTTTCAGTGCTACTCAGAGCCTAAGAAGGGACTACCTGTGACTGCTCAGAGGTTTTCTAAATGGGTGGCCGGTACCATCCACCTCTGTTATGAACTGTCGGGTAGAACTCCTCCGGCCAGGGTCAGGGCACATGCAACTAGGGCGGGTAGCGACATCCTCCGCTTTTTTGACTGGGATTCCGCTGGAGGATGTCTGTAAGGCTGCTGTCTGGTCCCAACCTATGACTTTTATAAAACATTACCGGTTGGACACCAGGGCAAGGACAGATGCAGCCTTCGGCAGAGCAGTGCTACTGTCTGGTTTACACTAATGTCAAGTTCTGTACTATGCCATGTTCTGTACTATGCCATGTTGAGTTTACATTGCATTATGGTTGCATATGACACATTGCACTAACTGTTGCACTGTTTGCCTTTTTACTTGATTTCCTTTGCATCCAGGATTGGGTGTTATGGTGTCTTTCTGATTGCATTTATACACCATGTACATAGTTTACTCTCTGAGTATTTGGTTTATGTTCTGCTCTGTGAGCAGCATTGCACTATGGTTGTTTTGTTCTATAATTCATACAAGAATCACACAAGGGTTGGTTCAATTTGACAATTTTTATTGTGAATCAATAAATGTTTTTTGGTTCACTTCACAACTGTTGTCATGACACTCCCTCCGCCGCTTACCTAAGCTTGCTAGTCTAACCCATTTGTATGATTCACAGAGACCACGAAGAAGAAGGACAGGTTGCTTACCTGTAACAGTATTTCTTCGAGTGGTCATCTGCGAATACATACAAATCCCACCCTTCCCCCCCTCAGTGTCCTGCTCAACATTGTTCAGCTCCTCCGTCGCTTGCGGCGGAAAAATTTCGGAACTGAGGAAAAGAGCGGGAACAGGGCTTATATAGAGGAGGGGAGGGGCTACCGCCAAAAAGTTGCAAAAAGTTGCAAGCCGCTTTTCTGCCCAGTGATTCCAGAAAGTTCCGAATTCGACTGCGCAGGCGCAGAGAACCCATTTGTATGTATTCGCAGATGACCACTCGAAGAAATACTGTTACAGGTAAGCAACCTGTCCTTACATCACATTAGCTAGTGTTTTCTAACCTGTTATGAAACCAAACTGAAAGACTTCAATATTGTTTAGATTTAGAACTAGAGTCCATTAATTGGCAACAGAATGTTCCCAATATTAAAACAAAGCTTTATTGTAGATTCAAAGCAAGCTTTTTGTTTTAAACGTACAGTATTCTGAAAAAAAGAGAACCAGTTCACCAAGTTTAGAGAAATGTCCTTGATTGGTCACCTGATGATTTGGCACAAATGAGAAGCGGAATGACTATGACAAGCCTGATCAAGAATGATAACAGAGTGGCAAGAGTAATCTTGGGTTAATATAGAATATTTGTAAATAAACTTTTGTGTGAATGTACACTTAATTAAAATGTCAGATACTTCATGAGTTGGTTGTGAGCTCGAGCATCTTAGGTCTAAAACACATAGTAGAAATAACCCAAATTGAGACTGCTTTAACTACCCTGGTTCAGTGCTAGGGAATCCTGGAAATTGTAGTTTACTGTGCCACTAGAGCTCTCTGACAGAGAAGGCTAAATGTTTCACAAAACTACAGATCCCAGAATTCCCTAACATTGAGCCAGGTCAGTTAAAGCAGTCTCAAACTGGATTATTTCAGGAAGTGCATTATAAGTTGTGTTATAATTATAAGTTACAAGCTTCTGGTGGGGAACTCAGGAAAGTATTGGCAAGGGTAGAGTAGAGGACTGTAATAATTGGCAACTGGTGGCTTCCATGTCAGTGTGCAAGTGACTCTTAGAAAGGTAGGACAAAAACCACTGTCCCAGTTTTAAATGCCAGCTACAAGCAATTGCAATTTGCTGTTGTGTGCCTTCAGCATAAGGTAATGCAAACCAGTAGCACTAATTCTCAATAACCCTAGAACAAAAGTAGAGAAAGTGCAGCTGTGGGCCACAATGGAAAGTCTTTTGAAAGGGCACAGAACTGTTTCAGATTCCAGTGACTAGATTTTACCTAATATCTTGACTTCTACAAAATTAACAGACATAAGACATATTTATACTACACATTTTCCAATTTCATTGTCGCTCAGTATTGTGAGGTACAGTATACCAAGGTACAATTTTAATTAAATTACTGGGGAAAAAAACCCAAGATGGACATCTTCAGGGTTTCTTTAACATGCGTGCAAGTTTTTTTTTTTTTTTTTTGGTTAGATGGTATTTTTAAGCAGAAATGATACATTCTAAAATGATTTTAATAAAAGTAATAAGAATTAGTGAAATTGTGCTGTTCTGAACCCTGTGGCCATGTTTAGGTAGACATTCAGCAGGACTTAAACCAAGTGAATGAAGAGAGGAAACACAGTGGAAAACAGGTTTGCAAGCAGAAATCACTTGTAAATCTACAAAACTTTAATTTGGTGTGTGTGTGAGAGAGAGAACTTGGGAGTTTCAGGGTCTTTAAAATGGGGTTTAGGGTTGCTTGTAGCCCACAGGCTACACCTTCTCTTGTTCTAGGGTTATTGAGAATTAATGCTGCTTTTAAAACTGCTCTAAGTCTTGGCTTTCTAGTCTTTTCTGATGTACAAATGGATGACTTAACCACTTTAAAAGCTTATTTAGAAGCTCTGCAGTGGTGGAGAAACATGCAGTGATTAAGCCTCTATAGCCTGATGTTAGATCTGGAAGTGTATTACGTAAATTAACTGTGGTAAAAACAAAATTAAACTTCAAACACTTTCCTTGATCTGTTGTAGACTTAGGCCCGAAAAAGATGGGCCAAATAGAGCGGCTTCTAGCTGCTTTGGGTTATTATTATTATTATTATTATTAGTTGTGTGGCTAATTTTCAGCGATCAAACTTGTTCAGTAGGAGACAGGCCAGCTTGAGCTCTTGTTGTCAAGTCTGCCTCATTCATATAAATATACCTGGCTGATACTTTGGCGGGTTCAAGAGTCCCTGCTATGTTGGAAGTAGCATATAAATCCAACTCTGATGCTGCTGGTGGGCTTTGGAGATTAAATAAAAGTGTTCTATACTAGGGATGTGGAAGGTGCTGCCTGTGGGAAAGATCCCCAGACCCATATTTGAGGCTAACCCAATCCACCCCAAATAACCCCCAAACCTAAACACCATAGGGAGGTGGTTTATGCGTGAAGCTTCAGATTGCTGTCCTATGTAGAATATAAGTTGTCACATGACAAGTCTAGCTTGAATGTGTGTAACATCAAATGTCAAACACTGCATCATGTCCGGTTGTCCGTCAAACAATGATCACATCAGAGGGTTGGAAGGAACATCACATTTAAGAAACAATGTAGTGCAAAAAACAGGTAAGAATCTAGTGGCACATTTGAGGAAATTTCATTAATATTGATATGAGGTTTTGTGGATTTCATTCCACTTCTCTGGATGCATGGAAGAAGTTAATTGAAATCCATAGAGGCTCATGTTGAAATGAATCACTTAAAGGTGCCACTAGATTCCTTTCCCACCCTTTCTTTTTTGTAGTTGAACAGTATGACTAATATGGCTGTCTTTTGACAAGTTTTAAATTTTACTATGCAATGGACCCTTGACACCTGCCAGGGTTTGGTTCCAGGACTCCCTGTGGATACCAAAATCCATGGATGCTTGTGTTCCACTAAATACAGTGGCATAGTAAAATGGTGTCCCTTACTTAAAATGGCATGAACAAGGTATGCTTTTTGGACTTCATATAGTTTTGAATATTTTGAAGCCATGGATAATTAAAGAATCCATAGATACAGAGGGCTGACTGTATTTTAGGTTTATAGAATCATAGAATCATAGAGTTGGAAGAGACCACAAGGGCCATCCAATCCAACCCTCTGCCATGCAGGAACTCCCAATCAAAGCATCCCCGACAGATGGGTATCCAGCCTCTGTTTAAAAAGACCTCTAAGGAAGGAGACTCCACCATACTCCGGGGGAGCATGTTCCACTGTCAAACAGCCCTTACTGTTAGGAAGTTCCTCCTAATGTTGAGGTGGAATCTCTTTTCCTGTAGCTTGCATCCATTGTTCTGGGTCCTGTTTTCTGGAGCAGCAGAAAACAAGCTTGCTCCCTCCTCAATGTGACATCCTTTCAGATACTTAAACAGGGCTATCATATCACCTCTCAGCCTTCTCTTCTCCAGGCTAAACATCCCCAGCTCCCTAAGTCATTCCTCATAGGTTTGGCATGGTTTCCAGACCTTTAACCATTTTAGTCGACCTCCTTTGGACCTGCTTCAGTTTCTCCACATCCTTTTTGAATTATGGTGCCCAGAACTGGACACAGTATTCCAGGTGGGGCCTGACCAAGGCAGAATAGAGTGGCACTATTACTTCCCTTGATCTAGACACTAAACTTCTATTGATGCAGCCTAAAATTGCATTGGCCTTTTTAGCTGCTGCATCGCACTGTTGACTCATGTTCAACTTGTGGTCCACTTGGACTCCTAGATCCCTTTCACATGTGGTCTTGTTCAGCCAGGTGTCCCCCATCCTATATCTGTGCATTTCATTTTTCCGCCTTAAGTGCAGAACCTTACATTTCTCTGTATTGAATTTCATTTTGTTAGCTTTGAGCCAGCTTTCTAGTCTATTCAGGTCATTTTGAATTTTAATCCTGTCCTCTGGGGTATTAGCTACTCCTAATTTGGTGTCGTTTGCAAATTTGATAACTATGCCCCCAATACTGTTATCCAAGTCATTGATAAAGATATTGAATAGAACTGGGCCCAGGACAGAACCCTGTGGCACCCCACAGAGTTTGGGAAAATGTCCTTTTAGCAAGAACAAAGGCATTTAAATGAGCATTATAGCCTTAGTTCTGTTTGTGGAAATGTCACAACTAGAGGTTTGACACACACATCCTTTCTTTCTATTTTCTTTTTTATATTTCATCATTTCACATACAAACACAGATTCTTTTCACATAAAAACATAAAATCATCATGTGTTTCATAACATACACTTCCATACGTATGCAATCTCTACTTTTATAGCCTTCTTGAAACTCTTCTCTTCCTTCCCGGTCTTCTCTTCTTCTTCTTCTTTCTTCTCCCTTCCTCTTCCCTCTCTCAACTTCATTCCTTCCTCATTCCTTCCTCCCTTCTTTTAAACCTAATGCTCTCTCCTTCCTCTTCCTTACCCTTCTTCTCTTCCTCCTCTCCTCAGTCTCCACATATCCTCCTTTCTGTGGTGTTTCTTTGGGTTAGATAATTGCCCAGCTCTTAACCTAGCTTTCCCAGTAATGAATGTAACTTGAACCAGTAATCTCATAAAGCCACATTTGACTGAGTATGCTCATGCAGAAAGAATCCACAAGTTCTGTAGAGCAGTTTAACACAGAACCACATGGAATGTTTCTCTTCTGTGACATAATTTGAATGATCATTCTGAGTACTATCTAGTCTGTATGCTTATAGGAATTAGACAGGGGCCACATTAATACCGGCATGTAGCAAGGTTTATTTATTCCATGACATTTTTGTAACTCTAAAATTAACTTTATATTACTGAAGATGGAAAACTTTTTCACATTACATGTGCAATTTGTTTTGGGAGCTGAAGAGGGCCAAGAAAAATATCCTCTTACAAGATAATGTAATGGCTTTTATGGGGGGTAAGTGACCTTTAGCCCTAATGTAAAAATAAAAAAGCCAACCTTACCAAAAACTCCTCTTAAAATAAAATTGACAAGCAATCCTTTGAACAACTCTGCCAGTAGATCATTTAATTTGCAAGACAGCATGTCAGCTGTTGAGCAAACCAGGGTTTTCTGCTAGTGCAGGAAGATGCTACAGGGTTGCCATGCCAAGGTGAAAAATCACTGCCAAATGTATTATATATAGTATTGTAAATCTATATATCTCTACACAGTTCTAGAGATGTTTTTTTCACCATAGAGTCAATTGTATTGACAGAAACCTGTGTCAGTTGTGAACTGCTGTAGTGAAATTGCAGTTGACATGCACCATAGTTATGCTTGCTTTTTATAGGCTGGATCTCAGTATCCAGTAAGCTGGTCCTTCTCTCCTTGTTTCATAGCTGGGAAGATCTAAGTGTATGTTATAAATCTCTGTTGGTTGTGGCCTTATGAAGCCTCTGGCTATCTTTCCACCATGGCTTGAATTAGTTTCAGATAGGACTGAAGCAATTTATAACACATCTGTTTTTCTGGAAATGCGGTATGTTATTAAATTGGTTATTTCATTTATTTATTCATTCTTATACCACCTTTCTCCCAGAAAGGGATGCAAGGCAGCTCACAAAATAAAAACACTTTAAAAACTTTACAACAAAAAATTAAAAACAATATCATATTATTTATGATTGATATTGTCATTCCCTGTGTACTGTAAAGCATTTCTCTTGTAATGTATACAGAGTACCATATTTACCATACTTTCCCCACAGCACACAGGCATATAAAATCATTGTCATTATATAAAAGAAGTCCTCTTGAAATGCAGAGTGCATAATTTTTGGATAGTCATATTTGTCTCAGTTATTGAACTGTATTCTTATTAGATTGTGTTTAAAATACCTTTGTGTGCAATATTGGTATATCTTACGTGGTTCCATATTTATATTAATTACATATAAAAATACTTTCTAAATACTTGCTTCTTTGAAGCAAACCTGTGATATAGGCCAGTTCTCTGTTTCCATGCCTGTAAATGGAATCAGGAAGTAATGCTGGGATTTCAGTTCAGTCTTAATTCATCAAACCTGTGATACAGATGAATTCTGTGCTCTCCTGTCTAAACTTAGGTCAAACGTAATACCGGGTTTTCAGTTTAGTATTAATTCATCAGTCTGCTTGCGGAAGTGCATAGCTGGTGAGCTGTAATGTGTCTGAGATACAGCATATGTAATCAAAGTATTACAGCTGGAAAAGATCTGAAATCCAAATGGCATCTAAGAATGGCTGTGGATGGAGGAAGCATTTGAAATGCAACAAATAAAAGGGCAATACAGAATTAAGGGCTTTACTTACTAAATTCACCAGCCTTCTATTTACCATTTTAGTCTATTTCGTGCAGAAGTCTTAAAGATATTTCATAACCAAATTAAGAAAATATTTTATCTTTTTCTTTCTAGATTTTCAGCTGAACTCTCATCTGTCAACACTGGCAAATATTCACAAGATTTACCACACTCTTAATAGGCTGGTAATCACATGCTATTTCTTATCTGCTATTATAGTGTTTGGTGTATATTTGAAGATCCTTCGTCTGTTAATATGATAAAAGAAATGAAGACATATGTAAACTTGAGCATGTGCAGTTCTTGCTTCAGTTTCATTAACTCCTCACATACCAGTTCACCATCACATGACCTTTCACGGTGATTATACATATGCCACATCTCAAATACATTGTTCATACGATATCTGTAAAATTACCATGTGGTAGGGGTCATGTTCTGTCGCATTCCATCCTTTGCCACAGATGGCACCATCTACTTGTAAACTGACAGTAGTCTTCTGAGCTGGTGCAATGGCTGTGAATGTTCAGCTGTTGGTAGTGCAGCTAAGAGGGCTTCATGTTAATGAAGAGGGATTTCATGTTAATCAAATCATGCCCAATCTTGTACTGACGATTTAGGGTTATATCACAAATAACCACCTGTGTTTAACTCAGATTCTATTCTATTGTATTTTTCTTTTCACTTAAAAGTTATATTGGTTACATTGCTTTCTTCAAATATGCCTATTTGTATTTTTAAGCTTGATTCCTCTTTGATTTCTGTCATTTTAAGCGCACTAATAGGTTTGCTTGAGCTGGCTATGCCTCTTGAATGAACTTTTTAAGAATTAGACCCAAAACTCTTACCGTACTGATTTATATACAACATTTGGAAATTGATCCACATTCCCCCCCTGTTACCCTTCTGGAAACATGACACATCTTCTCAATTATAATAGAGAGGGAAATTGCTCACATTTTTTCAAAGGGAAAGGATAAGTAGTTGGGGGGGGGGCTTTCTTCTTAGTATATCTTTACAGATGGAGGTAGCTGGGAATGAAGCTGCCCTGCCCACATTTTTATTGTTAATTTTGCTAGAAGGAGCAAGTATCTTCTTTTTGTTAGCCACAATGGCAGCAGTCCACTTCCCTGCCAGTGGAAGAGTTGAGGTATGGTTGACTGAAAAGAATGCTTTGTCTCCCCATTTAATTGTAGAGATATGTATGTGTGAAGATGTTGGGACAAACAAAATTTCAGCTTTGCCTTTGCATACTTAAACCCAGCTTGAACACTTATCTCATTGTGTAACAGGATAGTAGATACTTTGGCTCCCATTCTTCAGCCAAGTCTTCCTACCTTGGTATTGCAACATCTACTAGAATTTGTGAAATGTCAGTGTCCAGAGATTTCTCAGGCAGTAAACTATTTGGGATAATGCCCCTTTTCAAAGATGTGTTAGGATACCTAGGTGTCTTCTGCATGTTGCCCTGCTGGCGCAGTGGTTAAATGTCTGTCCTGCAGCCACTCACTCAAAACCATAAGGTGGCGAGTTCAAGACCAGCAAAGGGCTGAAGCTCGACTCAGGCTTGCATTCTTCTGAGGTTGCTAAAATGAGTACCCAGATTGTTGGGGGGCAAATAGCTTGCAATTGTAAACTGCTTAGACACTCCTTAAGGGTATGAAGCAGTATATAAATGAAGCTGTTTGTTTTTGTTTTTGTTGCTTTCTTGGTCATATTTCCAGAAACTCCCTGTTTTCCTGTTACTGGAGGTTCAGAAAGCTATGATTTCTGACACTTTGTAATCCCAACTGTATTTCACAACTGTACTTGAGTTGCTTCAGATGATATAGGTTAGCTGATGCTATGTGAAATCTACCTAGGAATCGCTGAACTCTGTTAATTGCATTGATTTGAATGTTTTGCAGAATTTGACCGAAGACGCTGGTCAAGACGATCGCCAAACAGGTAGTGCTTTTAAGTACAAATGTATTTTCCTAGAAACTGTATGCCAACAACAGAAAAGATGTAGGTTTCCTAGAAATTATAATGGTGCAGTATGATTACTTGTGTGGCTCATTGTTAGGAGAGAAAATGGCCACATGTATTCTAGTGTTTAAAACCACTGTATGACTTTTTGTTTATGTCTAGTAATTGACTAGATGTTTATAAGGTGATGGCTTTTAAAGATAATTTTGAGGATTCAGGTTCAAAATTTGGTTCATTTTTTGTGACTGATTTTTTAAAAAATGTAACTTCAACATACAGTAACATCACACAGCATTCTTGATACTTGTGTTAACATTCTTTATAGCAGGCACACTTGCCTATCATGTTCATGAAAATAAAATTGCTAAGGTATTTCTAGTATCGCATACACTCCCTTATAAATTGATCTTACAGTTGAAGGCCGATTTTGGGTCCAGAATTAGGATTTTTATATGGATACATCGAAGGTAAAACATAGGGGCAAGTAACAAAGGAAGTAAAGGGCGAAGCAACGGAAAACCATGCCAAAGAACTTACAGATTTCCAGCCGGGTCAACTATTTTTACTTGCGCTAAAGGTTGCATGGATGAGGAAGGAATAACAGTAAATGGTGGCTGAGTGATGTGTGTGTGGGGTGACCAGCCACTAATGGGGCTAAGAAAACATGTACATATCAAAAAGGATGCAAAGATTCAAGCAAAGAAAATGGCAATTATGGTACATTAGTGGTGATTACAGACTTTAATTTTAATATAACTTTGCCTAATTTTAACCCAGAAAAGTTGGCAAACATGCACAAATGTCTTGTTCAAATCCTTCGAAGTCTGATTCCTCATTGCTGGAATAACATTGCTTTTTACTAAAAATCAGTTGGAAATATATGTCCACTTCTGCCACCATTTTAAATCTTTGTTTCTGTTGAGGGTAGATGCTCTTCCCTGGGCAGATTCCTTTCCCCTGGCTGATTAGAGAAGAGTATTTAATACAGTGGGCTGATTGTATCAGCTACAAGGAATATAAGAGATTTAGCTACCCAAAACAGGTACCATTTTTGGGAGCATGGAACGCGGTGATGGAGTGCTAGTGCTTGAAGCGAGTCTCCAGCTCTTATTGTTTGCACTAGCTTCTCGGGAAGACAGTGTCAGAGGGGGCTAGATTACATGTGTTACATCATCAAGATGAATTCCTCCTAAACAAGAATCAAATAAGTTTGTGTAATTCCATTATTAACAACAATTTAAACGAAAACCTCATTAAGCCTCCCACTTTAATTTCATATTGCATAGTATCTAAAAGTCTTGGGTGGCCTGGAATAATTTAGTGGTGCTAGTTTAAATTCCTTTGGCATTAGTTGAAAGCTTTAAATATTTTAAAGGTTATTATGCTGCATAGTTGATGATCTTATTACTAGATTTGACTATTTTTTATGTGTTACTATTTATGGCATGATTGGTTTGACTGATGTCATGTATTGGCCTGAATCCTACTGGTTAGTCCTGTCTAGATTAGGCCCATTTAATGGTGAGTCACCCCATGGATAAGTCCCACTGATTTTCAACTAATGAAGAAGAAGCCATCCATGCATGATTTAATGTCTATTGCCTGGGAAAGGAAAGGCAACACATGGTCTCAAATAAAGTATTTTCTACTGCTGTTGATGTTAAGATCTTCTCCTTTTGATGAGGAACCATGAAATAACAGGACCAGACACAGCAAGTTGGTTTAAATAACTTTATTTGACCAAGAGGCATTGAACCCAGAAAGGTGCAAGAGGAGGGACCAACCTGATGTGGGATAAGCTGAGGCCAGGGATCACCCATCGCCTTCCCTTGGGCGAAACAGCTGAGCCCCAACGGCAGTCCAATAAATGGGTTGCTCCCTGGCCAGCCATCTACTGGAAGGCAAACTCAGGACACCCTCTCCCCCCGTCATAGGATTTTTAAGTGATAGCAAAACCCTCAGGTTCACCTTAAGCATAGACTCCTTCCCCACCTCTGGGTCACAGGACCTAAAGAGGCAGCTACAGAGCTCTCCCCTTCACCAAAAACATGCAGAAGTATACACTGAAACTCTTACACATGGATAAGGGACAAGCATCTGCTTAGTCCCTTTGCCCCACCAGGCCAACCAGTAAGTCCTTTACTCCCTGTTGCAGATTCTCCAGAAACAATGTTACTCACTGCAGAAAGCTGCACACTGTCAGCCCTGTAGAGTCCTGGCTGCCCAGAGGATGTGTTAGAAAGTTGCCCAACCCCCTTATTCAGTGTATTCCTGATTTCCCTTTTTATCCTTCTTCTGGCTCTACCCCTCCATGCACAGTATCTTGGCGACTTGCGCCAGATGTCATAACCTCTGAACTCTGTTCCTGTAGGCCATCAAAGATGGCCCCTTGCCCTGCAGGGTTGTTCTCTGTGCAGTTTCTCGACCATATTCTTTTAAATTAATTTTTTTTAATTCTTTTTTTTAAAGTACACGAATTCAACAACAGAGTAATAGATTCCATCTATATAAGACAGTGGTACTGTTGGTGATCAAGAAGATGGGACTCAACCTGTTCTAGATGTAGTTATGGTTCGTCTGAAGGATCATATTCACAGTTGGAGATTACTGGCCTTTATTTTTGATGTCCACAAAATTCACGGCAACTCTTTTGGGGCCGTTGTAACTAGGCATGGATAACCATAAACAAAGAAGACAGTTTCACTAGTATAGTTCCTGACTTGGTTTGAGGTTCATGTGGAAATTCATTAGATGATAAACATTTCTTTAAAAGCTGCCTCACTTCCAACACACCAAGGACCAATTTACTGTACATTGACTACTGTGGAATAACGGAGGCCCATTAGGTACCAAATGGCAGTGCAGTGGAGAGACAGGCCCACAGTGATAACAGCTGGAGGTGGAGTTCATTATAATAAAGTGACAGTTACTGCTGCCATGTTATACTGATATGTAATCTGTCAATTTTCTTAGGGAGTTCAGTGTATCTCAGGTGAAATATAGACAATGGCTCTGGAGGCATTATTACTTAGCTACCCCATTTCAGACAGAATTTGCATTATTTTGCCCTTTCCCTCTTGCACCTTCCAAATGCTTTTAAAGCATACTCACATATCTCCTCTCCTTTGTCCTGCTCTTCTCCTTATATACTTAGCTTGTTTCCTGTATTTAATTGTCACTTCCCAGTTTCCGCCATCCCTCTTTCTCTCTATGGGAAGTTTTTCTTGGGGGAGGGCCTTCTATGAAGTTTAGTTCACAGGAAATGGGGGTGTTTCTTTGGGTAGTACTGACACACTGACTTTGGAACACACTCTAGGTTTGTACAACTGGCATCTACTCTTTGCAGTTTCAGGCACCAGGTAACAATGTTTATATTTCCCCAGATCTTTTAAATTTCAGTCTGTTATTCACTATTTACTGTTTTTAGAATTGAGCGTATAGTGCTTTGGATTCTTCCCTGCTGCTGTGCTGTTTTGACTTTTCTGCTGTGTTTGTTACGGTTTATTGTTCAGTGTATAAAAAATTGTGTTCTTAGTTTTAGAAGTTGCTTCAAACACTTTTGAGGCTGAACAGACCTACATTAAATAAATATTGCTGACTCGGGTTTTGCATCTATTTAATCTGTTTTCTCGTTTTTCCTCTTAATTATTCTACAGGAAGTCTCAGGTCTTGCAGTTCTTCAGACTGCTTTAGCAAAGTGATGCCTCCAAGAAAAAAGAGGCGACCTGCAGCTGGAGATGACTTATCAGCTAAAAAGAGTAGACATGATGGGTATGTGATTCCGCTTAGTTGTGCCTTTCTGTCACGACATATTGCTTCTGGGTGGACAGGAGATAAATAAGTGGAGGTGGCAGGTTTATTTTGCTTATACTTTAGGGTTCAGCAAATACACTTGTTTCTTTGAGAATTGTCATAATAAACGTTTATGAAAACAGTACTTTTTCTCATAAGGAATGGTTTAGATGATGCACTTCTAGGATTGGGTCTATGGATTTTACAGATGTCACTGGTGGCTTTGGAATTCAGAGCAGAATACCTCCCCCCCCTCAATTCCTGTTCCTCCAAAATATACACCCATTAAAATTATGTAGAGCAGGCCAGAACATATCTTGTCTTTATGTGCACAAGCTGTGCTGAAAAGCACAAGCTAATTTACCCCACACCCCCATTCATGTCCAGAGAGGAAGACATTTAAATTCTAGTCACAGATTGCAAAAACTGTAGTTTCTGGTTTCATCCCAATTCAAGAAACTGGTTTGCTGGATATCAAGTCATGATCAGTACTGCATGTTTTTACCTATAAAGAGAGAGACTTGATTGCTGAAAATTTAGAGAAGAGGTCTAGAATATGCTGGAAGAGAGGTGTCCCAATGTTGCCCCTTTCCTTACTTCACTTTATGTACCTGTGGCCTGATCATCTCACAGAGTGATATCAGTTCTCATGGCCTTTCACTTTTTTTCAACAGTGTCAGTTTTTAGTGGCTTTAGGTTCCAGTGCAGAAATTCATCAGTTAAATTGGAAAGCTTTGTTACATAGTTACATAGCTTTGTTACATTTATAATTGTACTGTTGCCATGATGTAAGCCCAGCCGGCTGCCGTGAGGAATAGAGGTCTGCAATGCTGACAAGTGAAGAGTTGAAGGATGCCAGTGCATCATCTTTCCACTAGGAGGTTTCAGCATGCTGAGGAGTTGCAATAGGATCCTGCAGAGGTCCCTGCTTCTGGTCGGTGGCAGGAGGGCAATGGACACATCCTTTAGTGCCACAGATCTCTATTCCTCTAAAATAGTTTTTGGATTATTTTAAGATGGGTTTCAGGGGTCAGATTGGGAGACAAATTGTAGCCATGTAATTGTGGCTACATGTCTTATACAGGATCTTGGCCTATATTTTTGTCTTCTTTCTCTTCATTGCCAGTATGTATAGAAAATATGATTCTGCTAGAATAAAGACAGAAGATGACATGTTCTCAAGCAAGAGGTGCCTAGAGTGGTTCTATGAATATGCAGGTAGGCAAAAATATGCTTTGCTATTCCTAATGCTAACATTTTAAGAGACTATGGGGCTAAACAGACAGGCAAAAAGAGGTGCTATCAGGCTGGCTTGAAGGCATGGCGTTTAGATGACACATCCCTTGAAGCCAGCAGAAAAGTGTCCTTATGCAGAGAAAAGCTGTTTCAAAAAGAAGTAGCTTTTTTCTGTTTCTTCCTGGCTTGAAAACATGTCATGTGGTCATGACATGAGCACTGCAGCTGCCTTGGGAGCCGGTGGTGCAGTTGGTGGGGTTTCAATGTGGCTTCAGAAAAGGCAGCTTCAAGCCACTTTTTCCTGCCCATCTGTTTTGCCCCATTATATATATATATGTGTGTGTGTGTGTGTGTGTGTGTATAATACATAATATAATATGCAGATCACTGAAATAACAATTAAAACAACAAAGATGTTGTTGTCTGCCTTCAAGTTGACCCTATAATGGAGCTTTCTTAGCAAGATCTCTTCAGATGAGGTTTACTATTGTCTCCCTTTAAGACTGAAAGACTGTAACTTGCCCAAGGTCATCCAATAGGTTTCCTTGGCTGAGGGGGGATTTGAATCCTGATCTCCCAGGACTCTGGTCCATCATTGAAGCAACCACAATGGCTTATCCAACGTTTGTTGTTCTTGTGCGCTTTCAAGTAGTTTCCGACTTATAGTGACCCCTTACGTTTTTTTCTTGGCAACGTCTTCACAGGGGGTTTGCCATTGTCTTAGTCTCCACAAAATGGTAAAGCGTTTAATTTCAGTACCGATACTACTCTAATTTTGGCTTTAAATTGCAGACAGTTTTGCAGATATACTTGCTAGGAGCATTTATTAAAATCATAAAATGATTAACCAAGTGATACAGTAGCCTGCAGCTCTAAATTGTAATTTAATTGCTCCATATTTAATATTTGTGTAGCAGTTTGTGTTAATTAATAGAGCAGTGAATGTAAATCTGCAAAGATAAAAGAAAGGAGCTGATTTATGGTTTAAACACTGTTGTGAAAGAGACAGGTTTTCAATTTTTTTTTTTGACAAAACAGTTGAAATCTGTTTTAAATTTGAGTTTTCATGTTGTGAAAAGGTATACATGGATGTATATCATTAAAGTAACATGAAGGATGCAGTGGCTTAGTGGTTAAGATGTCAGTTCTGACAATCGGAAGATCAGAAAATAGGCAATTCGAGGCCCGAGTGCTGCATGATGGGGTGAGCTCCTGTCACTAGTCCCATCTTCTGCTAACCTAGCAGTACAAAAGCCTGCAAATGCAAGTAGATAAATAGGTACCATTTTGGTGGGAAGGTAACAGCGTTCTGTGCAGTCATGCTGGCCACATGATCATAGAGTAGTCTTCAGTTTAGTAATGGAGATGAGCACTGCCCCCTATGGTTGGACACGACTTGACAACTTTGTCAGCGGGGAATACCTTTACATTTTTAAGGGTGAACCTATGGGTTTTCTTGGCCTTCCCCTGAGGCTGAGAGAGTGTTACTTGGCCAAGGTCACCCAGTGGGTTTCCATGGCTGAATAATAGTTACAACTAAATGTAAGGTCATTTAGACCAAGTAGGTATATCTGAATTGTTTTCTTTTTGGTTAGGAGAATTAAGGACTATAGAAGGGTATAAGTCATATATTAATTGATTAGCCCATATATTCTGATTTTATACATCACATGACGACCAGAATAGTCCTTCGACATTGCTGGCTCTTCGGCTTCATAACGGAGATGAGCATCGCCTTCTATAGTCAGTTACACTAGACATTCATGTCAAGGGACTACCTTTACCTTTATAACATTCTGTAGAGGGTGAGGTAGGACAGAAGGATTTGAATCGTTTAAAAACTTATTTACAGATATGCTATCTTATGCATACTACTGTATTTAAGCAGTCACATATTCATCAGAATGCAGTGTATGAACAACCCAGTATTTTGAACTTTTGTAAATTCTAATTGTAGCTTCTCAAGTGAAAGTAACACAATCTCATTTGCTTGTAGGAACAGATGATATTGTGGGTCCTGAAGGAATGGAGAAATTCTGTGAGGACATTGGGGTTGAACCAGAAAATGTACGTTCAGGCTTATTTACAGGTGGCAGAGCACTGGCTTGCTTTCAAACAATAAAACAATGGGGAAGTACAGTCTTGTTTTTTTATCCATTTTTATCCATTCACCCTTTCAGGTAATATCCTGCTCCCATTCCATAGCTTTTGGGCAACTTATGCATTGCAGTTATTTTAAATTTTATACTGGAAAAAAGAATGCGCCATCCCTTCTTCCTTGGTCCAGTTCATACTGATGTACTGAAAATGAGGGTATTCTAGTTGTCTAAAAGATATTTGTCTTTTTGTATATTAATAACTTTCCCAAAGTTGAGACTAGTACCCACTGTAATCATGGCTTAACAAATGATGTAAGTGGATGCATTATTTACATATTCAAGATAGGTAACTGGTGACACAGAAATACTGGGCCACCATCAGGAACTTTCCACTTTACTCAAGGCCTCTCCTTTGCACCTCAGGCTAAATATTCAAGCATGGAACAGCCTCACTCCTGTAAAGATATTTGTCTTTATAGGCTAAATATTCTACGTCATCATCAACAACAAAGGCCTGGGCCAGAACTACTTCATCCAAAACCTCAGTGTGTCTTGAGTTTTTCCTGAGCCACAGGGAATGCATTCTTTAACTCCTTGAAGGCTTTGAGATGTTTTGATAGAAATCTCCTGTCCATGCACTTCATCTGTTTTCTCCTGCATTGTTTAGTCCTCGAAAGTAGGTGTGAATAGCTTAAATTTGACACCTTTCAATGTACGTTTAGTAATGAGGATTAGTGATGAATGCTTCTGAATCTACACAGAGGTTCACCTAGAAATCTAAGTCTTTCTGTATTGTAATAACTTTTTTTTGTTTTTTAATTAGGTAGTTATGCTTGTGTTAGCTTGGAAGCTGGATGCTCAGAACATGGGTTACTTTACATTGCAAGAATGGTTAAAAGGAATGACATCTCTTCAGTACGTATTATCTTAATCATCAAATGTGAAGTAGATTCAGCAGAAATGCATTATCTTACAAATTTTAATCTCACTGTCCACAGGAACTGAAATTTCTTTTCTGTATCTTTTGGTCTTTTTCAGTATTCTTTGTCTGTCTGTCTCTGTCCCCGCCCCCCAAATTTCGTGAACTGTATGAAAAACATATTGTAGGTCTCAATGATAGACTGATTAATATCTATGGAGAGGTTAATTTGTACAATATTAACTGTATGAAAAACATATTGTAGGTCTTAACGATAGACTGATTAGTACATAGGGCGAAGTTAATTTGTACAATATTTTTGCTAAAAATCTTTCTGGAAAGACAGCATATAAGGACCATAAAATGGTTTGATGGTTATTAAGTCTATCTAAAGTTCTAAAATTTAAATTGATATTTCATTTTTAATTCTCCAGATGTGATACAACAGAGAAACTAAGAAATTCTTTGGATTACTTGAGATCTTTATTAAACGAGCCTACAAATTTTAAACTTATTTACAGATATGCATTTGACTTTGCACGGGTGAGTAGTTTGAGATTGGAATTATTTCAGTCTCTTTTCATCAGTTTTCTTACTATTCCTTTCATAGACAGCAATTTCTATGTTGGTGTTAATTATTCCAAATATTTATTCAAATATGCTATAGTGTGCAGAATTCTATTTGTGTTTTTAGAATTTTTGTCCAGTTATGTATATTTGCTCAACTGCATGGTTATTTGAATGAATCATTTGCACATCATTGTTGTTTTTATGCTCGTTTCTTATTTGCCTTCTGTACAGATTTCATTATTTCTGGAAGTCTTAGTTCTGAAATCTACAATTTTTAGATAGTGGCCTACCACTCAGTCACAGTTTTCTACACTCAGTTCTCCCCAAGACAGTCCAGGAATCATGATTTGGAACCATTTTTACACTTTCCTTCGGCCAATCCATTTTATACTCAAAGAAGGAATAGTTTTTGCTATGCAGAATGAGTGTAAGGAAAGACAATATAGCATATTCAAAACCTCTGCCATTCCCAGGTCGTGCCTGGGATTGAACAATATTCTTTGCAGAGGCAGTCTTGTAAACTTTGCTGAAAGAGTTGTTGGATAGCATTAATGCTTCTTCAAAACCTTCTTACAGTCTGATATACCGAGCACTGATATACTGGCTGATGAAAAGCTTCCAAGCTTTTTAGGATGAAAAAGGAATGTACTTCCAGGTACCTCTTTGCTGTGACAGTGCAACAAAATAAAGATATTCATGAAAATATGAAGACATTGTTTGTTTATCTATGTTAGGAAATTAATATTGACATAGAATGAATTGTTATTTCTGATGGTGGTAGAAGAATGTAAAATATGAATCTTCAGTAATTTTGTTGGCTTCAGTGTCTGTATTTATCCCCCTTCCCCCCCCCCAAAAAAAAACCCTAAATGAAGATAATCACATTTTGGTTGAGGTCCTGCATAATTGGCTGAGATATCTTTATGACAATGAAGTTACTGGTACTTCACTGACATGGTAAGAAACCATGTTAGAAAAATGTTACTGTCACTGTGGGGTGCTATGTAAGATGCCCCATTGCACAATGAGGGCTTTCAGCAAGTGTGCAAGATGTCTCTTGTGCAGCAGAAGCATCCACAAAAGGTGGAGACACTTTTTTTCTTGGGAGGAAGGCACCCATGACTTCCCTGATGGTTCTGTTGGGGTCATTGACCCCCCCCTTTCTGCTGTCATTGCACAGAGGCAGCCCATTAAGCAAAGTGCAGTACTGTTGCAGATCACAACTATTTCACATCTATGCTTCTTGCTCTGTCTGTGCAGTGGTCATAATGGTGCAGCTATGACCATGCTGCTCTCCTGGGAATACAACTCCTGGGAATGATACAGTGGTCCCCCGGTTTACCAAACCCCCGAGGAACGAAATCCCCGGGATCCGAAACCGGCGGGACCAAAAAATATCCCCCGGGATCCGAAGGATCCCCCGGGATCTGAACAAGAAAAACCGCGCAGCCCCTTTAAATCGGCCGCGCGGTCCGGCAGAATTAGCGGTCCTCCGGGAAACGAATACTTCCGGGTTACGAAAGGTAATCCGGAATGGATTACCTTCGTAACCCGGGGGACCACTGTACTGTTGTATAGTATTGCAGTTCTAAACTTCATGATTGTATGTTAGGTTATGATGTCATAAATTCCCAACAGGATGCCAGCCATAATTCACATATTCTATCTTTTGCAGACTAATCTGCCTTGGTTATTAGTCCAAATGACAAATATGACAAATAACTCCCTTTTTTCATTGTGACAGGAAAAGGACCAGCGAAGCCTAGATATAAATACTGCCAAGTGTATGTTAGGACTTCTTTTAGGAAAAACGTGGCCTCTTTTTCCAGTATTTCACCAGTTCCTAGAGGTAACAGTAGAAAAACCTTTGTTATATATTTTAAATGCTTGTGGGGGGTTGGTGGACACCAGAATTTAAACCAGTGAGTGGCTTGAAAATTTATTGCCAAGCTTGAGTATTTTACATCAGTTGCTGGTAAAAAAAACTTACACAAACATGTTATATGCCACATTATAATTGTGATTGGATTGTTGATAATAGCACTCATAATTTCAGAAAAAAACAGAAGTTGCAGTGAACTAAACTTCACTTATGTTAGGCATACAAACTATCCCTGTTTCCCCTAAAATATGACATTCTCTGAAAATAAGACCTAGTAGAGGTTTTCCTGAATTGCTAAATATAAGGCCTCCCCTGAAAGTAACACCTAGCAAAGCTTTTGTTTGGAAGCATGCCCATTTTTTTGTTCAACAATAAATGTGAATTCTTCTTCTTGGAAAAATAAGACATCCCATGAAAATAAGACCTAGTGAATCTTTGGGAGCAAAAATTAATATAAGACACTGTCTTATTTTCGGGGAAACATGATATGTGTCAGTCTTGGTTGCCTATCTTTAATATGGTACAATAACATCCAAAATCCACAAGACAGAGATATCTTTATGGGAACAATTAAAATGCACAAAATATATGTTGCAAGCTTTTGAAGCTCCACTAGCTTCTTCATCATGGAAAGGTGTTAAAAATGATACAGGAGAAAGAAAAATAGCACATTGTTAGAGTCACAGGTCTGCAATTTGTGGATTTTTGATTATGCCGACTAATCTTGCATAGTTATAAAGGTAGCGCATAATGTATATGAACTATTTGGGGCACTTAATATTGTATAGCCCATTTCCTAAGTATTATGTGAGGTCCAAAATACACTGCAGAAATAATCCAGTCTGAGACTCCTCTAACTACCCTGGCTCAGTACTAGGGAATCCTGGGAATTATAATTTATTGTGGCACCAGAACTCTCTGACAGAGACAAGGGGATGTGAGGTCCTGCAGGTTTGGTATCCACAGGGGGGTCCAGAATAGATCCCCCATAGATACTGAGGTCTCACTGTACTTTAATGTATGACCTCTTTCCTCTTCCCTCAGTTTCACGACAGGCGGTTTGCTAATACATATATGCAGTGAGAAGCTAAAAGGTTGTTAAAACCTTTCTAAATACTAGCCAGCTAGCATATCCTTCTTAACTTCGTTTCACAAAACTGGTCAATTGATTTGAGTCACTCTTGCAAGTAGGTTAAAAAGAGATTTTGAATCTTTGAAGTATTCACATACCCAAAGAACAGAATTTTAAAAATTAGACATTCATGCTTTCATTAACTCTCACTTTTTTTTTAAGCAGCAGTCTAAGTACAAGGTGATCAACAAGGACCAATGGTGTAATGTTCTGGAATTCAGCAGAACCATTAATCTTGACCTCAGCAATTATGATGAAGATGGTGCATGTATGTAGCTGTGTGGAAAAACAAAAATAATTCAGTATCATGCTATATTCTAAACTTTTAATTAAATGTAAAAAAATCTTTTTGATTTTTTGATTTTCTCTTTTTCAGGGCCAGTGTTGTTGGATGAATTTGTGGAGTGGTATAAAGAAAAACAAATGACATAGGAACTTTAACTATGCACAGCCGCTCAAGAGTCTTTGTTACTACAGTTATGTTGACCATTAGCCATAAACTGCTATTTGTATAAAAGCGCATGCTGCTTTTCCTGCACTGTATCCCATTTTCAGGGACCTTTTGGTGTTTTGCTGTTTAACAGGCCAGCTCTGTTTGCTGTGTAGCATTGTTCTCTTTGAAGGCTGCTTTGCATTTTGTATCTACACTACAGATGGTGAACTTACCAGCATCCTCACTGTGATTAATGTGTATATTGCTGTCTAAACTTTGTATATGTGTATAAAAAAGCTTCACCTAGGAATTATTTCAGCAGAAATGTATTGTAAAAATAATTTTGTGGCATATTTCTAGTTGCAGTCAGTAACCATGTAAGTTAATTTTTAATTTTCACGCGGTCTCAGACATAGCATTTCAGGAAAAGTGATTGTTGGGATGGTAACCATGTAGAGCTATTGCCAGTTAGCAACAGTGTTTAAGATGCCAGTTTTTGAGAGGAGATGTTGCATTATGATTTCTTCACATGCGGATGCCCAACAGAAGTTTTGTTAGTAAGCGAGTATTGGCTGTCTTTTTAAAACTGCAAACTTATTAAAATTGTTACAGCTTCTTGAACAGAGTTGTACATGTTACAGTGACTTCCATTTGGTGATAAAGCTGACTTTCTGATACTCAGAGTGCCATAGATTTCAAATTGGTACAGGGGGACAAATTAAAACTGATTAAAAAGGGTTTTAGACTTGCAGACTGGTATATTCCTTTATATCAGGTTTGCTTTGTTTTGTTCCCAGAATGTTATAGTTGAAGGTAAAGTGAAGTCTCTTGTAAAGTTAAACAGGCTTGTGGGTGGATTTTATGTTATGGAATCATTTGCTAAATTTTACCCAGAAAACCTTGCAACACTGGCTTCTTATATACCAGAGAATGGATTTCCTTGTAGGTGCCTGTTGCAGGCAATGGGCAAAGTAATCACCAGCATTGTCACTCATTTGGGACCACTTTTCTTAACTGTTTGCACAGGAAAGTCCAAGCCATTACTTGCTTGGGGAAACTAGATGATTAAGACAAGACATATCTCGTCATATTATCTTTGCCCCAGCCTTCGCTATATAAATTTCAGTAATTAATTTGACAAATGTTTGCTAAATAAATAGCAAACGTCTATGGAAATACCTCCAAAAATGCATTGGTGTATGTTTAACGGACAGTGTGTTCGGTGTAGTGTTTGCAATAAAAACATTAACTGGCATTTTCTCCTAGCAGAAAACTAAAAATAGGTAAACCTCAGTTCTAAAATTTCGGTTTGACAGAAATAAGTGGTCAATACTTTACCCCTTGTTCTTCATTTTTGGGTTACTAAATAACTGACAGAACATGTATAGGCATAAGCCTCTTTAGTTCAGAGTGCTTCTAAACAAAGTTGAATAGAAAAATGATGGACTGGGATCTTAGGATGCCCATATGCAACGTGATTCTACATTGAAAAGGGAGAGAGTGCTGAACTCTTCCACTTCTCAATGGAAATCTGTCTCATCATGGAGTATGCCCCTCTCACCTTCAGAAGACTTCATAGCAGTATTGTGTTATGCAGGCTCATACTAGACTAGTGAAACTGAAAATATTATGTCCAGGTTCTTATTTATGTACTACACTGGCAGAGACAGTGCTATCAGGAAGAAAGCCACAAGAATGGTGATTATGAAGGGAAAAGGCAATGCAGAAGTATGGCTATGAGTCAGTAGATTTTGTCTGCTTTCTCTTGCTATTACTGTGTGCCCTGGAAAAAGTACAAGCACCAGCAAGCATAGTGCTCCAACAGGAATCTGCCCAGGTGCTCATAGCTCTCTCCATCCCAATTGTGTTAATTGTAACTGAATTTAGATTTCAAGAGAAAATATGTTATGGGAAAAGAATTATGATTTATTCATAAAATTCTATCCTATCTATTCAGCTTGTTTTCTGCAAGCAGATAAAAATAGTTCCTTGTATATAAAACTGTAACATTGCCTACAGGTACACGACATTTTGACAAGATAATTTGCAGCATCAAACTATTTATTAATGCCTTTAAAGATCTACTATGTTAATTACAGTTGGGATAGCCATAGATGAATAGTTGTGAAAGGGGAAAATACAGGATTTACTGCAAGTTATCTTGCTGAGAGGTTAAAAAGTTGCCAGGATAGACAAAGTAGCCCAAGAATTCATGTGATCAAGAGTAAAAGTGAAAGTAAGGAAGGTCAACAAAATTATGGCTAGATATAGTTCCTGGTGCCAATTCTCAATCTATTTGGGTGTGGGATTATGCATGAAATTATGAAATGAACAAACTATACAATACTTCCTTTTAAAATTGAAGCAAAAATGGGAATTAATTGAATTCTGGTCCCAGGTATTACTGGCAAATCATGTGTGGGCATTACACTTGAGAATGTTAAGAGTTGATCAGTAAGTTCTGGTAAAAGTAATGAGCTAGAATTCAAGGTGCATATGGAGGATTCTATCATCTCTGACTTCTCAGAACATACCATTGCCACTTTATGAAATGCTTTATAGAGTTCTGTCATGTGCAGAATTTTCTAGATCCTGTGGCAGTTAAATAAGAAATATGTATTTATATTTTGCTACCAATACCTGAGCAGAAAAAAAAACTGGTCCTTGAATTTCGCTGTGAAAAGCAGACTGTCTTAATAAGTACATTTCAGGATTAGGTGTATTCAGAATTTTATCAGTATACAATTTTTGTTATGATTGATGCAGACTTCAGAAATGGAAGAAAGATGCATGTGCTCTTTATGTTCTAAAATCTAGCCCATAGATTATGAAAGAATGTTTAACAAATCTTTTTATCTTTTTTATTTGCTCAAAATGTCAAGCATCCTAAAGGTGTTGACATCATGGCTGAGTTTTTGATTAGGAACAAAGTGTTCCATTGGAGTTTAAATGCTCTTCACATTCACAATCAGTGTTTTCTGTGTGTGGTTACCTAGTGTACAAACTGATTTGTGAGTGCTAGACCGGTCTATGGGAAAATAAGACTCCAGATGCTGTCAAATAGGCTTTTTCTGTAATACCAAAGATAGATAAGTGTATTTCATTGGCACACTGGACTTTCAGAATAAAAAACTGAATTCTTGGGCAATACAGTACCACTTATCAATACAATTTACTTTCTTGCCAATTAGACTGAAATACAATAATGAAGACAAACTTGGTCCTCCTAATCTGGTGTTGATTTGTATGATGTCAGTTCTTGCTTTTTGTCAATAAGGGCAGCAAAACTGTCCATTCTGTATTAGAAAAGCAAGACAATAGGATGAATGCACCATAAAAATCTGAATAAATGTAATGATATACAATACTAGTCTCCTTTTTGCTTAGTGCACATTAGTTTCTTAAGGACAGACCTTCCGGGATTCATTTTATTTCATAACCAATTTAGAATTTTAAGTAACTCTATGCCTGCAGTTAATTTTTTCCCTACTTTTGGATCATTGGTCATGTCTCCATGGTCTCCTTTTAGAAGTAGTGGAATATAATAGAACTTGTTCCCAGTCAAGAACCTAATGGTGCTTAAATCCTGTGTAGCTGAATTGTAAGGATTTGCTTTGTGCCTGGGCTAATTACAACTGCTAAATACCTCTTGAAAGCCTTAGACTCTGTCCTTCCATATGGTTGTGTCAATGCATAGAACCACCAATTTACACTGGCATTCTTTCATTTGAGACGAAAGTGTGTGTTTTCAGAATTTATTCTGTGACACACTGTACTGGTAGAAAGAGCAGTTTATCTAATGACACCAACTGCTATTTTTGTCTTAGGTGTTCCCGTATTGCAAACTTGAGGTGTGCTTTTCAAGTCCTGTGGCTCAAACTGACTAAGTACTGTTAATTCCATCTTATTTGAGTTGGTGCACTGCAGTTTTGTGTAAAAACCGATGTTCCATAAATAAAACAGTATTTGTGTTTTTTGTTTCAGAAATTATTTTTATGGCTCTTTTCCATCAGTTTGTAAAAAAGAGGAAAAGGAATGAGAATGGATGAAAAGAGAAATGGGGAGGTGGAGAGGGAAGACTAAGAAAATACATTCTGTTCCCTCTATGGCAGTGCTCAACCAGCTGGAGGAGAGGGATAAGCTGCTCTACCAAAAGGACATTGTTGCCTGAAGGATCCCTGGTAGGGATGGGTTCCTCATCTGTTTTCCATCTGGGTAAACAACCCATCAGTGGAATAAAGAAATTATTCTGTGAATTGAGGATAGGCATGCCCTGCCTAAAAAATGAGAGGAGGGAACCATTACCTGTTGCCTTAAAGGTAGGGAGGCATTCCAGCCTGTCAAATTTACCTAATTAATACAGTACCTCATTGAAAAGGAAAGTTAACTCACTTCACTTGAGGAGGAAATACTGCCAAAATGGGTGGAAGAGTGTGGAAACCCACCTCAGACCCCATTGAGTCTGGGTTGGGCTGATCTGATTTCCGAGGTCTTTTTGGCAAGATATTCCAAAGCGCTCAAATCAGTCAATTCATTTTTCATTGGTCAGAATAGCTTTCTGAGTGCTCTGCTCAAAGGCCCAGACCAACTAGATGACAGTATATTGTACATTCAAGCTGGTAGGTCAGAAATGGTAGTTCACAGCGCTGCCTGTTTACGTTTAGTAATCCAACATCTCATTAAGGTCGGCATAGCTGGGGAGGGGGCACATAAGAGAGCATGGGTCACCAAAGAAATTTAATAACTTCACATCTGAAACGAGGTATTTCATGCACACCCACTGCACCACCCTACTTGTGTAGGATTCTGGCTTTTAAAAAACATCACAGAAATTTATTCATAGCCTTTATTTTTAAGGAAAAATTTTACAAATGCATACCAGAGAATTTCCCTTGGTATCTGTTAATCAAAACTGCTTCATAAAGCAGAAATACATGGTTCATATACAGCACATCAGAATCAAAAGGCATAAACGCATTTTAAAAATCTTGTCTCTCACACAAACAAAACAGCACAGATAAATTCATGTCCCATTTAGTATAAAGCAACGTGTGCAAATAAATAGTAAAAGTCCTACAGTGGAAAATACAGTGGCAAGTAATGTCTTGTAGTATTAAACTAAAACCCATCTAAATTTTTAATTGCCAATTTTTAAAAAGTTTGCCTTTAAGAACTTACTAGAAAGTTTGCTTTTTTATTTGGTGCCTGTGGATAACTGTTAATAATAGTATCAAAAGTTGACCCGTAGATTAGTTTGCACTGCATCATCTGAGCCAAATGTTTATTACAAATTAGCTTTACAGTGATTCCCACAATCTTAATTTTCTCAAACTTTGCATCTACCATAGAAGTTATAATGCCATGCTTGCTTACACACCAGCTACTCTTGAAGGCTGTCATACCATTGGCATTTTGTGTACCCTAGGAGAATACAGTAGGAAATGAAAACGAGGAAATCCCCATGAGCTTGCCCAAGTGCTTTGAGGTGAATACAGAGGCATCTCTGGATTGTGGAGTGGATACATGCACTTGCTAAATATGGCAGTATTAAAATTATTAAAAAACAAGAACATTCATTGACATACTATTCATTTTTTTTAAAAAAATTAAATGTTGCAATGCTTTGCCAGTCTGTGGCAGGAAATATGTGAACTCCATTATTTCATAAACTGCTTAGACTCTGTACTGTCATGAGCAGAATTAAAATCTGGTAGTTGGTTGCTTTGTTCAGGGGCTGTACACATGGGTTAAAAGATCCCACCACTGGCCTGGCATCTTGAGATGATGCAGACCAACAGCCCCAGTCTGGGAACAGGTAGACCAAACACCATTTCAGTGAGTCAGGTCCAGCCTTAGCCCTTAGCATGGTTTAAAATAACTGGCTATTTGTGGCTGCATTTCCCAGAAACTTCACCATGACAGCTGGTAGTGTAGATGGCCATGCGTCCCCTTACCTGCCACCGCCATCTTCCATGCAGTTGTAGCCTATAATATTGGAAGGGGGCGCCTGTCCATGTAGATGAAGTCAGGCATCCTCTTGGTGGGAGCCTGTACAGAGATAGTGGCAATGGCTCCACAGTGCAATGGGTAGACAGGTGGACATCTGAACACTTGTCTATTGCCATGCTGGACAAGGTAAGTGCTGGGGCCAGGAATGGGCTGGATCCATGGGCAGAATATGTCAGGGTTGGTCTGTGGTATTCTGTGTTTGTGCCCTCAGTTACAGTATGTACAAGAACACAATTTTCTTTCTAGTCTGCAATTACAAAAAGCCTGATCTAATAAAAGGGCACCCTTAAAATGTTTTGGCCCTAAAACTTCACACATAATTTAATTGGAGTTTTCATTGTGCACTCCACGTATTTCCTACCCTCCATAACATATGAATCTGACAATACAGCCTATAAGGAAAGGAAGAGGAAGTATGGCCATTGTGAAGAACTTTGGCCAAATGCAAAATAACAGTTTTGTATACAAATTAGTCTATAAATTTTGATGAATGCTCTGTTCTCTACCCCCATTTTATGGGGCTGAGGTAGAGTAGGATTAATACCTTATTAATAGTATTTAGTACATATATAGCACATTTCAAGTATTTCAAACCACTTCATATAAACACAATCTTACTCCTTACAACAGTCCTGTAAGATAAGTCAACAATATTATCTTTACACACAGAGCTAATACATAAATAGCACATTAAAACGGCGGGGGTGGGCGTGGTTATAAGCAATATCAGGCAACAGAAAAATGTTGCCACTACTCTGCTAGAGCTTGACAACAGCTAGCAGAACAAGTACTGGCAACACCTAGCAAAATGAAGTTGTGTATCATGTAAAACATTGTGCAAGCAGAATCAAAATACTGGGTTTTATACCCTTAAAAGGATGAAAACAGAATTGCTTTAACTATTGCCATGACAGACACAATACTATTGGATAACCCCCCAAATTATTAAAAACAATAATCTTAAATTCAAAGGTAACAGAACAGCCTAACATCAAACCTTTAATCTGTTCATACTGAAAAAGTTAAATACGGATAGAAGCTGCCATAATTATCATGCAGAAGAATAAGCTATTTCAGCATGACTATCAAGCATATACAACCAATACTGAAATGCTTTACTGAATACAGTCCTGAATTGCTCATACAGTATATAGTTTTACATGCACTGGGAAATGAGTGGTCATGTGATTATGAATTAATATTTGCTAGTAGACAGTGGAGATACAAAATATTCTATTAGGCACTGCTTATAGAATCTTACACATTTTCTTTACCTTAAAATGAAGTTGGAGGTTTGAAAGATTAGGATTCTTAAAAATTAACCTTCCACTTATCTCCCAAATTACTTCTGCAGTTTTCTGTACCTTCACCACCAAAACTGGACTGAGGACATTTTCAACATCTAGATATTGTTTTTGCCAAGTTTCCTTTCTTCTTGTGCCACACTTTCAAAGTATATAAGAAGAATTTGGGGTTTCAGGGGCTAAGAAGCCCTCAATATTAATTTAGGGTGCCTGTTAGCATGTGGCTAAAGATCATCTAAATATGTCCTTACTGAACCCCAAAATATTTTCCTTGACAGGGAAATAAAACTGGGTATAACATAAAATGCAATGCATTCAAATACAAGCCAGAATATGTAAAGAATGGGGAAAGTATAACTGTCTAGCAGTGGTTCTCAGTCTTTGTTCTTCAAGATGTTTTGGACTTCATCTCTGAAAAATCCCAGCCAGGATGGCTAAAGCTGAGCAATTATTTTGGAAGTAACAAACATATGGACAATGAAAGGCTGAGAACCACTGCTTATACAGCCTTCTTTTTACCCTATAAAGTCTTTCAACACACTGCATTCAAGACAGATTTGGGAGAGGAGGAGGATGGATAATATGATAGGTGAAAAGATGACAGATCCTGATGCTTTTCTTTTAAATAGTAATCTTGCCTTTCTTGGGATATTTTCCAGAATAATATGCAAGCCTATTTATACATGAATTTATGCTAATAATGGTATGTATAAACACTGCAAAATTCAAAGGATTTAAAGGAACACACAGTTCAATCAAGTTTGATGTTCACAAGAAAATGCTCAGCTTGTAACCTCTATGAGGCAGTCATTCATTTTAATATCTTGGCAGAATAGTATAGAAAAAGAAAGGTTAGAGCCTGTTTTCTTGCATCCCTACAAGTATAAATATAACCAGAATCAAAAGGGAGCAACTGATTGACAAGTAGATGTACAATCTCTAGGGACACGAGACTCTTTACATTTCTGTGTTTGCATTTTTGTAATTATGAAGGCTAACATCATTCTCTTCTTTTGCATACAATATCTTACATGTATGCTTCAGTGCACACATAGTTGCAAGAGAAAACCGAATCTGTTAAAGACCAAAAGTTAGGGCAATTAAGGCTTCATTTATCTGTAAAGGTTCTGGCAGAACATTTGGGAAAAATGTAACTTTGCAAAGCAAGAGTATGATAAAGAAAACTATGCTTTCTGGCAATGGCTTTGGTAACCTCAATTCAAAAATATCCTAAAGCAGTGGTTTTCAAATGGTGGAGTGGGACCCCTAGGAGGCATGCGAACATTGCTCAAGGAGGGCATGAGACTTGGAGGCTCCGTCACTCCATCTCTTCCTTTTCCCATACTTTTTTGTGTGTAAAATTTACACATGCATTGAGCTGAATACAGAATTTATTTTTTAAAAAAACTGTTCTAATATTTAATATAAAATGTTAAAATGTGAAGTACACAAATGTGCAGATGAAAATATGCACACTAAATAAACAAAATATTTTTATTCATATACTGTGCTGAGGGGGGAAGGTTCAACATCTGCATGCAATTGCAGATGTAAAAGGGAGGTCCCAAGGGTAAAAAGTCTGAGTAACACTGTCCTAAAGCACTTCTGGAGTGAAATTGGTGCCTAACGTATTGAGATGCACTCACATTAACTAATGGCTTATTTTAAACATGATTGATTATATCAATCTAATACTGTGTAAAAAGTGCTTCATGTAATATGCTGTAAAAACAACAACCTTCCAAACATGCATCTGTTTAAATCTAATACAAATGGTTCATCCTGTTCCCACTGTTCATAGCTTTGTCTTTAATATGTATTGCTACAAGGGTTAACAGAAGTTTGACATCCCATGTTGCGGGTTTTAACTTGAACACGGAATAGAGTCCCATCAGCACACATGCAAAGCTTGTAACGCTCCCAGTCACCGTTGCTAAATTGGTCTTTAGGGGAATAACTTGGTAGTCGAGAAGTACTGACCATCACGCTTCCATTGAGGACAATGCTCTTATCCTACCAAAAAAATATTTATATACATTAACACAAGTTATTCTACACGAAGAAGCACTTAAGTACTTTCATACACAGAGTGAAGACCTTAGGAAGCTTTATTATTTAGTATTAGGCCAACAGTTCATTTAGTCTAGTATTATCTACTCTAGCATTGGCTCAAGTCCAAAAGTTACTTTCTAGATGCCAACTCTGGGAGTTGTTGTCCCAACAGCTATGTTCCTAAGTTTTATTCTGATCCAAGCTAAAGGACTTTCCTAAACCTGCTAGACAATATCCATTAACTAGAAAGATGCCAGTGATTGAACTGGAAACGTTTTGTATGTAGAGTATGTACTTGTTAGACCAATATCCAGTGTTGGTTGCTTCTTTTTAATTACTTTAATTTATAATGCAAGAAGTGCCATTCAGAAACAAATCAATCAATTAACACAAGTTCAACTAAAACAACTTGCTTTAAAACCACTTTTTAAAGAACAATTATTATTTATGCTAGTGGCCATAACATCTGAACTGTATCCTGATACTTAATTTTCTGATTTAGTCCTATATTGGTATAATCCTATACTCCTATATAGAGGCTACCAACTTGTCAATTCCCAAAGGTGGGATATAAACATTTTAAGTAAGTATGGTAAAAAATATTGCCAGAATAATCAAATTAATTCATTCATATTTTGTACTTTCCCCCCAAAGTGGGAATTGTGCAGCTTGCAGCCTACATGTAGCCATGTGGGTCTTTTGTGTGGTCCTAGAACTTCCATCACTGAAAAAAAGAGCCAAAAAATGGAGAATCTCTTGTGTAAAACCTCCTGAATTCATGTTCCTCCATTATAATGTGATTTCCTCCATGCTTCATTTGCATCTCAATAGCATTTTTAAGAATTCATAAACATCATTGCATGTGATTCATGGGGGTCCAGAGGGTATTTGGAAAAGGGCAAGTGCTGTTTTGGTCTCTTCACAGATGTCTACTTTTACTTCCACAATCGTCAGTAGACCTGAGGTGGTCTAAAAAGACCCCATTTCTTAGGGGAGGGATGGAAGAAGGGACTCAAGAGCTGGTGCTGGCTTTGAAGTAACAGACAAAGCAGTCCTATCACACACCTTTCTTTTATCACTTTCACAGGAGGGCAGTAATAATAATAATAATAATAATAATAATAATAATAGTAAAATATTTATTTATATTTCCTGCCTGTCCCTGCAGATCGAGGCGGGATTACAGCATAAAAACCATACAATAATTAATGGGTGGGAGTGTTGTCAGATATTTTTAAAAGTAGCCACTTCTGTGTTATCCTGTTTTGATCATGTGTCCAGGGAGGTGTGGCTGGGCGTGGGACTTGTATCCAGCTAGTCCTTAGAGTTAACATTTTTCTTCTCCTTCTTTCCAGGCAAAGCTGTTTTGATTTAGCACTGGCATATAAATATTCTAAATCAAGTTTTTCTTTTATAATACATGAGTATTACTTATTGTCATACTTTTCTTGTGAGGTGTATCTAGCTGGAACCCTGTCAGTGACATGTTCAAGTGTACACTCCTGTTATACCTCTTAAATATTTTAAAGGTCAGTATTCAGTACCTCCATACTAACACCCACCAGTCACACACAGCCATCATAACAGATGGAGAATGTGCTTGTACTCGATTAGTGTTCAAAACAAACAAAAACAAACAGCTTCATACCCTTAAGGAGTGTCTAAGCGGTTTACAATTGTAAGCTATTTGCCCCCCAACAAATAACGGGAGAGAGGGGTGCTCACACAGCATCTGATTATTTTATTTATTATATATTTATTTCATTTCTATGCTGCCTTTCTTCCAGAAAGGGACCTGAGGCAGTTACATTTATACAGCCAAAGGCAAAATCAAGACACCCTCTCTCCTGATTTTCTTGAGATCGAGGTGTATGAAGTATTTGTCCTTCTGGCTGTAGAAATGTATTGCAGATTCTAAAGTTTCTATAAGATGTGCTAAAGTGAGCTATGTTTTTCAAAGCTGTTAGAAGTATGCACATTTACTGTATATACTCATTTGTAAGTCTAGAAACGTTACTCAAAAATTGATCCCCAAAACCTGGGTTAATTTATCCGTGGGTCAATTTAAATACTGTACTCTAACTCTTATCAAGGAAGGCTCCATCTCCTTCTCTGACTAGAGTGACAAACAGCAAAAGCTTAATCTGTCCCAGGAGCACTCAAAAGGAGCATCAACTCCCTCTACTCTATCTGCTGTGGTGCCACTTCTGACTTTTTAAATGCCTGGGCGGGAAAATGGCGGTGATGGCAGCTCTTTGGCACTTCCCCTAAAAGGAACAGCATGAGGAAGCAAGCTTTGAAGGATCTGAACAAGACATTTGTGTATGTTTGTCAGCTGTTCTGGGTTAAAAGGCAAAGTTAGTGCATTAAAGTTAAAGGCTGTAATCACTGTTAACAGTTACCATTTTCTTAGTCACACTGCACCATTTACCATAATTCCCTCTTCATTTATCCAGCCTTTAGGGTGAGCACAAATTCTACCAGAATTTTGTAAATTCTTTGACACAATTTTCTTTTGCTTCATCCTTTACAACCTGTTTCATGCCTCTAAGCTTTACCAACAACTTATCCATGGGTCATATCACAACTCATAATTTTGACCCCCAAACCTGCCCTCAATTTATACATGAGATCGACATATAGTCAAGTATTTGGTAAATCAATAGATTTGTGGATTAACTATTTAAAATGTAACTGTTTTTCTTTAATTCAATTGTAGCTCTATAAATAACTGGAATTACTCACTGCTCTCAGTTCCATATCACCCCACATATGAAACTCAATGGTTTTCCCCATGATGAAAACACCTTCATTTCCACGGACAATAGCATGCCCATCCACCTTTATATTTAGATCACTGGTGGCATTGCTGGTAATCTGAAAAGAAAAAAACACAGCTGTACAAAAAACAAATCAAAATAGCCTGCTTCAAAATTCATTTTATTTTTAAACAGGACTGCTTAACTGTTTAACAGACAACAGTTGTTAGAAATATTAATTTGACTGAGGTTGCAGTCCTAGGGCTGAATCATATTGTGAGTCGAAACTAGAGTAGATGCAAAGAATAAATAGGATTTACCTATGGGTTGACTCCCCATTTAACCATTGAGTCAATGGGTTCATTTCATTTAAGGTTAATTTATAGGCATTAGGCCATAAATACATTTACTAGGAGGTACCTCCCATTGAATTGCAGAATTTATTTTTAAACCAGCATATGGGTTGTGCTTTGGACTATGAATCTGGAGACCAGGGTTCACATCCCTGCTCAGCCACAGAACCACACTGGGTGACCTTGGGCAAGTCACACACTCTCAGCGCCAGAGGGCAAATACAAACCCCCTCTGGACAAATCCTGCCAAGAAAACCCTGTGATAGGTTCACCTTCAGATCATCATAAGTTAGAAATGACTTGGAAGGCATACAACAATAAAACTACTTTGAGATTAAAAAACAAAAACAAAAACAAATTAAAAAATTGGTATATAATCTTTACATAATAACAGGATTTGACAGCATCTGAGAATACTATAGGACTGAGATGCATAGGATCTGACTGAATATGTTAACTGGCATGTGTATCGTTTAACTGAATTAGCAAAAAAACCCCAGCAATTAATATTCCCTTTCAAATATATTGGAAATATATGACCATAACATGGTCACAGTGGCCTTTCATCCTTGCTTTCTACATGTTTCTCGCAGACAAACCAGGAATATTACTGCAATGACCTTTTTCACTGGAAACTTGTTCTGTGTAGTTTATGAGCCTATCTGGCTCAGAAGACAGCCTCACAGCACAGCTTATTGTTATGTATGTTTACCTGGAAGCACGTTCAATGAGTTCTGTAGAACCTAAATAAGTACACACAGGACTGCAAACTTATTTGAAATAAAAGTAATGGCTTTGCCAGGTGAAAATGTTTTCTCCTGTCCCCTCAGATACTTTGCCCCTGTCTCCTCCCCCCAGGAATCCCTTTCACACAACACAATTTCAGTTCTATAGTTCCACTTTAATTGCCTGTGAAATACTGGAATCTGCCATTTAGGGAGGAGTAATTAGAATTCTCAACCAGAGGCTCCGGTGCCTTTCCAAACTACAACTCTCTAAATTACATAGGATATTGCGATGGCAGTTAAAAGTGCATAAATGGACAAAAGGTAGTTCATACCCTCTCAGTTGATGCTTTTTGAACATTCAGAGTTTTTACTCCACTTGGTAAGTGAAACTCATGTGTATTATAGTCGGTGCTGAACAAAGTGTTCTGAGTCCGTGGATCGACAAATTCCATACCAATATCACTGGTAATTGAAGTTTGATTCTTTTCAACACTGAGTTTTGTGTCCCCTTGCTGAAACACAACCTTCAGAAATAAATTAAAGAAAGTATGCTATGTGCAACAGAAAAGCAATTTACTGTACTACTTTGCTACTGTACTGTACTGAAATACTGTACTACTTTAAAGATGTTTGGATGGTTTGCCTATTTCAATAAGCAGCATACCTGCTGTCGGCAAGCAATTTTTTAATTTATTTTTTAAAAAGATGTATCATTCTTATCGTTATAAGGGAACTCAAGATTGCTTAAACAAATATTTTTTTACAGAATCAACAAAAATGTAAGAAGAAAAGATAGCAGTTTCCTAAAGCACAAACAAAACATCACCCCCAAAACAGTTCCAGCCTGTCTAGGTATACAGTAGGTGGGCTAGATGAGTGGCTCTCTCCACTACTGATAAGGCCTTGCCAAACTTCACTGAGCAAGGGTACAAGCAGCAAAGCAGAGGTAGACAGAATCAGGGCCCCTGAGAGCATCCTAGGTCCCAAGTAAAAATTATTTAAAGCACCCAGCAGATCTATGCAACAGGTGGGGACTGTCGATGGGTGTCAGCCAGTTAAAGTGGGAATGGGCATGTTAGCTTTACATAAAACGGAGGGATCTGAGGAAGGGGCTTTTCTCCTATTTCCCTCCCTCCCTCTGACTTCTTGTGGCCTGAGAAGAGATTCCTGAGATCTGCTTCCTGGGAGGCATCTTAGTGGACTATTTCCACTGGCAAGGAATATAGGCGGGTGGGAAGATGGAACACTGTGGGACAACAAGGTGGCCAGTTGGTGTGGTGGGTGTAGGAGAAATGGGAGAGGGTCATCCAGTCCAATCTCCTCTCTGGCATTTGGAGAAGCCAAGAGCATGGCTTCATGGAAGGACTTTCCTCCTCTGCTCCCACAGTCAGGATGCTTCACTTGGCAGCTGTGGGTATGACTCCTAAGGTGTACAGCTTTCTTTCATGTCCTGCCTAGTGGTAATTTTGAGCCCATGATGAACTGGCTAAAAACATTTACATAGGCTTTCAAATTTTGTTTATCATAATTTTCTTTGACACTCACTGATTTCACAACAGATGTCAAAATCAACAGACAAATGAGAATGACAAAAGACATATGAAACACAAATGGGGCCCAGGCCTTTTCCAGAGTACTGGGTCCTGGCAATTTGGACCTGTTTCACTCTGCCCACCAATAAATGTAGCTGGGTAATACTTACTGGCTGGTTTTCTCCCACAATCACTAAATCTTCATTACGTCGACCTCCCACGGTGCTTTTATACAATGGATGTATAATTCCCATATCAGAATCTTGTTTAAACCGCAATAAGCCACTATCGTGAAACTCCATGCTGTCACAGCCATTTGGTCCAATACGAATCACAGCCCAGATGATGAGGGTGATCTGAAAAAGGTGAAACCAAAGTTAATTGACATCTTAAATGTCTTTCAGAAAAAAAGTATTTACTTATTTGTCTGATATACCAAGCTAAATGCAGCCTGCTAGGCATGTTAGGACAGGCCACTAGAGGCCTAATAAGGCTATCCAAGGTGAGGAATCTATTGTGGGAATAGGTTCAGCACCTTGGATAGTTTCTTTCAGGTCTAGAATGAAACTCAGTATGGAAGATGCACTGCGCCCCTGAGATGGAAACCATCAAGTGCCCCATGGTCAACTTGGATACCTTTAAAAAGGGATTGACTGAACAAAATCACAGGAAATGGGGCTACAGAACTCATGATGGGTCAATACGCCCTCCCTTTTCAGTAACCCTCTGTACATCAGTTGCTGGGGTATATGAGAAGGAGGATGTTATTGCATTCTGCTTGGCCAGTATCTAAAAAGGATATTGAACAATATACAACTAGTCTGAGCCAGTATGGCTCTTCTTATGTTTTCTGTTTACATCTTCTCTCTCTCTCTCTCTGTTTTCCTCACTCTTTTTCTTTTATATGTATGAGAGAAAACATGCACCCGTGTGTGTGTGTGTGTACACGAACACATATTTTTATGCACTTCCAACACTTTATAGCTGCCACATTCTCAGCAGAAACCATTCTGTGTTTACAGCCACTTTTAAAGATATTTGTAGTTTTTGCCTAGTAAAAACTACAACCAAAATCTCTTTTGTAGACTGTTATACTTACAATCAGATTGATGACTGCTAAAATAAATAGGAGGACAATTACACAAATAGCCAAGTTTCCCTTCCTGCCTCGCAAACCAGTTTTGTGCAGACGATCCTCATCAATTGGAATATATCCAGCCTTGAAGTTACTGTTGTGTTCTTTGTTAATATTCCTCCGCTCCACAGCCTTCTCACGCATTGATTTCTTCACAGGACCATTAGAGCTTTGCTAAAAAAAAAATACAAAAATGATGCATTAAGCCCAAAATATTGTATCTATAATAAATATTAATATGTTCATTTCTCTAGTTTTCATTGTTAATGTAATTGAAAACACACACTGTAAATCAAATCACTATTTGTAAAGTATCAGGGCTTGGAGCATTATTTACCAAAAATAGCAGGGATCTTCTTTGTCGTCCCCCCCCCCCCCAAGAAACATTTGCTGTGGCTTGTTACATACACTGGGATATCTGATATTGCCGAGGCCGCCCATCATTTTTAATTAGAGTTTTCTAATGTTTTAATGTTTTAATTGTAATGGCCCTGTTTTAGTATTTTAAAATCTTATTGTAGTTTGATTTATTTTTAAGGAGTGGGAGGGGAAATTGAATTGTTATATTTTAATTGTAATTGCTTTTAAATGTTGTACCCCGTCCCGATTGCTTAACCAGAGGGACGAGATATAAATATTTTTAACTATTACTATTATTATTGCTTTGCATCGATAAAGAATTAGTAAAATCCTAGTTTATTTTTTTAAAAAAGACCTTTCAATGTAAAAATGCTTTCTTTCCAAACAAGCACCAAACCCTTTACCTTAGAAGTAATGAGTAAACGTTTTTACAAAAAGTATCAACGTTATGAATTATTACAAGGTCTGACATTCTTTTAGTGACTTAAAAGATATAGCCGTGTTAGTCTGTGGAATTAGTATGTGGAGAGATCTTTTGGCACCTTTGAGACTAACCACACTACAGCAATACGCTCTTATAGTGCTGCTATTCCACTTTTACTGCTCCTGCTGCCTCCTGCTGCATTTTGTGTTTTGTAGTTCAGTGAGACCTAAGAACTCTCTGGCTGAATGTTCTAAATGCTCTTCCTTAAACTGCAAGCCCCAGAACGCAACAGGAGGCAGCCAGAGCAGTAAAAGTGGAACAGCAGCACTATAAGAGTGTAGTGCGGTAATTTGGTAATCTGGGAACTGAAAGAAAGAAATTGGCAGTATGAGCTATTGTAAACTTCAGTCTACTTCCTCAGATGCATTTGGATTTTAATAACTTAGGTAGTCATCAAGCCAACTCATACCTACATAAGCTTTTTTTTTTTTTTTGGGTCAATGTGGACTTCTCTTTTATCCTCACCCAACAACCAAACATCCTCTGAATACTTCACCTTTCAGTTGTTAAGCCCCCTCATCCCTTACATAGCCATTTAGTGGCCAGCGGAAAACAGTTACACCCCTACAGCTGGATATGTAGCAATGATTTCATCTTCAGGAACTTCTGGAGGATTCGTTGGAGTTCCTGGAGGGAATCCTGGGAACTGTAGTTTATTGTGGCACCAGAGCTCTCCGACAGAGGCGGCTAAATGCCTCACAAACATAACAGTTCCCAGAATTCCATAGCACTGAGCCAGGGTGGTTAAAGCGACCACAAACTGGGTTATTTCTGCAGTGGGTTTTGGGGCCTATTCAGCTGTCAAATCTCTTTAAGCAGGTAGTCCTCTTGAGTGCCAAAATAAATGCTCTGTGGGCCAGTTAATTCCACTTTACAACTCAACAGTCTCTCCTAAAGGGCCATTTGCAGGCCAGCTCTTGCAGTCCCATTCCCATGTGCCCAGGAACCCATGAGCAGAACAAGCATTTTTCCCCATCTTGGGTGCAGGTCAAGCATTCCCAATGTCTCCTTTTGGGCAAACATCCCCCAATGTCTCCTTATGGACAAATATCCCCCAATGCCTCCTTTTGGGCAAATATCCTCCAATGCCTCCTTTTGGGCAAATATCCCCCAATGCCTCCCTATGGACAAATATCCCCCAATGCCTCCTTTTGGGCAAATATCCTCCAATGCCTCCTTTTGGGCAAATATCCCCCAATGCCTCCTTTTGGGCAAATATCCTCCAATGCCTCCTTTTGGGCAAATATCCCCCAATGCCTCCCTATGGACAAATATCCCCCAATGCCTCCCTATGGACAAATATCCCCCAATGCCTCCCTATGGGCAAATATCCCCCAATGTCTCCTTATGGGCAAATATCCCCCAATGCCTCCCTATGGGCAAATATCCCCCAATGTCCCCTTATGGGCAAATATCCCCCAATGCCTCCCTATGGACAAATATCCCCCAATGCCTCCTTATGGGCAAACATCCCCCAATGCCTCCTTATGGGCAAACATCCCCCAATGCCTCCCTATGGGCAAATATCCCCCAATGCCTCCCTATGGGCAAATATCCCCCAATGCCTCCTTATGGGCAAACATCCCCCAATGTCTCCTTATGGGCAAACATCCCCCAATGCCTCCCTATGGGCAAATATCCCCCAATGTCTCCTTATGGGCAAATATCCCCCAATGCCTCCCTATGGGCAAATATCCCCCAATGTCTCCTTATGGGCAAACATCCCCCAATGCCTCCTTATGGGCAAACATCCCCCAATGCCTCCCTATGGGCAAATATCCCCCAATGCCTCCCTATGGGCAAATATCCCCCAATGCCTCCTTATGGGCAAACATCCCCCAATGCCTCCCTATGGGCAAATATCCCCCAATGTCTCCTTATGGGCAAACATCCCCCAATGCCTCCTTATGGGCAAACATCCCCCAATGCCTCCCTATGGGCAAATATCCCCCAATGCCTCCCTATGGGCAAATATCCCCCAATGCCTCCTTATGGGCAAACATCCCCCAATGCCTCCCTATGGGCAAATATCCCCCAATGTCTCCTTATGGGCAAACATCCCCCAATGCCTCCTTATGGGCAAACATCCCCCAATGCCTCCCTATGGGCAAATATCCCCCAATGCCTCCCTATGGGCAAACATCCCCCAATGTCTCCTTATGGGCAAACATCCCCCAATGCCTCCCTATGGGCAGATATCCCCCAATGTCTCCTTATGGGCAAATATCCCCCAATGCCTCCCTATGGGCAAATATCCCCCAATGTCTCCTTATGGGCAAATATCCCCCAATGCCTCCCTATGGGCAAATATCCCCCAATGTCCCCTTATGGGCAAATATCCCCCAATGCCTCCCTATGGACAAATATCCCCCAATGCCTCCCTATGGGCAAACATCCCCCAATGCCTCCTTATGGGCAAACATCCCCCAATGCCTCCTTATGGGCAAACATCCCCCAATGCCTCCCTATGGGCAAATATCCCCCAATGCCTCCTTATGGGCAAACATCCCCCAATGTCTCCTTATGGGCAAACATCCCCCAATGCCTCCCTATGGGCAAACATCCCCCAATGCCTCCCTATGGGCAAATATCCCCCAATGTCTCCTTATGGGCAAATATCCCCCAATGCCTCCCTATGGGCAAATATCCCCCAATGTCTCCTTATGGGCAAACATCCCCCAATGCCTCCTTATGGGCAAACATCCCCCAATGCCTCCCTATGGGCAAATATCCCCCAATGCCTCCCTATGGGCAAATATCCCCCAATGCCTCCTTATGGGCAAACATCCCCCAATGTCTCCTTATGGGCAAACATCCCCCAATGCCTCCCTATGGGGCAAATATCCCCCAATGTCTCCTTATGGGCAAACATCCCCCAATGCCTCCTTATGGGCAAACATCCCCCAATGCCTCCCTATGGGCAAATATCCCCCAATGCCTCCCTATGGGCAAATATCCCCCAATGCCTCCTTATGGGCAAACATCTCCCAATGTCTCCTTATGGGCAAACATCCCCCAATGCCTCCCTATGGGCAAATATCCCCCAATGTCTCCTTATGGGCAAATATCCCCCAATGTCTCCTTATGGGCAAATATCCCCCAATGCCTCCCTATGGGCAAATATCCCCCAATGTCCCCTTATGGGCAAATATCCCCCAATGCCTCCCTATGGGCAAACATCCCCCAATGTCTCCTTATGGGCAAACATCCCCCAATGCCTCCCTATGGGCAAATATCCCCCAATGTCTCCTTATGGGCAAATATCCCCCAATGCCTCCCTATGGGCAAATATCCCCCAATGTCTCCTTATGGGCAAATATCCCCCAATGCCTCCCTATGGGCAAATATCCCCCAATGTCTCCTTATGGGCAAATATCCCCCAATGCCTCCCTATGGGCAAACATCCCCCAATGTCTCCTTATGGGCAAACATCCCCCAATGCCTCCCTATGGGCAAATATCCCCCAATGTCTCCTTATGGGCAAATATCCCCCAATGCCTCCCTATGGGCAAATATCCCCCAATGTCTCCTTATGGGCAAATATCCCCCAATGTCTCCTTATGGGCAAATATCCCCCAATGCCTCCCTATGGGCAAATATCCCCCAATGCCTCCCTATGGGCAAATATCCCCCAATGCCTCCCTATGGGCAAATATCCCCCAATGCCTCCCTATGGGCAAATATCCCCCAATGCCTCCCTATGGGCAAATATCCCCCAATGCCTCCTTATGGGCAAATATCCCCCAATGCCTCCCTATGGGCAAATATCCCCCAATGTCCCCTTATGGGCAAATATCCCCCAATGCCTCCCTATGGGCAAATATCCCCCAATGCCTCCCTATGGGCAAATATCCCCCAATGTCTCCTTATGGGCAAATATCCCCCAATGTCTCCTTATGGGCAAATATCCCCCAATGCCTCCCTATGGGCAAATATCCCCCAATGTCTCCTTATGGGCAAATATCCCCCAATGCCTCCCTATGGGCAAATATCCCCCAATGCCTCCTTATGGGCAAATATCCCCCAATGCCTCCCTATGGGCAAATATCCCCCAATGTCCCCTTATGGGCAAATATCCCCCAATGCCTCCCTATGGGCAAATATCCCCCAATGCCTCCCTATGGGCAAATATCCCCCAATGTCCCCTTATGGGCAAATATCCCCCAATGTCTCCTTATGGGCAAATATCCCCCAATGCCTCCCTATGGGCAAATATCCCCCAATGTCTCCTTATGGGCAAATATCCCCCAATGCCTCCCTATGGGCAAACATCCCCCAATGTCTCCTTATGGGCAAACATCCCCCAATGCCTCCCTATGGGCAAATATCCCCCAATGTCTCCTTATGGGCAAATATCCCCCAATGCCTCCCTATGGGCAAATATCCCCCAATGTCTCCTTATGGGCAAATATCCCCCAATGTCTCCTTATGGGCAAATATCCCCCAATGCCTCCCTATGGGCAAATATCCCCCAATGCCTCCCTATGGGCAAATATCCCCCAATGCCTCCCTATGGGCAAATATCCCCCAATGCCTCCCTATGGGCAAATATCCCCCAATGCCTCCTTATGGGCAAATATCCCCCAATGCCTCCCTATGGGCAAATATCCCCCAATGTCTCCTTATGGGCAAACATCCCCCAATGCCTCCTTATGGGCAAACATCCCCCAATGCCTCCCTATGGGCAAATATCCCCCAATGCCTCCTTATGGGCAAACATCCCCCAATGTCTCCTTATGGGCAAACATCCCCCAATGCCTCCCTATGGGCAAATATCCCCCAATGTCTCCTTATGGGCAAATATCCCCCAATGCCTCCCTATGGGCAAATATCCCCCAATGTCTCCTTATGGGCAAATATCCCCCAATGCCTCCCTATGGGCAAATATCCCCCAATGTCCCCTTATGGGCAAATATCCCCCAATGCCTCCCTATGGACAAATATCCCCCAATGCCTCCCTATGGGCAAATATCCCCCAATGCCTCCTTATGGGCAAACATCCCCCAATGCCTCCCTATGGGCAAATATCCCCCAATGCCTCCTTATGGGCAAACATCCCCCAATGCCTCCCTATGGGCAAATATCCCCCAATGTCTCCTTATGGGCAAATATCCCCCAATGCCTCCTTATGGGCAAATATCCCCCAATGCCTCCTTATGGGCAAATATCCCCCAATATGGGCTGTATATGGCTCTGTCTCAGATTACATTCCTGCTAGTCCCTCCCTCTCTGGCTCCCCCTTGAACCAGGCCCCCAAATAAGAAAGATATGGGGAATAGGGGGAGCCATAGGCCAAAGATACTTGCTCCCCCTTCCTCCCCCAGCAGCCAGGCAATCCCTGTGGGCTACAGACCTGCTCTGAGGCTGCTGTAGCTGCTGCAGCCGCCGCCATTTTAGGTTCCTCCTCCTTCCCTCTCTCTCTCTCTACTATTAGTCTTTCCTTTTGCAGAAGGAGGAGGAATGCTACTGCTGGCATTGAAGCCTGGCCTCGCCCTGCATGGCCATTCCTAGGGGTTGGGTGGTGTGTCCTCCTCTGGTTCAGACTATTCATAGAGTAACTAGACCTCCCCCATGACACAAGGGCCATCCACCACCAGCCCAGCCCCCCCCTTCTGCCATGCAGGAACTCTCAATCAAAGCACCTCCAACAAGAAGAGATGGCCAGCCTCTGTTTAAAAAACCTCCAAAGAAGGAGATACCCTCTCTGAGGCAACTTATTCCACTGCCTTACTGTCAAGATAGTTCCTCCTCATGTTGAGGTGGAATCTCTTTTTCCCTATAGTTTGAATTCATTGCTCTCTGGGTCCTGTTCCCTGGAGCAGCAGAAAAAAAGCTTGCTCCCTCCTCAATATGGCGTCCCTTAAAATATTTAAACAGGGCTATTTCATATCACTTCTTAGCTTTCCAGGCTAAACATCCCCAGCTCCCTAAGGCGTTCCTCAAAGGGCATGATTTCCAGACTTTTCACAATGTTGAGGTGATTTTCTTTCCCTATAGTTTGAATCCATTACTCTGGAGCAGCAGAAAAAAGGCTTGCTCCATTCTCAATGTGACATCCCTTCAAATATTTAAACAGGGCTATCATATCACCTCTTAACCTTCTCTTCTCCAGGCTGAACATCCCCAGCTCCCCAAGCTTTTCCTCATAGGCCATGGTTTCCAGACTCTTCACCATTTTGGTTGTCCTCCTTTGGACACTTAGTTCTCACTATCCTCTTTGAACCTTTGAGCCCAGACACAGTATTCAGCCAGGTGAGGCCTGACAAAAGCAGAATAGAGTGGCACTATTACTTCCCTTGATTTAGACATTATATTTTTATTGATGCAGCTTAGAATTGCATTGGCCTTTTTAGCTGCTGCCTCACACTGTCGACTCACGTTCAACTTGTGGTTTACTAGGACTCTTTGATCTCTTTCATATGTAGTCTCATTAAGATATAGGATGGAAGTAATCCGCTTTGGTACCACTTTAATGGCCACAGTGCCCTGAGATGGAATTCTGGGAAGTGTAGTTTGTTCTGGCACAATCCACAGGTGTCCTCCATCATATATCTATGCATGTCACTATCTTACATTTCTCTGTGTTGAAATTCATTTTGTTAGCTTTGGCCCAGTTTTCAAAGCTATTAAGGTCCTTTTGAATTTTGATCCTCTCAGGGGTATTAGCTACCCCTCCTAATTTGGTGTCATCTGCAAATTTGATTGGGTTCAGACAGACAGTCAACCAATTACACAGTATTTCATGTGAGGCCTGACCAAAACACAACAGAGTGGCACTATTCCTTCCCTTGATCTAGACACTCTACTTCTATTGATGCAGCCTAGAATCACATTGGCTTTTTAAGCTGCTGCATCACACTGTTGACTCATGTTCAACTTGTGGTCTACTTGGACTCCTAAATCCCTTTCACATTCAGCCAGGTCTCCTGCATCCTATATCTGTGCATTACATTTTTCTTCCCTGAATTTATCACATGGGGGAAATCATTTGCAAAAAATGTGGGTTTAAATTGGAAAAAACCCACAAAAGCGGGTTAATTTTCACATGACGTCATTGTTAAACTAATGTTAACCCCAACGGAAAGTGGAGGGAAAGTAGACAAAAGCTGCTCCTTTTTACTTTCAGAAAATCTTGAAAGTAAAAAGGAACAGCTTTTGTTTACTTTCTGTTTGGGTTCACATGTGTGAAAATTAACCCGCGTTTGCAGGTTTTTTCTACCTTTCAAATCCCATTTTTGCACGGGATTTCTCCCGTGTGATAAACTCCCATGTGTTGTACCATACATTTCTCCCTGATGAAATTTATTTTGTCAGTTTTGGCCCTATCTATTTAGATCATTTTGAATTCTGTTCCCATCTTCCTCTGGGGTATTAGCTATTCCTTTTCCAGGACATCCCCTACATTTCAGACTTCTGTCCAGGAGGAATTCCACAATGTCCTCCATTTTAAGCATAACTTCAGTCCTAGGGTGGGTCACTCGCTTGCTTGTCTTTTGGTAAACAATTAAAACTTGTCAAGGGACAGTATGGTTTTCTTTGCTTATGATTTGGTATCCATTTTTTTAAAAAAAATATTTTGTGTAGTTATGTTTTTAATGCTTTTGGGCGTTGTACATCATAGTGTACATTATTTTAATCTGTCGTAAACACCTTTTTGGATAGCCAGTTTGGTGTAGTGGTTTGAGTGTTGGATATAGGACTGTAGTAAAGAAAACCTTGGTGATCTTGGACAAGCCACACTCTCTCAGCTTCCAGAGGCAGGCAATGCAAACTCGCTCTGAACAATTCTTGCTAAGAACAGGGTGATCATAAGTTGAAGTTGACTTGAAGGCACTTAACAAGAAGAAAAATGCAAAACTATAGAATTTATATGTCATAATAAACATGTACATGAAGATAAGAAAGAAAAACAGTAATGAAATCTGACTACACTTTAAAAATCATTTTATTATGCCATAAAGTTTTGTGGGTCAGAGCCCATTTCATCAAGAGAAACATTAAAAATGTGAAATGCACTCGATCTGTTGATCATTTCTCAAGGCATGTCCCCTTGCCACATTCCCATTAGAAACAAGGGACCATATGGAGAGGGTTATTTCCTGATTCTGATGAACGTTTAGCTCTCTACCTGTATATTGGAGATTAATGATTATTTTTAGAAGGTCAGCTGAATGTCTTTAGCTTAGGATGTGCTTGAGCTATCCCACAACCCAAAGAAAGCCCTCCTCAGCTAATGGGCATTTTCCTAGTTTGTACACATGAGAATAAGCGACAGCGTGGTGTAATGGCTTGAGTATTGGACTACAACTCTAGAGACCAGGGTTCAATTCCCTGCTTGTCCATGAAACCCACTGGCTGGCCTTGAACAAGTCACATGCTCTCAGCCTCAGGGGAAGGCAATGGCAAATCTGAATAAATATTTGCCAAAAAAAAAAATAATGGTGATATGGGGTGATGGCCTTAGGGTCACCATAAGTTGGAAATGACTTGAAGGCATATAGCAATAATTTGGGAATGGGAATCCTTTGGCTTTCTGGAAACGTTGCAGGCCTACTACTCCCATAGCTCACCACCAACCAGACTGGCTAAGGCTGGGGGGGGGGGGGGGACAGTTGTAGCTGAACAACTTGTATAGGGCCAGAGGTGCTACTTTATACTATGGCCAATAGCTTAGACCATGGGTGCATCTATATTGTAGAAATAATGCAGTTTGACACCACTGTCAGTGCTGCAGCTCCACCCTATGGAAACCTGGGATTTGTAGTTTTACAAGAGTGCTGGTGCCTCACAAAACTGCAAATCCCAGGATTGTGAAGGATGGGGCCATGGTAGTTAAAGTGGTGCCAAACCGCATTATTTCTACAGTGCAGAACCAGTGTGGTATAACAGTTTGAGTGTTGGGCCATGACTCAGGAGACCAAGGTCTGATCCCTGCTTGGCCATGAAACCCACTGGGTGACCTTGGGCGAGTCACATTCTCTCAGCCTCAAGGGAAATCTATGGCAAACCTTTGAACTAATCTTGCCAAGCAGGGCTGATCCAACAATGTATCTATTAAATGTCATTTTTCCCTTCCTTCCTTCCTTTCTTGTCCTTCCTTCCTCTTTCTTTTCTTCCTTCTTTCTTTCTTTCCCTTCCTTCCTTTTTCTTCCCTTCCTTTCTCTTTTTTCTTCGTTCCTTCCTTCTTTGCTTCCTTCCTTTTTCTTCTTCCTTCCTTTTTCCTTCCTTCCTTCTTTCCTTTCTTTCCCTTCCTTCCTTTTTCTTTCTTCTTCTTCCTGTCTGTCTTCCTTCCTTCCTCTTTCCCTCCCTCCCTCCCATTCCTTCTTTCTTTCTCTTCCTTCCCTTCCTTTCATCTATCTATCTATCTATCTATCTATGTCTTCCTGTCTGTCTTCCTTCCTTCCTCTTTCTTTCTTTCTTTCTTTCTCTCCTTTCTTTCCCTCCCTCCCTCCCTCCCTCCTTCCCTTCCTTCCTTCATCTATCTATCTATCTATCTATCTATCTCTTCCTGTCTGTCTTCCTTCCTTCCTTCCTTTTTCTTTCTTTCTTTCTTTCTTTCTTTCCCTTCTTTCCTTCCTTCCTTCCTTTCTCTCTCTCTCTTCCTGTCTGTCTGTCTTCCTCCCTCTCTCCCTTTCTTTTCTTTCCCTTCCTTCTATTTCTCTGTCTTCCTCCCTCCCTTTCTTTCTTTTCCTTCTATCTCTTTCTGTCCGCCTTCCTTCCTTCCTTCTTTCTTTCCCATCCTTCCTTCATCTCTCTCTCTCTCTCTTCCTTCCTTCATCTCTCTCTCTCTTCCTTTCCTTCCTTCCTTCATCTCTCTCTCTCTCTCTTCCTTCCTTCATCTCTCTCTCTCTCTTCCTTCCTTCATCTCTCTCTCTCTTCCTGTCCTTCCTTCCTTCATCTCTCTCTCTCTCTTCCTTCCTTCATCTCTCTCTCTCTTCCTGTCCTTCCTTCCTTCATCTCTCTCTCTCTCTCTTCCTTCCTTCATCTCTCTCTCTCTTCCTGTCCTTCCTTCCTTCATCTCTCTCTCTCTTCCTTCCTTCATCTCTCTCTCTCTTCCTGTCCTTCCTTCCTTCATCTCTTTCTCTCTCTCTTCCTTCCTTCATCTCTCTCTCTCTTCCTGTCCTTCCTTCCTTCATTTCTCTCTCTCTCTTCCTTCCTTCATCTCTCTCTCTCTTCCTGTCCTTCCTTCCTTCATCTCTCTCTCTCTCTCTTCCTTCCTTCCATCTCTCTCTCTCTTCCTTTCCTTCCTTCCTTCATCTCTCTCTCTCTCTCTTCCTTCCTTCATCTCTCTCTCTCTCTTCCTGTCCTTCCTTCCTTCATCTCTTTCTCTCTCTCTTCCTTCCTTCATCTCTCTCTCTCTTCCTGTCCTTCCTTCCTTCATCTCTCTCTCTCTCTTCCTTCCTTCATCTCTCTCTCTCTTCCTGTCCTTCCTTCCTTCATCTCTCTCTCTCTCTCTTCCTTCCTTCATCTCTCTCTCTCTTCCTTTCCTTCCTTCCTTCATCTCTCTCTCTCTCTCTTCCTTCCTTCATCTCTCTCTCTCTCTCTTCCTTCCTTCATCTCTCTCTCTCTTCTG